>CAMRHE010000111.1:5160000-5666783 GCA_947044405.1 Leptodactylus fallax | reverse complement strand
AAAAACCCACTATTGCCCCTATTTCCTGGATCATCCTTGCACACTTGATGTCTTAATTTTCTGGATATCATTTTTGGCTTCCAGAGTGACAAATTGAGTCGAACTGTCTGCATCACCAGTCACACATAAAAGGCTTGCTAACTAGTGTCTGTCTGTACTCACAAGTCGATACAAATTACATAGGAGCCATGTTGACACATTGATGCAAAACCCCACTACAACAATGCACACAAAAATTAAAACATAACTTGACAGTATAACATATATATACAATAATTATAGTAAATTGTCACCAGGAATCTAGCAACAGCTTATCCCTTATTCTCATTTCAATAAACCTGCAAGTTCAGAGAAATCCTAGGATCTTACTGTTTCTAAACATGTAATAATTCTTGAGGACATTATAGACTAAGAAGCATATATCAGTACTGTCACTTTAAGCAGTGCAGTGTCCTCACAGGATTCTATGACATCATCGTGGTTCTATGGCATGTACTGACATCACAGCATGACGTTGCTTGGTAGCAACAGGCTTCTATGATATCACAGTGGCTATGTGGAATATATTGACCTTCTAAAGAACACTTTACTTAGAAGAGACTTGTATCCAGACCAGAGTGGACAGAATCAATCCAGTTCTTTGAGGAAAAAAATAAATGCTGTGTTTCTCAGGTATAAATCACTGGCTCCTTGTATGGTGCTGAGTTTTCCTACAATACAGATTTTATCCATTTTATTTCTGCTGTTTCTGTCATTTCTATCCTTATTCCATGTTCCTCTTTTTATTTGGTGAATTGCTCCTGAGCTAAAATCATGCCGTAACCCTGAGATTGTAGATTCTTCTGAAGGCTTCATATCTGTACTATGTAGACAGAAATGTGCAGAGAAGATGATAAGAATAAGTAGTACAGGCAATGTGTAGTGATGTAGTAATGACTCCAGGGGTGGTGTAGTCAGGGGGGTAGAAAGATTCTTAGCAACCAAATACATATTTGACGCATACCAAATACATATTTCCTTTATTACAGAATGAGGTGAACCCCACATCAATGACACGTATGAGGCTTTGGTCAGCATGCCACAACCTGCCGGATGCCAAATGTAAGTATCTAATGTAGCAATGCAGATATGACATGTGTCATCCTAACAGACAGAGCATGTGCAGTGCATGAATGATTCCTGTTAGGAGTAATGGCCGTTAGGAAGCGCACAGAGCAAGGTACACCTGGGAAATGTAGGTTTAACTAGGAAGCAGACAGTCACATGTCCATAGTAAGGACCGCACACTCTGCCCATTGCAAGCTGAAAATGTAATGGTGCTGTTGGGGTGCAGATCTTGAAAGAGAGGGCACACAGGGAGTGGGTCAAGTCACAGGTATAGAGTAGACGGTTTATCTGCAAGGTTGTTCAAGATTTAAAGAACCATTGTATGTTGGGAAAATCCCTTAATGACAAATTACATACTAAGTGATATGGAGAGGTCGCCTGCCGCTAACAGTCACCAATCGAAGTATTGTACAGCTGACACCGATTACATCCAATAACCCTTCACAATTCATAGTCAATTGTGAAAAAGGCATTTAAATGGCAGGGTGACATGGGCATCGCTATATTAGTCCTGATAGCCAGTCCCTGGGATGTCATTAGAGGGCAGCGATCAGTTGTCATTATTATGGTTCTATTACGCACTACCATAAACAGATTAGGCGTCCTCGTGTCCAAAAATGCCCAAACTATAAAAATCTAAAAAAAATTATTTATCCCATATAGTGGGGGAAAAAAAAAATCAAAATTAGCTGTTTTCTTGTCATTTCAGCACCTAATAAAAACTTGAATAAAAATTATCAAAACCTCATATATTCCCCTAACTAAAATTAGTACTTTACAACTAAATAACAAATTGTCCCACTAGAAAAGAGCACTTATACTGCACCGTACATGGAAATATAAGAAAAGTTAGGGGTGTCACAATATGGCGACCTATAAAACCCTATATAAATTTTTTGTCGCCATGATTGTACCCACCTGCAGAATATACAGTAGGTAACATGTCATTTTTACTGCATGGTGAATGCCATAAAATTGAAACCTGAAAGAAAGATGTGCAATTGCTTTTTTTCCATTTTCACTTCATTCTGAATTGTTTTTTCCAGCTTCCTAGTATACTATATGGAATATGGTGCTATTATAAATGACATTTTGTCCCACAATAAATAAAAACTCATATAACTCTGTGAACAACCCCTTTAATATCCTAAGTACAGAAAAATCTGTAAAATATCTGTATAAAAATGTATCACAAGATGCTGAGTTTGCCAGTGAGATAAACCAATGACCGGTCTATTCATATACAATAGTGTATCTTCCATATTGGTTGTCCTGGGGCAGTCAGCGAATTCAGCTATATAAGCAAGATCCTCTTGTCTTGGTTACTTTGCCTCGTGGATTGTGCGGGATTAGAAAACATGGCTGAGTTCTTCTTCTCAGGAAGTGACATCACATCCGTTGATCACAGGGCCATGCTGCAGCTCAGCGCCATTCATTATAATGGACGTGAGGTCACTTTCTGCGAAGAAGAAATCAGCCATGTTTTCTAATCCCGCAAAACCCTTTTAACTAAAAGAAATAAAAATCCACTGAGTTTAGAGAAGTATCACCCATTATACTTATCACATAGAGGACAGGACAAGACACCCAGAGGATACCTGACTACTCCCATCATCCAATCCAGCACATGTAATATAGTATAAGCACATGTATAAAATCCCTTCATGCTTCACATTACACAAAAATAGCTGATCTTCTCATTGTTTTTTAGTTGATGAATATATAACTCTGGCTAGAAGAAGGAAGGATACAGCGAGGGGCAGGTAATGTATGACTAGCACTGGTATAGTCCTTACATGTTCCCATCTCCCCACTGACCTTATATCATCCTTCTCTTGCAGGTGCTTGAACTATAATGAATAAATGGATATAATACTGAGAACACAATGACCGGCATCAACAAGAGTTCACCCCAAGAAGAGAAGAATGTATATATGTATATATGTATATATATATATATATATATATATATATATATATATATATGTACATATGTAATCATGTATATTTGTAATCATGTACACATGTAAATATGTAATCATGTATATTTGTAAATCATGTACATATGTAATCATGTATATTTGTAATCATGTACATATGTAAATATGTAATCATGTATATTTGAAATCATGTACATATGTAATCATGTATATTTGTAATCATGTACATATGTAAATATGTAATCATGTATATTTGAAATCATGTACATATGTAATCATATTTGTAAATATGTACATATGTAAATATGTAATCATGTATATTTATAATCATGTATATATGTAAATATGTAATCATGTATATTTTTAAATTTGTACATATGTAAATAAGTAATCATGTATATTTGTAAATATGTACATATGTAACTATGTAATCATGTATATTTGTAAATATGTACATATGTAATTTTCTAATCATGTGCATTTGTAAATATGTACACATAAAACTATGTAATCATGTATATTTGTAAATATGTAGAAATGTAATTGTGTAATCATGTGAATTTGTAAATACGTACATATAAAACTATGTAATCATGTATATTTGTAAATTTGTACATATGTAAATAAGTAATCATGTATATTTGTAATCATGTACATAAGTAATTATGTAATCATGTGAATTTGTAAATATGTACACATAAAACTATGTAATCATGTATATTTGTAAATATGTACAAATGTAATTATGTAATCATGTGAATTTGTAAATACGTACATATAAAACTATGTAATCATGTATATTTGTAAATATGTACGTATAAAACTATGTAATCATGCAAATTTGTAAATATGTACATATGAAATTATGTAATCATGTGAATTTGTAAATATGTACATATAAAACTATGTAATCATGTATATTTGCAAATATGTACATATGTAAATATGTAATCATGTAAATGTACATATGTATATATTTAATCATTTATATATGTACATATGTACATATGTAATCATGTATGTTTTTTTTTTAATATATGTACATATGTAATCATGTACGTTTGTAAATATATACATATGTAATCATGAATATTTGTAATCATGTACATATGTAAATGTACATATGTAAATATATAATCATGTATTTTTAAAATATGTACATATGTATATATGCAATCATGTATATTTGTAGATATGTACCTATGTAAATATGTAATCATGTATATTTGTAGATAATGTACCTATGTATATATGTAATCATGTATATTTGTAAATATGTACATATGTAATCATGTACATTTGCAAATATATACATATGTAATCATGTATATTTGTAATCATGTACATATATAAATGTACATATGTATATATTTAATCATGTATATATGTACATATGTAAATATATAGTCATGTATTTTTTTAAATATGTACACATGTATATGTGCAATCATGTATATTTGTACATATGTACCTATGTATATATGTAATCATGTGTATTTGTAAATATGTACATATGTAATCACGTATATTTGTAAATATGTACATATGTAATCATGTATATGTGTATATATGTACATGTAATCATGTATATTTGTAAATATGTACATATGTAATCATGTATTTTTGTAAATATGTACATATGTAAATATGTAATTATGTATATCTGTAAATATGTACATATGTAAACATGTAATAATGTATTTTTGTAAATATGTACATATATAATCATGTATATTTGTAAATATGTACATGTAATCATGCATATTTGTAGATATGTAATCATGTATATTTGTAAATATGTACATTTGTAAAAATGTAATCATGTATATTTGTGAATATGTACATATGTAAATTTGTATATTTGTAAATATGTAAATTTGTAAATATGTAAATACAAAAAAAAAATCTGGTCTTAGTCTTGATTTAATAATAGTAGATAATTTAGTGGTTCTACATAGATATACAATATTTGAATGTTCCTTTTTTATTTTTATCTAACGAGCAGGAAAGGCTATAGGTTCAATAGTGCCCTGTGCGTGCTGAGCATTTTCCAAAAAACATATGGTTATACTGTGCACAAAGAATACTACCATATAGTGCTCAAATAACGCTGGTCTGTAAACTATTACATGTACTTGAATACCGACAGAATCAAAGTCTCTACCAGAATCTCTACCAGACTACACAGAAGGCTCCCATGAAAGTGGAGACCTCCAGGAAGAGCTGCAGTACATCTTAAATAGCTTACATATAGTTTTATCAATTGTATGCATAGTTGGCCACAAGGACAGAAAATGATTTAGTCATGGTTTACGTCCCAAGGGAGAGATACTGTGTTTGAAGATAAAACTTGCAGTATGTAAAGTGTTGACATCTAAAGTTTCCTTTAGCTACCTTATTCTCAAGACAATTAGTGGTAGGTTACACCAGACAGGGACACTACACTGTGTTTGGCGCTGTACTTCAGGCTCGTATACTGTGTAGTCAACATCGGGTTAACAGAAGGTTCTACAATCATCTGATTGAGGGGGTGCTCAGAGTTGTACCCCCACCTATCTGCTGGTGATGACCTATCCGGAAGATAGTACATTAATTGTAAGATCCTGGAAAACCCTTTGGGAAATGAACATAAGGAGCTGCCTTTTCTATATAGTCTGGATGGTGAGTGTTTGACGTAATAATATATAGTGACACTACCACAGCTTATTATATAACCAGAGGTTTTGATCACTTAAATACAGTGTTTTGGCAAAAAAAAAAAAAAAAAGTCACCAAATGTAAACTCATTGGTGCATACAGTATTTATTAAACGTGTGTAAGATTTAGATAGGCCTGCTTCTTATCTCTGTCCTTCACATCTTTATTGATTGTCAGCCCTTCTAATGGAGCCTGCATACTTTGTATTACATGTGTATTACAGTGTATTACACTGAACCAGCGACCAGAAGATTTATGGGTTCTTGTCTCCAGGTTGGACAACAAGAAAATTAAAAGAAAAAAAAAAATTCTAAATTTGGAAAACATTTAATCAATAAAAACCCACAAAATGTAAATTTTTCCATATAAAATTACAATCAAATCAAATTACAATGTAAAAACAGAAATGAATAAAAACATTACATATTTGGTACATATTGCTGCAACCAGTACAATAAACCTTAGGCTTCGTTCACATCTGCATCGGCGGATCCTTCTATGGGGTCCGCGGCTGTCCACAGATAGCCACTGTTTTAGCGGTCGGGCTCTCCATCGTTCTGGTCCTATGGCGGAGATGAACCATGGAGAGCAAGTGTGAACCTAACCTCACACATTATTTAATCTATATCTATTTAATTGTCATCTCACCTCACAAAATGAGAAATAAAAAGTGATCAAAAAGCCATATGCAGCCTAAAATGGTACCGATAAAAAGTATAGCTCATCCCGCAAAAAAAGAAGCCATGAACCAGATCCACCAACAGAAAAATAAAAATGTTATGACTGTGAGAAAATGGTAATGAAAAAACTATAGATTTTATTTACCCAAATGGATTTTTATTCTGCAAAATTAGTAACGTATAAAAAAATAATTTAAACTAGGCATCACCATAACCATACCAACCCATAAGCCACAATTCATATATGTAACAGGCAGCGGATTTTGGAACAGCAGTGACTCCTAACTGGTTTGCCTTTGGGCCTCTCCCAAGGGCGTTACCTAAGTAGCCTTCCTGGTTTTCACCCTTTAATCCGCCATACAGGGATCTGTACTTTGCTGCAGGGAGACTACCAGGTCGCTACCTCTCAGACTGGTCCTTGTATAGGGGGCAGGTGGCTAAAAGCCAGAGACATGATGGTGTGAAGCATCAGAGGGTCAGGTAACAGAGTGGTCTTGTCTGGTCTGAAGGCCTGAGACAAGTGGCAAGTGAGTGAAATCGAAAACAAGCCAGAGGGTCTACACAGGCAGCTCATGTTCACAGGTCAGGACCAGGCAGAGGTCATACACAGAAGATCAGTAGATCAGGAATAAAGTCAGAAGCAAAGTCAGTAAAGAGGCCAAGGTCAATACACAGTGAATCAAACAGGAATACCTTCAGGATACCTTCAGAGGAATTGGCTCACCAAGATCCTATATTGCTCATGCACAGTGCAGAGAGCTGAGCAGGTTTACATTGACAGGTACTGCTAGTGATCAGATGGGCAGTGCTCACAGATGTACATGTTAATTCTGAAGTTGCTGAGAGGGTGAGCGTGCCTAACCTATGGGCTGGACCAGGAGCAGCACTAGAAGTAAATATACAGTAGCCTGGAGAGTCAGGAACCACACAGTGTGAATTAGAGGTAAGCTAGCAGCTGAGTATGCTGGGAGAGATGGTACGCTGGCAAGTGCAGAGCATTGACATTACATTGTACTTTCTTTAGCCACCCATAAAGAGTTAATGAAATTTAGTAAATAAGTTATAGGCACCCAAATATAGTATCAGTAAAAAGTGCATCTCATCCTGCAAAAACAAGTCCTCATATGATATGTTATCAGAAAAAAAAAAGCTATAGCTTGTCACAACAAGAAAAAAAAAACAACAATTACCACAGCTTTATGACAGGACTGACTATGGCAGGAAGGGGATGTGTAAGGTTTTCAAGTATTTATAAGGGTACACCTAGGGTCGGAATGGCTCACCGGGGAACCGGTGAATGACCCGGTGGGCCCCGAGCCCCGACTATTAGTCCTCATTTTGCCAATGCAAAGGTCAGGGGCCCGATCCGGCCTCTGACCATCCCGATCGGGCCCCTGACCAATGCATTTGTATTGGCAAAATGAGAATCAGCAACCTTGGGGGCAGGGCCGGTGTTGGGGGGGGGCAAACTAGGCAATCGCCCAGGGCCCCCGCAACTTAAGGGGCCCCCTGGGCTGCCAGGTGCTGGCTGCCTCTCTCCCCTCTCTCACTTACCCGCACAGGCTGACATCTCCCTCCTCCTCCTCCTCCTCCCCCCCGGAGTCTTGCACTGCAGGGGATCATCAACTACATTGGGCTGCTGCAGCCCATAGTAATTGATCCCTGACTCGGCTCCAGGTATAGTATGTGTTGTGTCTTCTGTGTGTGTGTGCATGTTCTGTGTTTGTCTATGTGTGTGTGTGTGTGTGTGCGTGTGCGTGTGTGCATGTTCTGTTTTGAGTGTGTATGTGTAGTAATACATATTCCCTATGGTATCCAAAACTTGAACCAGAATTTCATATATATTTGCTTTCCTATGGTGTCAGTATTTGCTGTATTTACGCTGAGCAGTAAGGCCCGCCCTTCTGACGGTGAGGGGATATCGGTGCCAAAACTAACGGCACTAATATCTCCAGCACCCAGACATGTACCATCAAAGCTGACAGTGCGCTGAATTCAATGCACTGTCAGCTTTCCAGTGGTATATAAAACTGCGGGTGCCAGAGGACGTGAAAGGTCCTCTTCAAATTGGTGGAGAGAAAATTTCTCCATGCAGGACTTTTGTCTCCGATTTTCAGCGGTTTCTGGAGACTCCGGTGCAGATGTGAACTTTAGTTATACTGTACATGGCTGCAGTATATGGAGCACTACATGACCTGATCCTGCTTTGGTTGGACAGGCTGGCTATCTTCTAGCCAATCATATCCTTTCCTCAAATGTCTCATCTATATACCCACTGACATAATTCACTGATATATCTGTATATAATGTCCCATAGTGGCTCCTTCACAAGGTATAATGTCCCATAGTGGCCCCTCCACACAGTATAATGTCCCATAGTGGCCCCTTCACACAGTATAATGTCCCATAGTGGCCCCATCACACAGTTTAATGTCCCATAGTGGCCCCATCACACAGTTTAATGTCCCATAGTGGCCCCATCACACAGTATAATGTCCCATAGTGACCCCTTCACACAGTATAATGTCCCCTACGGTGTTTAGTGCAAATATTACAAAAATGGCAGAACCCAGAAATTTTGGGGGATTGCGACCCATGGACTATTACTATACTCTGGGGTCTCTTCAGAAGCCGAAGTGAAAAAAAAAAAAAAAAAAAAAAAGGGTCTTACTTACCTCTGCTGTGTTCCAGTGCTACTTCCTGCTGTCTTCAATGACACTGGACCCACGTGCCGTCTGTGACATCATTGAAGAGGGCTGAAGACAGCAGGAATTCGCGTTGGAGCACAGGAGAGGTGAATAAGAACTTTTTTTTTTTTTTTTGCCTGCTCTAGGGCTCCTGCATAACAATACCTATGTCGCAGAAACTCCAATACTGCTATAGGAGAGACCAGTGAAGGGGCATACAGGGACCCCTTTACTATTCCCCCCCCCATACAGTGGCCACTCACTGGTCCCCTATACTGTATGGGGACCATTGATGGGGCCATTATATTGTGTGGGGGGACAGTGATGCAGGCCAATAGCCTGGGGGAGACCATAAAAGGGGTTGTGCAGGATAATTTTTTAATTTTTTTTTTTAATTACACCGGGGCAGGTGAAAAAAAAAAAACAGAAAACAAACTTTCTCTCCTGTCCCCAGTGTCTCCCAGAGCGGTTCGGCCTGCAGCTCTATTTTCTTCCGGCGGAAGTTCCCTCTGCCTCGTGACTACCTGTGACGTCACGTGACCCCTGAGGGCCAATCAGCGGCCTAAGGGAAGGGACCTGGAATGTCACAGCCAGTGAGGACGTCCGGCAAAAGAACACAGCGGAGCTGCAGGAACGGACTGTGCTGAGACCTGCTGACACCGGAGCACCGGGGACAGGTGGGTATGTTTAGTATGTTTTTTTTTTTTTTTTTTCGTGGTAGGGGGGTTTAACACCCCCCCGGACTAATTATAAAAAAGAAAAAAAATTCTACTGGACAACCTCTTTAAAGTGTGGTGCATTAGGGGAGATATTAAAGGGGTTTTACGGGCATAATTTGTTATGGTTCATCCTCAGGATAGGCCATAAATACCTGATCTGTAGTGGGCTGATCCCGGACCGATCAGCTGTACGGAGCCACTTCTGGCGCCCATCCTGTACACAACACAGGGCCGGAAGCAGAAAGCTCTGTCCACTGTGTATTAGCCGGGCACCTTCACTGCATCTCAGCACTTATTGAAGTCAGTAGGAGCTGAGCTGCAGTGAAGGCGCCGGGCGACTAAACAGCGGATGGAGCTTTCTGCTTCCGGCCCTGTGTTGTGTACAGAACAGGCGCCGGAAGTGACTCCGTACAGCTGATGGTGCCATGTGTCAGCCCCCTACCGATCAGGTATTTATGGCCTATCCTGAGCATAGGCCATAAAAAAGATTAACCCTGGACAACCCCTTTAATGTGCATCACACAGGATGTTAGGCCTGGGGGGGGGGGCAGGGGGGAGTCCAAATGAAGTAACATCCATGTGCTTTTCAAATGGGGTCACGTGCTGGCACATAACAGTCTTCTCCCTGAAGGCAGACAAGCAATATTTCAAATGTTGGAGATGCAAGACGTTCGGATTAAAAGTGGGTAGGAGGGAGAGGATGTCATCCAAGGTTCGAGGAGCGGCTAGGAGTGTGCTTCAAATCTATGAGGTGTGGGATCAGGCTCGCCGGGAGAAGAGGAGACGGGAAAGGCGCTAGGTCCTCAGAGACATTTTTCCATTCCTCCGCACGACCTCTGAGTATGGGATCTTGAAGTGAGGGCTTAAACACAGGTAGATGCGGGGCCCACAGGGCAATGCGAACTGAGGTGGGCAGCAAGTCGCCAGGACTGATAGACGAGGAAGTACGAGATGCACAGGCAGCTAATTTCAACCACCAACCCAGCTGGACCGCTTTATAGTACTTGTAAATGTTTGGAAGGCCTATTCCTCCCGCAGCACGCTTGTAAGGGAATCGCTAGAGGAGCGATTCCCCAGTGGCTACTGGAGAACTCTGGGGGGAGGGGCACAACAAAACAGTGAACCCCCCAACTGTCCCTGGCTACAACCAGCAACTGGCCGACAGTCCCTCCTTATAATAAGTGATAACACAGAACGCAGACAGGACGAACAACAACAAAGGGAGGTCAGCTAGCCAAGAGGTCGGTAACAAATGAGCAATGCAGCACAAAATCACAATCCAAGAGAAAAGTCAAAGGTAAGCCAGTGAATGAATAAGAAGAACAGATAACAAAGAGCAAAGAGTATAGCCAGTACAAGCAAGGCAATAGCAGGCGCCAATGAGAATGTGAGCAAACAATAAATAGGGAGGAAAAACCTGCCCCAGACATGATAGGAGGATAGGCTGTCAATCACACAGGTGAGACTAAAGTTAACTCTTAGTGGAGCAGAGGGAAAGCAAGGTGAAGGAGACGGCTGTGGCGGAAAATCAATTAAGGAGGTGAGGGAATAGGACAGCGTTCAGACAATACAAGAAAAACCCAGAGGAAGGAATCACAACCGGACACGCCTCCTGCGCCGCAGCGTGCGCCCAGAGGATGGTGCCAAAGCCCGGACAGGCAAGGATGTTACAACGCTTCTTCACCATCAGTGACCAGGCCAGACGAGGATTACCTGTTCGCCATACAGAGGAAGAGAAACTGCTACGGACACTCTTGAAGAAAACAGGAGGTATATAAATTGGGAGCATTGCCAATCTGTACAGTATAACAGCCTAGGCAGCACATAAGTTTGCAATACGTTCTTGCGACCAAACCAAGGAAGAGGCAGCTTTTCATATGATGCAAGGAGGGTCTTCAGGTCAGTCAGCAATAGGACAAAATTCATCTGATAAAGATTTTCTGCTCTCGATGTTAATGAGACACCTAGGTATGTAAGAGAAGAGCTAGCCCATGCGAAGGGTATTGACTGTTGCAGAGTGTTCCAATCCGTTGAGGAGAGGTTGATGGGGAGAATTTCCGACTTCTCGAAATTAACTTTATAGTTGGATAGCGTGCCATATCGTTCCAATAATGCTACTAAAGCCGGAAGTCCCTCCAGAGGGTTGGACACAATAAAAAGTACGCCATCCGCAAACGCAGTGGCTTGAACGGTGTTGTGATTGATGGTTATCCCCTGTATAGACTGGTGCTGCCGGACAGCCTGCAGAAGCGTCTTCAGAACCAGAATGAAGAGAGTCAGGGAGAGCGGGCAGTCTTGACGAGCGCCATTGTGGATGTCAAATGGAGAGGAGAAAGTGCCATTCACCTTGAGACGGGCATAGGGTTGGGCATACAATGAGAAAATGGCAGTTATGAAAGTGGGAGGAAGGGTTTTATACCTTGAAACACGTTACCTCTGTACATCTTTTTATCGTATTTTTAACTTTAATAAACCAACCACTGAGAACTTGGCTGGTTCAGTTTTCAATGAAATTTCTTACAAAATCTGACCGTAATTGAACATTGGTGAGGAGCGCTATTCCTGGCTCTATGACACTTTCAAACATTGGATGTCGTGGAAGTCTACCCTACTATTACCTACACTAGGAATCCAGAGGATCAGCTGGAGTAGCCTTCACCTTCTATCTTGAAATACACACAAAGTGGTTGTGACTGTTCACATCCACACGAGGTGATCCCCAAACCAAACCACAAGGGAAAGAGGGTTTATTGGGCCCACAGACTGCGCTTTGTTCTGCTTATTTCTTTCCCACACAGCAACCTATTCTTGCAGCGGCCCAAACCTTATTACTCTCCCGGGCATGCCACCACACGTTCATCTGTACTCTGATCTGGCCCCCTTTAACTTAGAGAGAAAAAGGCCTATTACAATTTAGGCCTATCACCTTGGCCTATCACCCCTGACACTCAAAACATTGACCCAGTGGGCCGTGAAAGCAATGTATTGTCTCTTCACATAATTGCTACACCATAGGATTACAGTGACATGCAACTTTCCCCTCATCAGTGTTTACAAGGAGAGAACCACATGGTGATATAAAGCAGGGACAGCTTTCCTAGAGAAATAATGGAAGCTAGGTATTCTCCATCGAGACTGTGTGCACGCCATCAGTAGGCAAAACGCAGTGGAATCCACTAAGTAGCACAGAAGCTTACTTGACCAGGTGCGAGTTAAAGTTGAAGAATGGGTGCATATTGCTGTTTATACTGGACACACATTTCCTTATTGATGACATGATGATTTGATGATAATGATAACAATGATGACCATCTGCTAGGTGAGGATGTGGCATGCCTACAAGGAAGATCAGGGGAAGAAGGAGTAGGATGGTCTTTATGGAGAGACCTAGTTTCTATATAAGATAAGATAAGATAATCCTTTAATAGTCCCATCATGGGGAAATTCAGTTTGTTACAGCAGCATAGATAATACAAACACAAAACACAATATATACAGAAGCTCCAAGGTAGAGGCATTACAGTGAGAGTAGGTACAGATAGAAAGGGACAGGTAAAAAAGTAGTAGAAGGGATACCATACTTAAAGATACATGCTGTCAGACTTTTCCGCCCACTCTCCTTACGTGTAGCTGTGATCTACCGTCCACCCGGCTCACCCTACCAATTTCTGGATCACTTCGCTTCTTGGCTTCCCCTATTTTTATCCAGTGAAATTCCTACCCTCATCATGGGTGACTTTAACATCCCCACTGACACCCCTGTCTCCCCAGCTGTCCCTGATATCTCCATTGCAGTCTCTGACCTTACCATAACTCCTAGGCAGTATGCCCGCAGCCTCGGGGTTTTGTTTGACTTTGTTTGACTCAGACCTCAGACCAACTCCCCCATATCCAATCACTCGCACGCTCATGTCCCCCAAATCTCCACCTCAAAAACATCTCCAGAATCCACCCTTTCCTTACCACAGATACACTAAAGACACTTATTGTTGCCCTGATTCACTCTCGCCTTGACTACTGTAACTCCTTACTAATCGGTTTTCCCCTTACTAAACTCTCCTATCTACAATCTAATCTGAATGCGGCGGCCTGGCTCATCTATCAGTCTAGACGCTATAGCGATGCCTCCGGTCTGTGTCGGTCACTACATTGGCTGCCTATTCAATACAGAATACAATATAAACTTATCACCCTCATTAATAAGGCTCTCCATAATGCTGCACCTCCCTACATTTCCTCCCTCATCTCTGTCTATCGCCCAACCCGTACTCTCCGTTCACTCAATGACCTAAGACTAACATCCTCTATTATCAGAACCTCCCACGCTCGTATACAAGACTTCTCCCGAGTTGCACCACTTCTCTATAATGCTCTATCCCGGACTATTAGATTAACCCCCAATTTCCACAGCTTCAAGCGTAAACTAAAGACATATCTTTTCAGACAGGCCTATCACAACTCCTAATGTAAACCCTTCCGTAGTTAGAATCCTTAAAACATACCCTCCCCCTCCTCTGTTGATGCTCCAACATTACCTCACAGGATATGATTCCGTATCAGACTAACTTTATATGTCCAGGCACCATCTGCACGTTAAAGGACAGGACTGGTGACGGCTCATACAGCTTTATATATGTGTAATGACAGTAACCTCTATTACAATATTGTCTGACCATTGTACAAGCAATGCTACGTCTGTTGCCGCCCCTGCTACCTCCTGTGTCACCCCCTCAACCTCATAGATTGTAAGCTCTTGCGAGCAGGGCCCTCAGTCCTAGTGTGTGAATTGAATATTTCTTTGTAATGAATCTTTTTTGTCAGTACTTGAACCCTACAAATTGTACAGTGCTGCAGAATATGTTGGCGCTATATAAATAAAATTTATTATTATTATTATTATTATTTATTAAAGATCTTTCATTTCTATGTATGGAGTGATCTCCGCTTAGGTTGGTGTTGGTTGTACAGCCTAACCGCAGCGGGGAAGAAAGACTTCCGATAGCACTCCTTCTCACACTTAGGGTGAAGCAGTCGGTCACTGACAGTACTGCCCAGCGCAGGTGTGGACTAGGATGGCCATGGCTAATTTTCTGCTTGCAGATCTTGCACCTTGCCATGGATTTGTCATTTGGCAATGCACAAAAAAAATTCCCATACGGGAGATCACTGCACATAGCTACTACTGCCAACACCAACAGCAGTGAAACGTGTCTGTTAGTACCACCAGTGCCACCACCACCTGCTTGCCTTAGATCTAGCCCAAGAAGTTTTTTTGGACACCTCCTGCCACTAGTACCTCCATAACCACCAACTGTTATGTATTCTACCTCTGCCTCCTCAATATCAAAAAACACTGTCTTTACACATTCAATTCATCAAGAAGAGGAAGAAGAAAAAGTCTTGGGCTCTGAGGAATATCTCTCTCGGCAGATACCACATGACTACTGGGGAATGAGATCTTGAAGATGAAGAAGACATGTGCAGAAAGACAGTTTGGTAAATTACATGTTATAACAAAAGAGGAGGAACACACAGAACCCAGACTCAGCATTTGCTTTCAAAAACTTCATCTATATTCTCAGGAAGCACAACAACACTGTGGCTACCAGGGGCTGCCAAGACCAGAAGTAATGTTGCTGGATGAGACCCACATTTTTTATTGTTAGCATTAGTTCTTGCACTGGTTGATGGTGTGACAGTAGCACAAGTGTTTCCTATTTCTACTTTAGCCTGTCCCCTGCCCTGTTTTTTGGCAGTCATTTTATTTCACTGCTATAATAGTAATTGGTGGCAATTCTAAGACTGTGTGTTTTTTTTTTTGTTTGTTTGTTTTTTTTTACAAAAAACTCTAGATTGAAAATTAGAAAATAAAATTAGATTTAGCCTTCAAAGGGTAACCTGGCTAGTATTAGACTATAGCATTCTGCGTGGGTCAGCTTGTTTTTTTGCCATGATAGTAGCACTTTGTATGTATTAGAAAAAAAAAAAAAAAAATGATATTAAAAAAAAAAAACACAAACAAAGGTGGTATTTTACACTCGACAACCCCCCCCCCCCCCCCCTTTTTTTTTTTTTTTTGCAACCCCCGCCCGCCACCGCGGGGGGGGCCCCCCCGACAAAGAAGGAAAAAAAAAGAATGGTTGGGGATAGAATTTTTATTTGGGGGGGGGCAGAAAAAAAAAAAATATGCGGTGGGGGGGGGGGGGGGGGGCCCCCCCCCTCCCGCCCCCGCGGGGGGCCCCCCCCGGGGGGGGGGGCCCCCCCCCCCCCCCCCGCGCCGCCGGGCCCCCCTCCCGGCCGGGGCCGGGGGAATTTTGGCCCCTGATTTCTCCCGCCCCGGGGCATATAAAGGGAAAGCCGGCAGTGCGCTTAATTCAGCGCGCTGTCTGCTTTCTAGCGGTATATAAAACCACATATACATGAGGACGTGAAAGGCCCTCTTTAAAAAGATGAGAGAGGCCTGTAATTGACATCATAGATAGACCTCAACTGTGAGAGACAAAATGAGAAAACATATCTAGAAAATCACATTGTCAGATTTTTTAAGAATTTATTTGCAAATTATGGTAGAAAATAAGTATTTGGTCACCAACAAACAAGGAAGATTTCTGGCTCTCACAGACCTGTAACTTCTTCTTTAAGAGGCTCCTCTGTCCTCCACTCATTACCTGTAGTAATGGCACCTGTTTGAAATTGTTATCAGTATAAAAGACACCTGTCCACAACCTCAAACAGTCACACTTCAAGCTCCACTATGGTGAAGACCAAAGAACTGTGGAAGGACACCAGAAACAAAATTGTAGACCTGCACGAGACTGGGAAGACTGAATCTGCAATAGGCAAGCAGCTTGGTGTGAAGAAATCAACTTTGAGAGCAATAATTAGAAAATGGAAGACATACAAGACCACTGATAATCTCCCTCGATCAGGCGCTTCACGCAAGATCTCACCCCTGGGGTCAAAATGATCACAAGAACGGTGAGCAAAAATCCCAGAACCACACGGGGGGACCTAGTGAATGACTTGCAGAAAGCTGTGACTAACGTAGCAAAGGCTACCGTCAGTAACACACTACGCCGCCAGGGACTCAGATCCTGCAGTGCCAGACGTGTCCCCCTGCTTAAGCCAGTACATATCTGGGCCCGGCTGAAGTTTGCTAGAGAGCATTTGGATGTTCCAGAAGAGTATTGGGAGAATGTCATATGGTCAGATGAAACCAAAGTAGAACTGCTTGGTAGAAATACAACTTGTCGTCTTTGGAGGAGAGTGAATGATGAGTTGCATCCAAAGAACACCATACCGAGTATGAAGCATGGGGGTAGCAACATCATGCTTTGGGGCTGTTTCTCTGCAAAGGGACCAGGACGACTGATCCGTGTACATGAAAGAATGAATGGGGCCATGTATCGTGAGATTTTGAGTGCAAACCTCCTTCCATCAGCAAGGGCATTGAAGGTGAAACATGGCTGGGTCTTTCAGCATGACAATGATCCCAAGCACACTGCCAGGGCAATGAAGGAGTGGCTTCGTAAGAAGCATTTCAAGGTCCTGGAGTGGCCTAGCCAGTCTCCAGATCTCAACCCCATATAAAACCTTTGGAGGGAGTTGAAAGTCTGTGTTGCCCAGCAACAGCCCCAAAACATCACTACTCTAGAGGAGATCTGCATGGAGGAATGGGCCAACATACCAGCAACAGTGTGTGCCAACCTTGTGAAGACTTAAAGAAAACGTTTGACCTCTGTCATTGCCAACAAAGGATATATAAAGTATTGAGATGAACTTTTGTTATTGTCCAGATACTTATTTTCCACCATAATTTGCAAAGAAATTCTTTAAAAATAAGACAATGTGATTTTCTGGATTTGTTTTCTCATTTTGTCTCTCATAGTTGAGGTCTACCTATGATGTCAATTACAGGCCTCTCTCATCTTGTCCCCACTGTATATGCAAAAACACAATTATACTCTACAACTAGGGAGAAGCACTGTGATTTCCTGTACTCTGTAATGTTAGGTGTATTGCCTACTACTACTTTTATTTATGGGGTCAATTTGACCCATTCGGTACTTATAGGTATGAATTGTAAAATCTGGGCCCCTGAAAAAATTACAATTCATTTTTATGTCCTAAAATATACACTACCATGAATAAATAAAAGTCACAAAATCTCAGAACTGACGTTAAAATTTTAGAAGTTATAAGAAAAAGGGTCTCATCACAGATAATGATGACAGGGAGTACAGAGAACTGAAGCGGGATTTTGTGGACTGGTGCCACCGGAACCACCTGAAGATTAACGCGGGGAAGACCAAGGAGATGGTGGTGGACTTCCGCAAAGGCAGAAGCCCTCCTAAACCAGTGGACATCCTGGGGACGGGCATCGAGATTGTGAACACCTATAAGTACCTGGGTTTGCTCCTTAATAATAAGCTGGACTGGGCAGATCATATGGAGGCCCTGTACAGGAAGGGCCACAGCAGGCTCTACCTGCTTAGGAAGCTGAGAGCCTTTGGAATCCGGGGGGCACTTCTTAGAACTTTCTTCAACTCGGTAGTGGCATCAGCCATCTTCTTTGGAGTGGCCTGCTGGGGGAGCAGTATATCAACCAGGGACAGAAATAAACTTGACAAGCTGATTAGAAGGGCCAGCTCTGTCCTGGGGAGCCCACTGGACCCAGTGCAGGTGGTGGGTGACAGAAGGATACTGTCCGTGGTGAGCTCCATGCAGAAGAAGAAGTCCCATCCCATGCATGAGACTGTGATCGCGCTGAGCAGTACTGTCAGTGACCGACTGCTCCACCCTAGGTGTGAGAAGGAGCGCTATCGGAAGTCTTTCCTCCCCCACCGCGGTTAGGCTGTACAACCAACACCGACCTAAGCGGAGATCATTACACACAGAGAACTGAAATATCTCTCTGCCTGTTAAATCCCCCCCCCCCCCCCTGCTACGCCCTATCTGTCTGTCTGCTATCAATGTAATGCCTCTCACCTTGGAATATTCCTGTACATGTTGTATTTGTATTTGTATCTGCTTATCTTTGCTGCTGTAACACACTGAATTTCCCCATTGTGGGACTATTAAAGGACTATTATTATTATTATTATTATTATTAAAAATACAGTAAATAGCAAAAATAAATAGCAAAAGCCAAATGTGGTCTGGCTCAGCATAGATACTGTAGAGCCCAGGGACTTAAAATTTTTATTTCAAGTCTGACCACTCCTCTGTCCCGGGAGGAAGTTTAATGGCACAAGCTTGAGGATCCCTCTGTAGGAGAGATACAACCACCCTACCATCTGGGCTTGGGATGCCTGTGGATTTATACGAATATATAGACGACAAGACTCCCAGAACGTCTCAAATGTTTCTCGGTCTCGATCCATGCTATTCCGGAGGGGAAAATGGCAGAAGGTAAGACCTTGCTATTCTGTTAGGGAATTGACAGTTAAACAATTCCCCAGTAGCTGCTGCTGGAACCTGGGAGGAAGGGGGGAAGACAGAGACAGTGAGCCCTGATGCTAGACCCACTCCGTGACCCTACCTGCTTTCCACGACTACCCTAGTGACAGTGGACAACTGGGCAACGGTCTTTTCCTATGATACGTGATACACTAAACGCAGACAAGACATACAACAAGAAAGGGTGTTCAAGTAGCCAAGGGGTCAGAACCAGACGGGTAACAAGGTACAAAATCAGAATCCAAAAGAGTAGTCAATAAGGAAGAAGTGAAGGCCAGAATACAGATAAATCAGAGAAGAAAGTAATATGCTCTAAGAGGATAAGAGCAAGCACCCATGAGTGGACCAATGGGCTGTATATGGGAAGCCTGGAATCTGCCCCAGACGTGATTGGAAGGCAAGTTGTCAATCAAGAGCAACTAACGTTAACTCTTAGCAAACCAGAGGGAACTCAGAGTACTGGCTGGACTGATACACTGCAACGAACTCTCAGCTGTGCTAAAACAGAATACAACAAGAGGCCCAGGAGCAGGGGATCATAAGTGGACACACCTCCCACGCCACACAATGTGGCAGGAGGATAGCGCAAAAGTCTGAACAGGTGCAGACGTTACAGTGTCATGAAAAAAATCTCTCAAAATCCATTAGGTAAGTTAAAGCATTAAGTTATTAGAACACAAAGTGACACATATCAAATTTTAACAATGGCGCTAAGTCCTTAACCCCTTAACGACATTGGACGTACTATTACGTCCTGTGCGCTTGGTACTTCGCACAACAGGGCGTAATAATATGCCCTGGGGCAGCTGCCCGCTCACTATCTGAGCGGGCGGCATCAGAACCGGGTGTTAGCTGTAACTGACAGCAAAACCCTGCTCCATATCCCCCGGTCGGAACTGAGTTCCGATCGGAGGTTTTAACCCCTTGGATGCCGCGGTCAAACATGACCGCGGCATCTAAGGGGTTCCGCCATGTTGCCGCTCCCCTCGGCACCCCCCGCAGCGAGATCGGGGGGGTGCCGATATCTATAATCTGAAGCTCGGGGTCTGCCCAGTGACCCTAGGCTGCCTGGAGACCCCACTACCTGGTTGATCCTGCCGAGACCTGCGAAAGTGAGCGCTATGCGTCTGCATAGCCTCACTTCCTGTATAGACTGCAAGACACTTGTATGATCGTGTCTTGCAGTCTACAGTGCTGAGCCAAAGGGACACATGAAAAAATAAAAAAAAGTGAAAAAAATGAAATAAAGTGTTTCAAAAAAATTAATACAAGAATAAAGCCCCAAAAATTCCCTTTTCCTACATAAAATGAATTATATAAAAAAAAACTAAAAATTAATAAAAACAAGGCATATTTGGTATTGCCGCGTCCGTAACAACCTGTACAATAAAACTGAAACAATACTTAATGTACATGGTGAACGTCGGGAAAAAAAAAATGGAAAAAACTCACCAAAAGTAATGATTTTTCGCTATCTCACCTTACAAAATATGCCATAAAAAGTGATCAAAAAGTCATATGTACCCCAAAACAGTACCAATAAAAAGCACAGGTTGTCCCGCAAAAAATAAGCCCTCAACCAACTCTGTAAACCGCAATATAAAAATGTTACACATCTCAGAAGATGGCGATGCAAAAACAATTAATTTATGTCCCCAAATGGGTTTTTGTTCTGCAAAATTAGTATCGCATAAAAAAAACAGTATAATTGAGGTATCTCCATAATTGTACTGACCCGTAGAATAAAGGTAAGATGTTACTTATGCTTTATGCTGCATGGTGAAAAATTTAAAAGGTAGAACGCAGTGCCAGATTTGATGGTTTTTTTTTTAATCCAACAAGAAAGAGTTAATAAAATTTATTCAATAAGTTATAGGCGCCCAACGATGATGTCATTACAAAATACATCTCACCCCGCAAACATCAAGCCCTCATATGGCTACATCAACAGAGAAATAAAGAAAATATAGCTCGTACAATGTGAAGACAAAAACCCCAAAAATCGCCAAGCGTATATCAGGGGACTGATATAAGCTGTTGTGCCCGGGATCCCCGCTTAACAGTTTTTGGATTGTGTGTCTCTGCAGACATAAGCTGGGCACAACATATCGGGCACTGAAATGGCGTATCTCTGGAAAAATGTTATTTTTAACTTTTCATTATCATCTGCGCATTCATTTCTGGAAATTAAAAGAATGCAACACTTAAGGGTTAATAATGCTCGCTACATCACTTGATAAATCCCTTGAAGGCTGTAGTTTCCAAAATGGGGTCAAGTCTGCGGATTCCACTTTACTGGCAATTCTTGGGCTCTGCAAAAGTGACATGTCCAAAAACCAAACTGTGCTCTAAAAACCAAAATAGCTCTCCTTCCCTTCTGTGCCCGGCTGTTCCCAAACAGCAGTTTATACCTACATATGGCATTAAGTACATTATCCTGGGTACACCAGTGTCATACATGTGGGCATAAACTGCCATTTGGGCACACAGCAGGGTGCAGATGTGAAGGAGCACTATGTACTTTTGGAGCGCAGATTTAGATTGTTGGTTTTTGGATGCCATGTCACATTTGCAGAGATCATAAAATTGCCCCTACAAAATGGGGGTCACTTCTTGGGGAATTCCTGTTTACTGGCACCTCCAGGGCTCTGCAAAAATAACATGGCGACCAGAAAGTCCCTCTAAATCTGTACTCCAAAAGCTAAAAAAACACAGTGCTCCTTCCTTTCTGAGGCCTGCTGTGTGCCCAAGCAGCAGTTTACACCCACATCTGCCCTCCTAAAGCTAAATAGCGCTCTTTCCATTCTGAGCTCCACCATGTTCCTATACAGCCAGGGCCGGCGTTGGGGGGGGGGGGGGCAAACTGGGCAATTGCCCAGGGCCCCAACACCCATAGGGGCCCCATACTTTCCCTACTATTAGGACTCTTAATCGGCAGTAGATGAAAGCATCGGCAGATGCAGATTCTGCTGGTCGCTGCTTCTACAGTTTGCTGGCACTTAGAAACAGTTACTAGATTCCCCCCTCCCCCACATGCAGGTATCCAGCACATCGTAGTGTGCAGGGGGAGTCTGCTGCAATGCTTTCACTACTGCCAGACAGAGCTGCACATAAGCTTCCTCCATTTCCAGTTCACCCAGCTATTCAGCCGAGTGTAAGTGTATGTTTTGTGTAAAATATGTATATTTAATATGTATATAATATGTATATATCTGTATATTTGTTTACAGTATGTGTGCTAGCTACTGTGTGAGTACTGTATGATTGTAGACAGGTATGTGTGTGTATGTATTGTATATGAATGTATGTGTGTAAATATATGGTATATATGTAGATACTGTATATACAACTTATTATTGTCTGTGTTTTCTTCTGTACATGTGCACCATTATACATACTAGAATTGTATTGTATAGTGTGATGCTCAGTATATTGAGATGTTAAACAGGTTGTCCAGAAATTACTGTTTTCTGCAAGGAGGCCTGGGAAGGTGAAAAATAAGAAAGCGCATACTCACCTGTCCACGGGGTCTCCCACCGCTGTCTGGTCCTGTGGAGCCTGGGGGCTTGTTCTGGCAGGAGTCCTCGCCGCACGTAACTGCTGAGGCCAATCAGCCTAAGGAAAGGACACGGGACATCACAGGTGACGTATGAGAGTGACATCCAGGTTCCTTTCCTTAGGCTGCTGAGGCGGATGATAGGCCTCAGCGGTTATGTGTGGCGAGAACTGCCACTGGAACAAGCCCCGGGGCGCCGCTGGACCGGACAGGTGTGGGATGACCAGGGACAGGTGAGTGTGGGTTTTATTTTTCACCTTCCCCGGCCTCCTTGCAGAAACCTGTAATTCCTGGACAACCCCTTTAAGGATTAGCCCCAACACAACAAAACGCAGCTAAAAAGCACAGGAGATAAAAAGCAGCAAAAACACATTGTTTTTTTTTTTCCCCAAAGCGTTTTTCATTGAGCTTTTGATGCTTTTTTCTCTGTACTTTCTTCCCCTATTATGGTAAATATATGTGGAAATTCCCGCATGTTTCTGCAGCCGCCATAAACACTGTGTTTCACGTTACAGAAAAGCGGATTTTTTTGTTGCAGATTTTGTAGCTGTTTTTTGAGCCAAAGCCAGGAGTGGATTGAGCAGAAGGGAGAAGTGTAAGAAGCTTTCTAGATATTTCACAATCCTTTTATAGCCCTGCTTGGCTTTGGCTCAAAAAACTGAAGCAAAATCTGCAACAAAAAAAAGCTGCTTTTCCACAAATTGGGGCCTCAGCCTTAAGGCTTGGGTCACACGTGGCATAAACGGTCATTTTACAGTCTCTGCAAAGTGTAGTCCTAGGAACAAACTGCTTACTGCAGCATACTATTACAGTGCAGGGCAGGAAGAGGTTAATTGCTGGCTGGCGTTATGAGGGGGCATCTGCAAATAAAAGGTTATAGTTGTGCTCTCAAGATGGGGAATGGAGTAACTCTGATCGTAGTGAAATGTTTGGCGCTACGAATGGAACATTATAAGTAAAAGCCTCTATTTGTGGATTATACTATGAGGACAGAGGGGAATCTGGTAGTAAGTGGCTGATGTGACAGTATTTAGTCCTGCTATAGTGGTCAGCAGGTGACGTGACGGTATTTAGTCCTGGTATAGTGGTCAGCGGGTGACGTGACAGTATTTAGTCCTGGTATAGTGGTCCTATTTGATAATTGTGTATTTATATACATTTTTTAAATTGTGTGTAGGAAAAGGCATATGCCTTGTTACTTGTGCACCTGATTTATAAAGGGTCACAAGCAACTAGTTTGGCTATGCAAAAAAATTTACAAACAAATGAAACAACCCCTTTCTGCTAAGGCCCCATGCTGCGGAAAAGACTGCAGCGGAAACGCATTGCGTTTTTTTTTCTGCAGCGTTTTTCATTGCGATCTCAGAGTTTTCCTCTGTGGACTTTCTGTACCTATTATACCTTTACGGAAAACACCAGCATTTATGAAGGTATAATTGACATGCTGTGAAAACGCAGCTTTTCCGCTGATTTTTTTTTCTGCAATGTGTGTATGGGATTAGTCAGAATCCCCTCCACTTTGCAGGTACTGTAAAATGTTGCGTTTTCACAATGTGGGGGGCCCCGGCCTTAAAGACCTTAGGAACATCCCTGTAAGCACTGCAGCACATCAAATTAACAGAGTGCGACTATGTAGTAGGTACAATATTTCAACATTTGGGGCCCCACTTTTAATTTTGCCCGGGGCCCCACTTTGTCTAAAACCGGCCCTGTATACAGCAGATTACAACCACATATGGGACATTTCTGTGTTCAGAAGAAATTGTGTAACAAACTGTGGGGAGCTTTTTCTTCTTTAACCACTTGCAAAAATTAAAAATATGTCGCTAAATGGACGGTTTATTGGAAAAAAAAGTAATTTTTCATTTTTACGTCCCAATGATAATAAAATCTGTGAAACAGCTATGAGGTCAAAATGCTCACTATACCCCTAGATAAATTCTATGAGAGGTGTAATTTCCAATATGGGGTAACTTTTGGGAGTTTCCATTGTATTGGTACTTTAGGGGCTCTGCAAATGCGACATTGCACCCGAAAACTATTCCAGCAAAATCTGCCCTCCAAAAGATAAATAGCGCTCTTTCCATTCTGAGCTCCACCATGTACCCAAACAGCAGATTACAACCACATATGGGGCATTTCTGTGTTCAGGAGAAATTGTGTAACAAACTTTGGGGAGCTTTTTCTCCTTTGTCCTCTTGTGAAAATGAAAAATTTGGGGCTAAATTGACAGTTTATTGGACATCTGTGGGCTCAAAATGCTCACTATACCCCTTGACATGTTCTGTGAGGGGTGTGGTTTCCAAAATGGGGGTCACTTTTATGGGGTTTTCACTGTTTTGGTACTTTGGGGGCTCTGCAAATGCAACATGGCACCTGAAAACTATTTCAGCAAAATCTGCCCTACAAAAGCAAAATAGCGCTCTTTCCATTCCGAGCCCCACCATGTACTCATTCAGCAGTTTACGACCACATATGGGGTATTGCTGTGTTCAGAAGAAATTGTTTTACAAACTGTGGGGTCCTTTTTCTCCTTTAACTCCTTGTGAAAATAACGTTTTAGTAATTTTTCATTTATACATCCCAATGTTAGTAAAATCTGTGAAACAGCTGTGGGGTCAAAATGCTCACTATACCCCTTGATGAATTCTGTGAGGGGTGTAGTTTCCAAAATGGGGTCACTTTTAGGGGGTTTCCATTGTTTTGGTACTCTAGTGGCTTTGCAAATGAGACATAGCACCTGAAAACTATTCCACCAAAAAATCTGCTTTTCAAACACCCAGTGTTGCTCCTTCCCTTCTGTGCACTGTTGAATGCCCAAAAATCAGTTTACACTCACATTTTGGGCATTTCTGTGCTCTTGAGAAATTGTATAATAAACTTGGAGATGCATTTTCTCCTTTAACCCTTTGTAAATGTGTTAAATTTAGGGCTAAATGAAGGGATTAGTGGAAAAAAATGAAATGTCTAAATTTCACCTCGATATCGTTTTAATTCTTGTGACATGCTTAAAGGGTTAACAAACTTCCCAAATGCTGTTTTGAATTATTTCAGGGGTGTAGTTTTGAAAATGGGATGATTTATGGGGGGTTTCTAATATATAGGCCTTTATAATCCCCTTCAGAACTATAGTGGTCCCTAAAAAATTAGTTTGGGAAATTTTCTTGTAAATCTGGAAAATCACTGTTACACTTGTAAGCCTTCTGACATCCAAAATAAATTAAAGGACGATTAAAAGATGATGTCAATATAAAGCAGAGATATGGTGGATAATATTTATTAATGAATTTGGGTGGTATGACTATCTGTCTGAAAAGCAGAGAATTTCACATTTTGAAAATTGCGATTTTTTTTTTCAAAATTTCCATCAAATATCCTATTTTTTTAATAAATAAATACAAAAATATTGATTAGTGTTTACTACTAACATGAAGTACAATGTGTCACAAGAAAACAATCTCAAAATCACTTGTGTAAGTTAAAGCGTCTCAAAGTTCTTGCCACATAAAGTGACACATGTCAGTTTTGAAAAACAAGGCCTGATCCTTAACACACTTTTGGGCTGTGTCCTTAAGGGGTTGGCCACTTTCAGACCAATATTGAGAGACAAATGTTATTGTTTGTATAATAAAAAGTGCACCTGTCTGCTCATCACATGACCATGGACTGTAAATCACATGACCATGGTCAGAGTTTTTTCCACTAGAAGTAACAGACTGAATGACAGAAAGCAGAGATCTAGAAAACTGTGAGCAATTGATACAGAAAGTATATTGGTAAATTGTACAACTTTGTCTCTCAATATTTGTGCGAAAGTGACCATCCCCTTTAAAGTGATTTTAGGTTGTATGCTTAAGGGGTTTATAGAGGGGTAGCTATTAATGCAGTAGCTACCCACTATTCAATTAAATTGCCAATCCGGCTCTGGCACACAGAGAAGGTGCGTTGCCAGCATAATATTTATACAAGCACCTTACTTTTGAAAAACACTGAATCAAATCTACGACTTGAACTGAATAAATCACACTCAAAATGAATTGTGAGAGATTCGCACATCTCTACTGGCTATTTACTTTGTAATGGAACCCAAAAATTGATCTCACTATGGATAAAAGCAGTTGAAAACTTTAGTGTAATGTCCCGGTACTGCTCGTCTCTTTCCCTTTAATAGTCCTTGCAGACCGAGATAGTATGGACATTTACGTATGAGGTAAAAAGGTATCTCCCCATTCCTTCCTTTATACATATCTCACAAGAGCCAGAACATACATGGAAGGCGATGTAGGCATTGGTCTTTTCCAGTAAATTCACCACGGCCATCTTGTGGATGTTTTATAAACTGCAACTGTCTATACTTTTCATTGTGATTTATATCTGTGATTGCATCATCATATTGTGTTAATGTGGGGAGTGTCCAGTATAATCAGGTGACCTCCAGAACCAATCAGGCTCCCTTGATTGGTCTGGAGGAGGGAGTCGAGCTACAGACCTCTCTGGAGAGGGTTGGAAACCCTGTTGGTCAGTGTGAGAGCAATTCTGTACATGGGGGTGCAAGTTGGAGGACATGCTAGCCTAGTCAGCACCTGTAAATCCTCTGCAACCAGAGATGTCTTTTCCTCTGTGCTCAAGCTTCTCCTTAGAGAGTGTTTTCCTCTGAAGTCCCAAGTCTGCAAATACTAAAAAGCCTACTGACCTGTTTATCCATACACCTGGGAACTCCACATGCATCTCTCTACAAGTCAGTCATTTTAGCTGCACAGTGAACAGCGTAAAAACAAAGCCCATAAGAAAGTCACACAAACACTGTTTTTTTCCAATTCCCCCATTCTTAATTTTTTTCCAGCTTCCCAGTACGTCGTACAGGACATTAAATGGTACCATTACAAAGTACAATATGTCCTGCAAACATGAAGCCCTCATATGGCTCTGTGAATGGAAAAATAACAAAGTTATGGTTTTGGAAACCAGGGAGTCAAAAATCAAAATCTGAAAAATGCCTCTGGCAGGAAAAGTGTTAATGTTGTAATTTAGGGTTTATTTGTATATCTTAAACATGTGAAAATTGTCCTGGCTACCAGTGGTGCAGATTGTCCAAAAAGCCCTGGCTGTGAAAAGGTTAATATGCACACCCCCACATATCGATGATTGGGACTTAGGACAAATTCTCCAGTGGGAACCACATTGTCATTCCAGATGTGTTAACAAAGTTCAATCTGAACCTTCATCTTCTGTTCTAGAGAATTTGAGTAGTCTACTTTCCCCCATCTGTTGAGTTTGCTGATCCATTGGAGTAGCATCAACATTTCACCGATTTCTCTCTTGTCAAAGTATCGCTCCTGCTGGTAAAGAACACCTCTCCAAAAGAGATTTTTCTCCCCTGTGTCCTGAAGGAAGTTGGCAAAAGAAGTTCTTGATGTTGTGCCAGCTTGTGTCTCTGGTGCCCAGAATAAGTACTGGCTCAGAACCTGTCAGTCTTCTGTTTCCTTCTCCAGATCCTGACTTCCCTCCTTCCACCAACTACAACTCTCTCATGAAGTGAGATGTTGCAAAGTATGCCAACTAGCTCTTCAAGTCTTATATGCTTCCAAATTCTGAAGAAGTTAGGAAGACAGTTCTGATGAATCTGACTATGCAGACATTTCTGAGAAAGTGAATTGGGAAGGCACTTTTGTCTGCTTCAGTGTGATGATGATGAGAGTGGACAAGACAATAAATTGATAGCAAATAATAATAATAATAATAATAATAATAATCCTTTAATAGTCCCACCATGGGGAAATTCAGTGTGTTACAGCAGCAAAGATAAGCAATACAAATACAACATATACAGGAATGTTCCAAGGTAGAGGCATTTCATTGATAGTAGACAGACAGATAAGAAGTAGCATGGGGCGGGGGGGTATACCACAAACAGAAAGATATTTCAGTTCTCTGTGTGGACTAATCTCAGTTTAGGTCGGTGTTGGTTGTACAGCCTGACCGCAGTGGGGAGGAAAGACTTCCGATAGCGCTCCTTCTCACACTTAGGGTGAAGTCACTGACAGTACTGCCTAGCACTATCACGGTCTCATGCATGGGGTGGGACTTATTCTCCTGCATGGAGCTCACCACGGACAGTATCCTTCTATCACCCACCACCTGCACTGGGTCCAGTGGGCTCCCCAGGACAGAGCTGGCCCTTCTAATCAGCTTGTCAACTTTATTTCTATCCCTGGTTGATATACTGCTCCCCCAGCAGGCCACTCCGAAGAAGATGGTTGATGCCACTACTGAGTTGAAAAAAGTCCTAAGAAGTGCCCCCTTGACTCCAAAGGCTCTCAGCCTCCTAAGCAGGTAGAGCCTGTGGTGGCCCTTCCTGTACAGGACCTCCATGTGATCTGCCCAGTCCAGCTTATTATTAAGGAGCACACTCAGGTACTTATAGGTGTTGACAATCTTGATGCCCGTCCCCTGGATGTCCACTGGTTTAGGAGGGCATCTGCATTTACAGTAGTCCACCACCATCTCCTTGATCTTCCCAGCGTTAATCTTCAGGTGGTTCCGCTGGCACCAGTCCACAAAATCCTGGTTCAGTTCTCTGTACTCCCTGTCATCATCGTCTGTGATGAGGCCTACTATTGCAGAGTCGTCAGAATACTTCTGTAGATAGCAGCTAGATGAGTTGCACCTAAAATCTGAAGTGTACAGTGTGAAGAGGAAAGGGGCAAGAACTGTACCCTGAGGTTCCCCCGTATTACAGATCACGGTATCTGACACACAGTCCCGGGCTCTCACATACCGAGGTCGGTTTGTGAGGTAGTCTAGGATCCAATTGGAGAGGTGGTGGTCCACTCCAGCAAGGGCCAGCTTGTCTCTCAGTAGCCCTAGCTGTATGGTGTTAAAAGCACTGGAGAAATCAAAGAACATTATTCTCACCGTGTTCCCTGGTTTCTCCAGGTGGGAAAGAGTCCTGTACAGAAGGTGGATGATGGCATCATCCACCCCAATGCCTGGCCAATATGCAAACTAGAGAGGGTCCATAGCGGGGCTCACTAGAGGGTGGAGATGTGTGAGAACCAATCTCTCTAAGATCTTCATCAAGTGGGATGTCATTGCTACAGATCTTTAGTCGTTGAGGTCCATAAGGTGAGGTTTCTTTTGAACCGGTACTACACAAGAAGATTTCCATAATTCAGGGACTATTTCCAGCTTCAGGCTCATATTAAACATATATGTAATACTAAACAGCTGCTCCCCACAAGTCTTAATTAGTCTTGCACTGATGTCATCTGGCCGGCCCTGCGTCTTTCCCCGCCTTGATCTTTTTCAGCTCCCTGCTCACCTGGGCACATGTGAAGGTCAGACTGTGGTCAGATAAAGACGGATTTCTGGATTTACTGGTCTGGTGGGAAGTAGCCGCAGAGGGTGAAGTCATTGTGGTAGGGGAAACTGAAGGACATGCTGGGGTGGGAGTAGCTGGTGTGTGATCAAATCTATTGAAGAATAGATTTAGTTCGTTAAGCCAATTAACATCTGCCTCTATCTGGGAGACAGACTGTCTATGACCCGAAATTGACTTAAGCCCATCCCAGACTCCCCTTATGTCTTTTATTTCCATTTGCTTTTCCATTTTATTCTTATAATTTGCTTTTTCCTGCCTGATTTGATGCCTAAGCTCATTTATGTTATAGAATTGCTAGAAGAGCAATTCCCAAATAGCTGCTGGCAAACCCTGGGAGGAGGGGAATGACAAGACAGTGAGTCCTAAACTGAACCCGTGCCCCTGTCCCTGCCTACTTGCCTCACTGCCCTAGCCGATAGAGGACAACTGGGCGGCAATCCCTTCTTGGGATATAGGTGATGACACAGAATGAAGACAAGACAAACAACAACAAAGGAAGGTCAGCTAGCCAAGGTGTTAGAACCAGTCGAGCAGTGCAGTATAAACTCAGAATCCAAAAGAGTAGTCACAAGAAAAGCCAAAGGTCAAAATGGCGCCGGTGGGGAGACAGGAGAGAGAGAGGAGAGGCAGGAGAGCGGAGAGGACTCCGACGGCGACAGCGTGACCAGCTCTGAGAGGAGAGACAGCAACACTCTGCAGATATCCAAATCCTTCCTACAGAAAGCGCTTGCTAAAGCGGTGAGTCCTGTATTGTCTGAGCTGGCTGATATTAAGGCTGAAATACAGTCCACTAGTCACAGAGTATCTGATCTGGAAGAGGCCTACTCCAACATAAAGTCCCATACAGACACAGTCTCTGAACACCTCAACTTACACAAGGATCTGTTAGACCGCTCACTCACTTTGATAGAAGATCAGGAAAATAGAAGCAGGAGGAGGAATATAAGATTGAAAGGCCTCCCAGAATCATATCTGCCTGATTCTCTCCCAAATATGGCTACACAGCTCTTCTCAAATTTACTAGGCCCTGAAACAGTTGCGCAGGTGGTGATAGAGCGGACAGGGGCCTACGCCCTCGCCCCAAACAAGGAGACCTGCCGCGAGATACCATATGCAGCCTGCTTTCATATGTGGATACGGCGGCGATACTGTCAGCCGCCAGAAATAAACAACAGATCACATACAAAGATACTGATACTGTACCAAGATGTCACTCCCTCTATCTTGTTCAAAAGGAGGTTGCTGAGACCGCTACTAGAGGAGCTACGTGTGCGGAGCATTCAATATGCATGGTTATATCCTTTTGGGCTTGCTATTTTGCTGGGTACAAAGAGACTGGTTGTCCATTCTCTGGTGGACCTACCGACGGTATGGTCTTCCCTCAAAATTGAGCCACTGGACATACCCTCCTGGATGCCGTCAGCAAGTCTTAACGTGAGAGATCTACCGGTACTCCCGCACCTGAACCCACTGAAATCCAAGTCTCCAAAGGGGAAGAAAACGGCAATGAAACCCCGTCTGGACTCCTCCTGAACACCTAGCACTGGTCCGGCTGGAGTCCCATGGTAATGGACCGAGTTCTGAGCTGATACTGGACTCTAGCTAGACGGTAACTATTTGTTCTCATTAACAAGTTGATATGATGGGTACACACACTGGACAGGGTTGTTAACTTGAATCCTCAAGAGTGCTTCATATTACTACCCTTCATTGTACTCTTTATTGTATCTTTTAGAGTGGCTCTGGCCTCCATTGCGGTTGACAGAACTGCCCGGGTGGCTGCTCGCACTTATGTGGTGGGGCCCCTGGGCCTTCTGTTTTCAGCTGGATGCTGGAGCCTCTGGTACTGTTGGTTCTTGGGATTGCCTGTCTCACCCCTCCCCCCCTCCTCCCCTTCACATGCCCGGACCCCACTGAGGCTTAGTTATCACCAATAAGCTCTAGGCTTCCTTAAATACTTTCACCATACAATTCATTCCCTTTTAAAGGGCGGTGTCATGTAGGCTCGACACCGATTAGGGTACCCTCCGTTTCCCCAAACTCGCTTGCCATATAGGCGATTGGAAACTATTGCTTTGTATACAATTGCAAGCACAGTCTGGTTACAAAAAATTGCTACAGTTCCCGGTTGACCCACACCCAAAGTGCCTTCCCCCCATCCCCTGTGCCTGGGGATTACGCTCCCTCCCCCCCCCCCCCTGATCCCCTACCTTGACTCTACCAAACACCCACACTAGCTTTGAAATCCGCTGAAACGAGAATTGGAGATGTTGTCAGTTACTGTAACCACATTTAATGTGAAGGGTCTTAACTCACTGAACAAACGCCACTCTATTATGCGTTTAATACGCAAACTTAAAACCGGTATACTACTCCTGCAGGAAACTCACTTTAAACACAATAAAGTTCCCAAGATGCCCAAGGGACCCTTTAATCAATGGTACTACAGCTGCCACCCCACGTCGACTTCGAAGGGAGTTGCTGTGGCAATTCGACATTCAACCCCGTTCGTTTGCCAGCAGACTCACACTGACGCAGACGGAAGGCTTCTCTTTGTTAGGGGAACTCTGGCCTCGCGTCCTGTGACTATTGCTGACTTTTATGCACCCAACCATAACCAGGTCGAGTGGATCGTAGCCGCCCTTCAGGACCTTTCTGCGTTCGCGACTGGGGAGATCCTGATAGGAGGTCAATGGCTCACTCTCCCAGCCGTTCGACATTACCAATGGCACCAGACAGGGGTGCCCGCTTTCCCCTACACTGTTTATCCTTACACTTGAGACCCTATTGCAAGCGTTCCGTATTCATCTGGACATACGAGGCTTCAGCGTAGGCCCACAAACGCTTCAGTCCATGGCATTCGCGGATGACGTCCTATTTTTAGTCACAAATCTGGAGAGGGGCCTGCCAGCGCTACAATCCCTTTTGACACACTACGGGACACTGTCAAATTATAAGGTAAATGAGTCCAAGTCTGAAGTCTTAAATATAACACTCCCGCCTCCCTCAGTGTCAGTTTTACAGAAAAACTCTCCCTACACTTGGAAATCAGACTTCATACCCTATCTGGGCATTAAACTTCCCAGCAACCTGGATGCCATCTATCCCCTGAACATCCAGCCGCTTATAAGTGACGTAAAAGAGACCCTGAAATCTTACGACTTTCCTCATCTATCGTGGTTTGGGAGAAAGAACCTCCTACAGAGCTATATAGTCCCTAAACTCACTTATGTTTTATAAATGCCTCCCTCCCTCCTTTTTTAAATCTATACGAGGAATTTTATCCTCCTTTGTGTGGAAATCCAAGCCTCCACGGTTGGCACATAGGCTTCTGATAAAGCGTAGAGAAGAGGGTGGCATAGCTCTGCCAGACATCTTTTCTTATTATAAAGCAATCCAATTGCATAGGTGGCTGGCCCCAGTGGCGTAACTAGGAATGGCTGGGCCCCAAGGCAAACATTTAACATGGGGCCCCCCCCCCGAACCGCCGCCCCCCGACCCCTCCCCCCGGACCGCCCCCCTCCAAAAAAAAAACGCATTCCTGCGCACACTATTATGTGCCATAGTGGCCCCTGCACACAGTATCATGTCCCATAGTGGCCTCTGCACACAGTATCATGTCCCATAGTGGCCTCTGCACACAGTATCATGTCCCATAGTGGCCCCTGCACACAGTATCATGTTCCATAGGGGCCCCTGCACACAGTATCATGTCCCATAGTGGCCCCTGCACTGAGTATTTTGCCCCATAGTGGCCCCTGCACACAGTATCATGTCCCATAGGGGCCCCTGCACACAGTATCATGTCCCATAGTGGCCCCTGCACACAGTATTATTCCCCATAGTGGCCCCTGCACACAGTATCATGTCCCATAGGGGCCCCTGCACACAGTATCATGTCCCATAGTGGCCCCTGCACACAGTATTTTGCCCTATAGTGGCCCCTGCACACACTATTATTCCCCATAGTGGCCCCTGCACACAGTATCATGTCCCATAGGGGCCCCTGCACACAGTATCATGTCCCATAGTGGCCCCTGCACACAGTATTTTGCCCCATAGTGGCCCCTGCACACACTATTATTCCCCATAGTGGCCCCTGCACACACTATTATTCCCCATAGTGGCCCCTGCACTGAGTAGTTTGCCCCATAGTGGCCCCTGCACACACTATTATATGTTCCATTGTGGACCACCCATGAACAATTATTATACTCCGGGGTCTTTTCAGACCCCAGAGTATAATGATCGGAGACCCAGGGGAGGATAGAAACATAAAAAACAACGTTGCTTACCTGTTCCTCGCTCCGGTGCATGCCCGTGCGCTACTCCGGCCTTCTTCCATTTTGGACCAGGCCGGCGTCACGTGACGCGGGCCTGCGTCGCGACGAAAAATGACGTCGGCTGACGTCTGGGACGTCACCAAACAGGCCCGAAGCGCTGGATAGGTAAGTACATTGTTTTTTATGTTCCCTCACCTTCCCTGGGCCTCCGATTTTTATACTCCGGGGTCTGAAAAGACCCCGGAGTATAATGATAGTAGAGATTGTGGTGTTCGGGCCGCGGCCTCACATACCAATCCCCGCTCCTGCTCACAGCCGCCTCCGCAGAATCGGAAGCGCAGGCGGCCGTGAGCGGGACCCCGGGGATCGGTAAGTATATAGGGCCCGTTACCTGCTGGGGTTACTCCAGCAGATAATGGACTATAAAAAAAAAAAAACGCATCGGGGGCCCGAGGGGCCCCGTAATGTCCCGGGCCCTGTGGCAGCGGCTACCACTGCTACCCCGGTAGTTACGCCCCTGGCTGGCCCTGACTGCACCTCTAAAAAGCCCCATAGTGAGGGCGCTAGCTGAAGTATACAATGGTTTGGCGTTTAGGCAATACTTGTGGCTCCCCTCAAAGCGCCAGTTATCTAGAAGTGACTTTGACCCTCTTAGGGGTGCGTGTGAGACATGGCTAGACCACGGCTCAGTACTTTCACCCGCTCCCTCCCTGATTTTACCTGCAGACCTCCTACCCGTAGTTAGGTCTTCTACAGCCTCTCTCTATAGGGACTTCAGGTCGAGATTTACAACTCGAACACTAGGTGATTTATTGCAAGAAGGTTCCCCTCTGACCCAACCCCAGCTCAAGGCCAGGTTCCCTGAGGTCCCATTCACCTTCCTTCATTACAAACACTACAAAAAGATAGTGGCAGAGATACAAAGCACGGGCCCCACACGCAAACAGCTCACAGAGTTTGAAAAAATTTTCTCAAGTAAGCTCCTTCTGACAAGAAAAATTGCAAAAAACATTTAATGGCCCCCACTGCTGAATCCACCCCACTCTACATGTAGTCTTGGGAAAAAGAACTTAACATTTCTCTGACGCCAGAGGACTCCAAAGCTGCCCTCAGATCCACACATGGCTTTTCCACATGTGTCAGAATGCAAGAATCCCACTACAAAATTTTATCTAGATGGTACAAAATGCCAGAGTGGCTGTATGCCCACGGCCTAGCAGCCTTGAGCCTGTGCTGGCGGTGTCAGAAAAGTGTTGGGAGCATGTCTCATATCTGGTGGTCATGTGAGATGGTCGAGCCGTTCTGGTCCCAGGTACAAGCCCATTTACGTCCATTCCTTGAATACAAGGGGACCCTATCCCCAGAGTGGGTGCTCCTCTTATGCCCCAGGCATAATATGCGTCACTCTAAGTTGAATCTCACAACCCATTTGATTGAGGCGGCTAAGGCGGTCATCCCCCTATTTTGGCTACAACCCATTGCCCCTCCCATCCAGGTTTGGATTGATAAGGTTAATCAAATCATGAGGTTTGAGGAGAGAATCAGCTGGTCGACCAGAACCCATGACAGGTTCTTAAAAATATGGTCGCCATGGCGTGAGAGAGTGCTATCTGCCTCAACGGACTCTGAATAATAGAGCAGACCCATGAGATCTTACGAGATCCGATTAGTGCACTTCCCCACATCCCAGCAGACGTTACGCCCACTGTACACACTCCATTCTCAGACCCCCCCCCCCCCCTTACCTTGCCCCTCCCTTCCCTCTCTAATTCTGACTAGGGATCTTAGTTTCTTTGTGTTAACTGAGGTTTTCCTTACGTCTTAAGATAAATCTTTCCTGACATTCCCTCCCTTTTTTTTCCTTCGCACCACACATTGATACACATTGTGCTGTGCGTTGCTAGTACACGTAACAGTGTACATGTATTCAAAATTTGCTTTGTAAGCTTCATTTGCACCTGAACATTGCCTAGCGGCACGAATTGTGCAAGTGTCGTCAGTTCATCTGTAAATCTTGACTCTGGACAGTTTACTGAGTCACATGTTCTGTATTTCTTTTTAGTGCACATAAGGGTTTTTTTATGTATTCATTTCTCTTTTTGGAAAATGTATAAAAGATTAAAATGTAAAAATTCAAATAAAATGAGAATTAACTATTTGAGGAGCAGAGGGAAACAAAGGTGTAAGAGATAGGTGTGGTGGAAAATCAATTATAGGGGTGAGGGAATAGGACAGGGTTCAGAGAAGAACCTAAAGCAAGGAATCACAGTTGGACACGCCTCCTGCGCAGTAGCATGCGGCCGGAGAATGGCACCGAAGTCCAAACAGGCAAGGATGTTACAGCAAACTGGACAAGTTCGTGCCACTGGTCCAATCTGTTAAACCAGGAATTCATCATTGGGTATCTGCCGAAAAAAGGGCACAGTGGGGCGTATCCCTTTCCTGGATGTTGCAGCGGAAAAGGTGCTGCAAGGTGAGTACAGAGTATATCCTGGCAATATGCCAATTTTGCCTGTCTTTCAGAAGTAGGAAAAAAAGATCCCCTATTTTGCTTTTATAACAAAGGTCTAAAAGCAAGACTGTCCAATAGACATATTTTTCCTGATGGTAATGATATGCTTGTTGACGAGTTCAAGGACCCAGTTGTTCATTGTCTACTCTGCACTGCGATGGTTGGTCATGGTCAGCATCGTCATGTCTGCCACAATAAGTGTCAGCCTCATTCCCTAGTTGTACCTGTGAAAACTCCATGTTCCCCTTCATTACCTCCTTGTCTTCTTCATCCTCAAGTGTCAGCTCCTTATTCTCTTCGACTTCATCATCATTTGCGTGGGATCACTACAGCCACAGGATAGCAAGCAAGATGTGGAATCTGTTCTACCACCATTTTTTGTAGCATTACTGGGCGCATATTTTTATTTTTCTGCTCACAAATTGTGTTATGGATGACTGACAATGTAATGGAGGAGTATGAGAAGCAGACAGTAATAATGACAATGACCTTTACTACTTGACAATGTGACCTGGAAATTAAAATGATGACAGGGAGGAGATGGAGGAAGACAGTCTTGCTCACACCGCTGGCCAGTGTGGTTTTTCCAAGTGAGCATATGATGCCTCTTCACATGCTGAAGGAGAGCCATAGTTTCTGCATTTGTGCCTGAACGACCAACTAATTCTCTGTCTGCAGAACTGCCCCACTGTGATAGTTTTGTTGGCCAGCATTATAGAGAAGAATTCCCACATGTGAGATACCTGTACCAAGTCACCATGTGACATCTATTCAGCCTACACAATTGCCTTCTCCTGAGCTGTTGATGTTTAGGCCTTATGTCGGCCAAATTCATTTTGTGACTTGAACACACACTGAAGTACCCCCCACCAGCACCAGGAGGATTTAAGTCAACTTTTTTTGAAAAACAATTTTGTAACTGGGACACAGACTGTACAGAAGTATAACCGTACTGTATAGATGTAAGCTTGATATATAAAAATAGGACAGAGCAGATGGGTCAGCCTAGAATGGCTCCTTTCCCAGCACTGCCTTTTAGCTGAAAACTATGCCTAGCACTGGCCCCAGACATTTGATTGACAGCCTCTGTCTTTCTTTTCAGCTGAGAGGCACATCCCCTAGTCAGTGCATACAGAGTACAGTTCCTCCAGCCACATGTGTCATCCAGGAGTGCAATGTGCAGGCACCTGAATGCTCGTGATGAACCTCTTGGCTGAAAAGAAGGCAGAGATGCCAATCAAATGTGTAGGGGCAGAAGTGGGCAGAGTTATCAGCTAGGGAACAGCACTGGGGACAGAGCTCATCCAGGATCTGACATACTTCTGTTGAATTTGGGACTGATTTGTATATTCTGACAATTTTTTTTCCCCAATAAATAGTGCAGCAATCTGCAGTTATAAAATACGAGAGCGATTAGGAGAGTTTATACAAGGTATATTGTCTGGTTTATTAACCATTTCACTACTGACAGATTTGCTTTATAGCTTTTTACAAGTCAGGAAAGAGGAATCCTGTATTATAGATTAATTACATTTTCAATAAAATGTATATTTTAGCCTTAAATTAGATTGAGTGATGAGTGAAGTTACCATTTGATGAACTAAACCTCCAAAGTGCCAATCACTCTGATTTTTGGCACATAATTAACCCGGCAAATCAATTCTTCCATCTCTAATACATTAAGTATTTAATTATGTTTATATTTCTATACACACCTATGGATTTCATTTCATGAATATTTAAATAAAATGCACCATCTAGTGGTGATATGCACTAATTTCAAGTTGTACTGTAATTCACTAGAAGGGAAGTCAACTGGAGAAGCCCTGTCCAGATGCCATACTGAGGCATATAGACATTACACCAGGAACTCTTTTTGCAATCCCCTCTATTAATCATAGTGGACAGGAGATAGTACCTAACACTCACATGAGCTCAGGTGGACCATGTATCACACACTAGCTTATTCACTGATTTCTGCTGCAATGAAAATGCATGGTCAATGATACATTTATATGTGCAATATCAGCTGAGGTTTTTAGTAGTCAGGTCCACATCAATCCGCTAATCTCCTGGTCAGGGAGCTATAGAGGGTGCAGCAGTAGTAGTTGCTACCGGGCCCTGGAGGCTGAGGGCCCCAAAGATTCCTCTGCCACATAAAATATACCACCATTTTAAATGACACATGGTAGGAAAGGGCACCATTACCGATATTGCACAGGGGCCCAGGAGCTTCAAGTTACTCCTCTACTCCTGGTTTATTATTTTTGAAGACAGGTTGTCCTGGTATTGTATTGTAGATTTAGGTTTAAAATCTTCTTAATGCTGAGGCCCCAGGTTGCAGAAACACAGCTTGTTTTGTTGCAGATTCTGCTGCGGTTTTTTGAGACAAAGCCAGGAGTGGATTGAGCAGAAGGTAGAAGTATATGAGCTTCCTATTTCCCATTGCTTTTCTAGCCATTCTTGGCTTTGGCTCAAAAAAACGCAGCAAAATCTGCGACAAAAAAAGCAGCTTTTCTGCAACATGGGGTCTCAGTCTAATTGAGAAATTTCAAAAATTATAATAAAAGGATGATTAACCCCTTGGCATCGCAGCCAGTTTTGGTCTTTATGACACAGCCCCATTTTTCAAATATGACATGAGTCACTTTATGTGGTGATAACTTTTGAACGCTTTAACTTTTCCAGGTGATTTTGAGAATGTTTTTTCGTGACACATTGTACTTCGTCTTTGATGTAAATTTGGGTCAATATGTTTTGTGTTTATTTATGAAAAAATAGGAAATTTGGTGAAAATTTAGAAAAATATGCAATTTTCAAAGTTTGAAATGATCCTCTTTTCATATAGAAAGTCATACCACTTAAATTAGTTTAAAAAAAAAAACATAATTTACCATATCTCTGCTTTATGTTGACATCAAAATTTAAACATTCATTTAATTTTTTGGACATTATAAGGCTGTGTTCACACGGCGGAAAATGAAGAGGAATTCTCTTCTTTTTCCGCCGCCAGAATTTTCGTCACGGTCTAATTGCGACGGGATGTGGATGCAGTGCATCGGCATTCCGTCGCGGCATCCCGCTCCTGATTAGACCCAGATTAATGGGTCTAATCAGGAGGGAGTCTCAAGCCGCGGATACTGCGGACGGAATCCGGGGCTAGATCGAGCAGGACGCTTCTTTTTTTCTGCGTCCTGCTGCGATCTCTGCCTCCCATTGAAAACAATGGGAGGCGGCAGAGGCGTAGCTAGCAGGGGGGGGGGGGGCAGAGGGGGCAGCTGCCCCAGGCCCACTGAATTTTTGGGGGCCCACCCCAGGGCCGCCATTAATACATCCTTTATTTCTAACTAGATCGGTGTCTGCAGACACCGATCTACAGTAGTTAAAATGTAACCTGCAACTTAACAGTATTGTAAACCACAAGCCAATACAGGCTTGCGGTTTACAAGACGCCAAGACCACAGACGATGTCTGCTTCTCAGCACGGGCGACGCGATGACGTCACAACAACGCGCCGCCTGTGCTCAGACACAGACGTCCTGTGCGTGGACAGGGAGGAAGCGCCGGTGGCTCCATTTTTCCTCATCGCAGGGGAGTATGACTTTTGTTTTTGTTTTTTTATCTTAGTTGTAAGTATATTAATAGTATAAGGGGTGGTTAGGAGGGGGAAATATAACTATAAGGGAGGATTCATTAGGGGGCATTATCATTATGACGATGGGGGGGTCATTTATATAAGGGTTATTAGGAGGTATTATTAATACAAGGGGGAGGTTATTTATATAAGGGGCCATTAGGGGGCATCATTTATATTAAGAGGCATTATGAACATAAGGAGGTGGTCATTAATATAAGGAGCCATTAGAGGTGCAGTATTTATGTCAGGGGGAATCAGGGGTATAATATATCAATTAATTTAATTAAGGTGGCACTTGGGTTTTAATAAGACTAAGGCCCCACGTAGCGGGCTGCAGAAAAAAAAGCACTGCAGGAAAAATTGCAGAGGTAACATTGTGGTTTTTCTCGCAGCACTTTTCACAGAAGGTCCGCAGAGGTTTCCCCTGTGGACTTTCTGATTTCAATAGACCTATATGGAAACCGCCAGTGTTTCTGTAGGTATAATTGAAATGCTTCAATTTCCAAAACCGCAACGGTTTTGGAAATCGCAGTGCATCTGCTGAACTTATTTTTCCGCAATGTGTGGATGGGATTTGCTAGATATAAAATGCCTGTTTTTTTTCTGTGGGTTTTCGCCACATGTGGCCCCCATCCCCACTTTGCAGTAAAATATGCGCAGTGGATACGCTGCGATTTCCAAAACAGACACAGTTTTGGAAATCGCAGAATGTCAATTATATCTACGGAAATGCTGGTGGTTTTCCTGTAGATATAATTGAAGCAGAAAGTCTGTAGAGGAAACCTCTGCGAACTTTCTGTGCAAAGTGCTGCAGGAAAAACTCTTTTTTTGCTGCAGGACACCACGTGGGGCCTTAGCCATAAAGAGGACCTTTCACGTCCTCATGTATATGCTATTTTACATACCGATAGAAAGCCGACAGCATGCTGAATTCAGCACACTGCCGACTTTCCTGGTATGTGCCCCGGGGCTGGAGATATCGGGAGTCTTAGTTTCATGGTTTACTGTCAGAAGGGCGTTCCTGACAGTCTAGCTGCGCTGTGAGGAACGCCCTCCCTGACAGTTCTTGTTCATAGACTTGTACTCAGGGGGCGTTCCTCACAGCTCAGCGTCATCGCTGGGCTGTAGGGAACGCCCCCTCTCTGTACTCGCCCATAGCGCTGTGCTGTCAGAGGGGGCGTTCCTTACTGCCCGGCGATGACGCTGAGCTGTGAGGAACGCCCTCTAAGTACAAGTCGATGAACAAGAACTGTCAGGGAGGGCGTTCCTCACAGAGTTGCTAGACTGTCAGGAAAGTCTTTCTGACAGTAAACTGTGAAACTAAGACCGCCAATATCTCCAGCCCCGGGGCACATACCGGGAAAGCCGGCAGTGCGCTGAATTCAGCGTGTGTCGGCTTTCTAGCGGTATGTAAAACCGCATATACATGAGGACGTGAAAGGTCCTCTTTAAGGAGTTTTCCAGCTCATTTATATTGATGGTCTATCCTCAGACTAAAACATCAATAAGAGATTAGTGATTCCCCACTGATCACCTGTATGAAGGGGCTATGGCGCCTGTTTATATCACACGCTGTCTGTTTATAGTGACTGTGTGATGTAATTCCAGCCTGTCACATAGACGTGTATAGGATTAGGTTGTAGTTACATTACATGGCCACTATGAAAAGAATGACACTATGTAAACAGAGAAGGGGTCAGGCGCTTACACAGGTACCATGGTTCATTCAAACAGCTGATCCTGGGGGTCCAGGGTATTGGAACCCCAATAATTTTTTTCCCTTTTTTTTTTCTTTTTAATTAGGAAACATCTGGGACATTATTAATAAGGGACACTATTTAAAGGGGTGCACAGGGAAGTTATTAACTTAAAGATACACTTGGGGGTATTATTCATTATAGGGGGTTATATTATATGTTTTATAATTGGGGTAGCAGCAGGATGGGTGTGCAGGTGAGGACAATGTGGGTCAGGTGCCTGGAAAAGTGAGGATCCAAAGATGTCTGTGTTGCAAACTTTACAGAGACTGGAAGTGGTCATGGCTGTCCAGATGAAAGAGATGGGAAATGTGAAGGATTGGTCAGAGATGTCACTGGTAAGTCACTAAATGCTACTGCCCTGTATTCACCTAAATCGTTTGAAGGGCCCTGTGTAGAGCTGCTATATACCACTATATGCTCACCATATACTGATAGTATTGGTATACGAACAAGTCCAAGTTGGGGGCCCACTTGGACATGTTCGCCTCCCCTGTGCTGAACCCCTAGCTACGCCTCTGGGAGGCGTATTCCGGGAGGAATCTGCTCCGGATTCAGGGGCGAATTCCTCCCCCAAATCCGCGACAAATTCCTCCGTGTGAACACACCCTAATGCTTACAGTTTAACAGGAATTTTCAAGAGAATTTACAAAACAAATTTTTTAAGGTACTAATTCAGTTCTAAAGGGGCTTTGAAAGGTCTTTGTATTAGAAACCCCTATAAATCACCCCGTTTTCAAAACTGCACCACCAAAACAGCCAGAAGAGCCAGAAGAGAGGAATATGGAAGAGGAGAAAACTCACATGGTAAGCTGCAGCATATGCTATATGTTTACAGATTTGCCTGACCATAAAGACAACTTCACCTGTATGAAATGCAAACTAGTGGCCCTTTTAGAAGATAAAGTGCAGAGGTTGGAAGAAAGAATAGAGACGTTGAGAGGCATCAAAGAAAGTGAGGTTTTTATTGATGAAGCAGAAGCAAGCCTCTTGAATATAGTAAGGGAAGAAAGTATGAGAGAGCCTACAGTGGTGGAGGCTGAAGCAAACCTCCTAAATATAGTAAGAGAAGAATACTTGAGTGAACCTACAGAGGCAGATAAATGGATACAGGTGACCAAGAGATGCAAAAGGATCACAAGGCCATCACCACTTACACAGCTAGGTAACCGATATGAAACTCTTATGCAGACTGATGAAAACGATAAGAATAATCTATCAGCAAAAGAGGAAACAAAAGTCACCCAGAGACAAGAGGGAGCAACAAGAAATAGCGTAGCGAGGAAAAAAAAGAAGAGTAGTGGTTATGGGCGACTCATTGCTAAGGGGCACAGAGGCAGCTGTCTGCAGGCCAGATATAACTGCACGAGAAGTATGCTGCCTCCCAGGAGCAAAAGTTAGGGATGTGGCCGATAGGATTCCATGCCTCTTCAGCTCCAAGGATAACTACCCATTTTTGCTGATACATGTGGGTACAAACGACACGGCAAAAAATGATTTACCAACTATTCGTAAAGACTTTGAAAATCTAGGAAAGAAAGTGAAGGAACTGGATGCGCAGGTAGTATTTTCATCAATTCTCCCAGTTGATGGTTATGGTATCAGGAGATGGAATAAAATACTAGAGGTGAACAATTGGCTTCGGCAGTGGTGTAGAGAGCAAGGTTTTGGATTTCTGGACCATGGAGTGAATTACCTCTATGATGGACTCCTTGCTAGAGATGGGATACATCTCACAAAGCCTGGGAAACACATATTTGCCAGAAGACTTGCCACACTTATCAGGAGGGCTTTAAACTAGAAGAGGAGGGGATGGGAAGTAAAAAGAAAGACAAGAACATGCAGCTAAAGGATATACTAAACAAGGTTACTAGATGTGGTAATGAGGACCTAAGACAGGATACTCAGAAGGAAATTAAGAAAAAGGAAGTACCAGAGCGCAATCTGAAATGTTTTTACACAAATGCGCAAAGCTTGGGAAATAAACAGGGAGAATTAGAACTGATAATACAGAAGGAAAAATATGATGTCATTGGTATTACAGAAACTTGGTGGAACGATAAGCATGATTGGAATATACAGATGGAAGGATACAACTTATTCAAAAAAAATAGAACTAATAAAAGAGGGGGAGGAGTTGCATTGTATGTTAAAAAAGACCACATTTCCACGGAAATTTTTACAAAATGATAACTTATTGGAAAATATTTGGGTAACAATTCAGGGGAAAAACAATGATAAGGACATCATAATAGGGGTTTATTATAGACCACCAGGACAGACAGAAGACAGGGATGAGATTTTTTCACAGCAAATGACCACGCTTTCGAAGAAATTTGAAATTGTTATCATGGGAGACTTTAATTACCCAGATATTCATTGGGAAACTCACACAGCTACGAGCAAAGGCTCTATCAAATTTTTATCCTCTCTAGCAGACAACTTCATTGCCCAGTTAGTAGAAAAAAACACGAGAGGAACATCCATTCTGGACCTAGTTTTAACTAATAAGGAGGACATGGTTAAGGAATTAAGGGTAGCAGGGACATTGGGATTCAGCGACCATGCTATACTCGAGTTTGGGGTTGTAAGAAGAAGAAGACCTGAGAAGACAAAGATTAGAAGGTTCAATTTTAGTAGGGCAGATTTTAGGGGCCTAAAGGTAAGGGTTAGTAGAATTCCATGGCGAAAATTACTTAAGCACAAAAATGCACATGAGGGGTGGGAAATTTTCCGTAGGGAAATCATTAATGCACAGGAACTAACAATACCTAGAAGCAAGAAAAATGGGAATCACCTAAAAACTCCAGGATGGATGACCCAAAAATTACATAACCTACTAAAAAAGAAAATGGAAACTTACAACAAGTGGAAGATGGGAGCTATATCTAAGGGAGAGTATACAGCAGTTTGCAGACTCTGCAAGATAAGCATTAAAAAAGCCAAGGCTGAATACGAATTGAAGCTTGCAAAAGAAGTTAAGAGTAATGTAAAAGGTTTTTGGGGATATGTTAAGAGCAAAAGAAAAGTGAAGGAAACCATTGGAGTCCTGAAGAACGAAAAGGGTGAAAAAGTTAACATGGTGGATCAGCAGGTGGAGTTACTGAATTCATATTTTGTATCCGTCTTCTCCCAAGAAATGGATGGAAATATCAACATTAATGGTGATAGTGATGAGGGGAAAGAGGACTCCAAGCTGATTATAAGCGAAGGTTTGGTAAGAGAACATTTAGCTAAGATTAAGGAAACCAAGTCCCCAGGACCGGATGATTTACACCCTAGAGTTTTAAAAGAATTAGCAGAGGAAATAACAGAACCCCTTGCAATAATCTTTAATAAGTCATGGGAAACAGGAGTGGTCCCTCTAGATTGGCAAAGGGCAAATGTGGTCCCCATCTACAAAAAGGGGAATAGGGACGACCCAGGAAATTATAGGCCGGTAAGTCTGACCTCGATAGTAGGAAAAATCTTTGAACAAATCGTTAAAGAACATTTAATTAGGTACCTGGATGGGAAGGCTTTAATTAATCAGAGCCAGCACGGCTTTATGCCTAATAAATCTTGTCAGACTAATCTTATTTCCTTCTATAATAAATTCACTGAATGGTTGGACCAGGGAAATGCAGTGGACATAGTATATCTTGACTTTAGTAAGGCCTTTGATAAAGTATCACATAACTTTCTTATTGAAAAAATGATCAAGTATGGCTTTGATAAAATATCAGTGAGGTGGGTTCACAATTGGCTTAATGATCGGGCACAACGAGTAATTCTAAATGGCTATACATCAAACTGGAAGAAAGTAAAAAGCGGGGTGCCGCAGGGCTCTGTCCTGGGCCCAGTACTTTTTAATATTTTTATAAATGATCTGGATGATGGGGTTAATGGGGAACTAATAAAATTTGCAGATGATACAAAGATAGGAGGAATGGCCAACACTAGAGAGGAGAGAGAATGCATCCAAAAGGACTTGGACACACTGGAACAATGGGCTGAGGTGAACAAAATGGTATTCAACAGGGACAAATGCAAAGTTCTACATCTGGGTAACAGAAATGCAAGAAGCATATATAGTATGGGAGGAATAGTACTAAGTGAGAGTACAGGGGAAAAGGATCTGGGCATAATAATAGATCGCAAATTCAACATGAGTCAACAGTGCGGTGCGGTGGCTAAAAAGGCTAATAAAATTCTAGAATGTATCAAGACGAGCATTGAAGCTAGATCAAGAGAGGTAATTATTCCGCTGTACTCTGCCCTGGTCAGACCCCACCTGGAATACTGTGTACAGTTCTGGGCTCCCCAGTTTAAGAAAGACATCGATTTATTGGAGCAGGTCCAGAGAAGAGCAACCAAAATGGTGGAAGGTCTACAAACCATGTCCTACGAGGAGAGGCTAAAAGAATTGGGACTGCTTAGTTTGCAGAAGAGAAGGCTAAGGGGAGACTTAATAGCGGTATTTAAATATCTGAAAGGTTGTCACAGTGCAGAGGGATCTACCCTATTCTCATTAGCAGAAGGAAGCACGAGAAGTAATGGAATGAAACTAAGGGGAAGGAGATTCAGATTAGACATTAGGAAAAACTTTCTAACAGTAAGGGTAGTGAGAGAGTGGAATAGGCTGCCACGGGAGGTGGTGAGTTCTCCATCAATTGAAATCTTCAAGCGGAAACTGGATAGGTATATAGCTGGGATGTTTTAGGAATTCCTGCTTTGCAGGGGGTTGGACTCGATGGCCCTTGAGGTCCCTTCCAACTCAAACAAACAAACAAACAAAACAATTCAAGACAGTATTTGAGAAGTTTGTTAACCCTTTAGCCGCTTCACAGGAATTAAAACAAAATAAAGCTGAACAATATATATTTAAATTTTTTTCAATACTATGTTCATTTAACCCTAAAATTTGTACATTCACAAGGGGTTAAAGGAGAAAATGCATCCCATAGTTGTACAATTTCTCTCAAGCACATGAATACCACATGTGTGTAACCTGCTCTTTGGGAACACGACGGAAGGAGAAAGGGAAGGAGCGACATTGAGCTTTCGGAGGGCAGATTTTACTTGAATCGTTTTCAGGTGCCATGTTGCATTTGCAGAGCACATGAAGTACAAGAACAATAAAACCCCCATTAAATTACCCCTTTTAAGAAAATATACCCCTCAAGGAATTTATCAAGGCGTATAGTGAGCACTTTGATACCACAGCTGCTTCACAGTATTTACTACCATTGGGACTTGAAAATGAAAAATTACTCTCTTTCCAGTAAAATGTCTCTTTAGCCCCAAATTTCTCATTTTCACAAGGGGTTAAGAGAGAAAAAGCGCCCCACAGTTAATTGCACAATTTCTCCTGAACGTAGCAGTACCCCATATGTGGTTGCAAACTGCTGTATGGGTACATGGCAGAGCTTGGAACAGAGATAGTGCTATTTGGCTGTTGGAGGGCAGATTTTGATGGAATTGTTTTCAGGTGTCGCATTTGCAGAGCCCCTGAGGTGCCAGAACAGTGGAAACCCCCAAAATGTGACCCCATTTTGGAAACTAGACCCCTCAAGGAATTTATCAAGGGCTATAGTGAGTATTATGAGCCTACAGATGTTTTACAGAATTTGGCTGTGAAAATAGAAGATGGCATTTTTTTCTGTTAAAATGTTGTTTTAACCCGAAACTACTGGAAGTCCAAGTGTTTCATTTGTACTGTGGGTTAAAAAAAAACAAACAAAAAAACACCCGCTATTATACGCATGTGAAAGCTGCCAAAAACTGGTATTATACAGTATATTGTGACATTAAATGGGTGAAAATGTGTTATTTGACTGATGGAACTTTCCGCCTGTCACAGGTGTTTTATACGTTCATCTGTAGTAATAATCATTATTGCTATTATTTTAGTGTGTAACGGATATCGCTAGAGAGGCAGTCGGCGTATTATACTCTATAAAGATCAGGTATGGACAGGACAGGGACAGTGAAAAAATGTAAACTTGCTGACTTTGCAAATGTGTTGTGTGTTTGGTGCAACACTTTTGGCGCTGCGACCTCACCGATGGTAAATGTCTGGGTCACAGCGCCAATAAACTTCCTGTTTAGGTTATGTTCAGAGGGGTATTACAGAAGAATACCCCTCTAACAAGGCTCAGAGGGGTATTATATTATCCCTCTATGTGACAATCAGAGGGCAAAAGTACAGTATGCTTTCTGATTTATAGGAGAGGGGATAATATGGACAGAAGTCCCTGCTACCCCCCCCCTCCTGGAGTCACATACAGGTTATGCACAGATGATGATGATGATTTATCATCATCTGTGCAGTCTGCAACTCTCCTCCCCCCTTCAGCAGCTGGCTAAGATGGCTGGAGAGGTGTGGATACTTTAGAGCCCCATATCTCAGGATCCATTAGAGCTATAAAAATCACCATGGATTCATTTTAAAGATGAGATTCTCCTCTTCTTGATACAGATCCGGAGCGATTTGCTGTTAAAAATGCTGTTGGGAATTGAGATCTGCATTAGACTCTCAATGCCCAATAGTGTTTTCAGCAGGGAATTGCTCCGGATCTATCATGAAGATCTTGGTATCATTTTAAAGAGGAGAACCTCGTCTTTAAAATGAATCCATGGTGATCTTCATAGCCATAATGGATCCTGAGAGAATAATATAAAACCTAATACTCACCTCTGTCCCCTGCTGTTTGGCTGCTCTCTGTGGATGGTGATCGCCGGCAAATGGAGGCTGCCACAGGTCCCTCGCCGGTCAGATCGGAGTATCAGATGCAGCTGATGCTCAGATCTCCCTGTTCCAGGGCACTGTCAGTTATGACAGTAAGCCCCGGGATCAGTACTGCATAGCTGCACTGTGAATGGTGGGTCACAGAGATCGCTGGCGAGGGGAGGCTTGTAGTGGTCCCTCTTTGGTCACAGGATAGTCTCAGTTGCTGGCAACAGCTGAGCTCCCTGCTAAATAAAAGCCCTGCAAGATGGGATGTAACTGTACTGGTGCACTAATGAAACTCTCTCCAGGACGTACAGTTACGTCGTGGTGCACCTAGGAGTTGTCTATACTGTGGCAAACTAGCATTGGGCTGTTTCCTAAACATAAGATAAATAAGGTAGATTACAGTAGATGTGTCTGTTCCCACTACTTTTCTAAGCAGGAAAGTGACAGAAAATGTTAATGAAGGAGTCATGCTGGGAGCAACTCTAAAGCCACAACATTCAACATATTTGTATGTGCCGTATAAAGTGACTCTGGAGCTATATAAATATAGTGTTATTCTTGAACGTTATTGTTTGCTCAGTGACCAACATTGTGCTGTTTATATCTTTTTCAAATTTCTCTTAGTATAGTACACTCATTGACAAAAAATAATGCACCAAGAAGTAGTTGTTGGAATAATGAAACTTTATATGTGTTAATAAGCGTTTGGAACTGAGGACACGAATGGTTGAATCTTTGTAGGTGTAATTCTTTCTCATTCTTGCTTGATGCACAACTTCAGTTGCTCAACAGTCCGGGGTCTCCGTTGTCGTATTTTGTGCTTCATAATGTGCCACACATTTTTAATTGGAGACAAGTCTGGACTGCAGGCAGGCCAGTCTAGTACCCGCATAACGTCCCAACATAATTGGAATTAGGGTTGTAGATGGACATGTAAATCATACACACAAGTGAGGCCGGACCGAGGACGAAGGATGGAAGGGGAGGCCTGCATGACAGGAGTTTAGCCAGGAGCATAAGCTGAGGGTACAGGAAAGGGTTAAGTTGGCCGTTTAGAGGAAGCGTAGGGGAGGGCAACAGGTAAAGGGGGGGGTTGGGGGAGGGAGTATTTAAAGTGAAGGCGGGAAGACTCCCGCCACTCTAGAGAAAGCAGGGAGTGAGTGAAGCCAACACACCTCTGCGTCTTTCTTTCTTGCCCAGGATGTCTGAGGTCGAGGATATGCTGGCCCAGCTCAGGGCTGAAGCGGATCTTAGGGGGCCGCAATCCCAGCTGCAGGGATTGATACAGGGGTCTGGAGAGTCGGCTAGCCGCCCCTCTCCTTCTGGAAGACGACCGCGGAGGACTAGGCCTCCGGCGCGCCTCAGCCCCGAGGAGACCCCTCGGGTCCGGCGCCGAATTAGGAGCCCCTCACAGGACCCTCCGGTCCAGAGCACCGCTCGGCGTGCTGCTGAGCGGCAGTCCCGGGCCGGGAGGAATCCGCGGCGACGGCGGGACCCGCAGCGGGGGGAGGGGAGTCGCCCCTCCTGCATCACTGACCTCGATGGAGTCGGGATCTGAAGCGGTGGGCCTTCTTGCGGCGGCGGTGACTCTGGCTCGGCCTGTGGTGCGCAGGAGGATCTCCGGTGCAGCCCCTGTGCGCGTGGGAGAAGCGGGGCTGGCACCTTCGGCGACAGAGCGGCAGACTGGGCCTAGCGCAACATCAGCCCAAGATGGCGCCCACAGCGCATGCGCTGGGGGGCGGAGCGTCGCGGAGGCCTTGTCCGGGAGACCCGACGTGGATAGCGGCGAGGAGGGCCCCAGTGAGACGGCTACAGGACGACAGGACCAGGATTCAGCGGCCGCTGGGTTCACAGCACCCAGGCGCCCAGGTGAGCGTTCATCTACTGTAACAGGGCCCTTGTTAGCAGTTTCAGGGGGGAGGGGTTTAGAGGGGAACCCCGAGGAGCTAAGCAGGGGTATGTTAGCCTTTATGGGGGTGTTGGCGGAAATGGTGCGGGGAGCGGGTAGCGGCGGGGGGGACGTCGTCGTCCCCAACGCTGGCGTGGGGGGCAGGAAGTTCGCCGGCGGTATCGGTAGGGGGGGGCTTCCTCTGCGTCAGGGGTGTCTGTGTCGGTGCAAACGCAGAGCAAGGAAAAAGGGGACGCGCCACGGTTAGACGATGCGGCGTAGGGGAAGTATATGTCTGCTTTGAGGGGCCTTTAGGGGCTCACTTGAAGCAGGAGGTGAGGGAGCGCATTTGGAAAGGCGAATACGTTGATATATTTTCGCTTTTGCCTTTGGAGCGCTTTAAGTCCTTTTCAGGGGGGACCGGGGGCCCCGATTCTTCGGGGCGCTCGGTCGCCGCACAGAAGGGACTCTGTTTCTCATTTAATGAAGGGGGGTGTAAGTTCGGCTCCAAGTGTAAGTTTAAGCATGAGTGCTCCTCTTGTGGGGGCACCCATGGAGCCAACCGGTGCTTCCGCTCCAAGCAGAAGGGTTCAGATGGGGCTGGGAAAGGGGGCGACTCCGGTGCGGCTGGAAAGGATGGCGCCATTTCTAAATAGGTACCCAGATAGGGAGGCGGCGGCCTTGTTTTCGGAGGGGGTTCAAGTCGGGTTTTTGGATACCGTTTGTTGAGGCGGCGGTTTCAGGGGTGGCTAGGAATTTGAGGTCGGCACGGGAGCATCCGGAGGTGGTCTCAGAAAAGCTGAGGAAGGAGGTGGACCTGGGGCGCATGGCGGGACCGTTTCCGGAGCCTCCTTTGCCGAACTTGCGGGTATCTCCTTTAGGGGTGGTCCCAAAGAAGGAGCCGAATAAGTTTCGGCTTATTCACCATCTGTCATTCCCAAAAGGGGCGTCTGTTAATGACGGGATCGACCCCGAGTTGTGTTCGGCGGAGTATACTTCATTTGATGCAGCGATTTTCTGGGTCCGGCGTTTTGGCCGGGGGGCGTTGTTGGCGAAGACTGACATCGAGGCGGCATTTAGGCTGTTGCCGGTGCATCCAGATAGCCAGCACTTGTTGGGTTGTTTTTTGGGGGGGGGGCGGGTTTTTTGTCGACTGTTGCTTGCCAATGGGCTGTTCATTGTCGTGTTCCTATTTCGAAAAGTTTAGTTCGTTTTTGGAATGGGTCATCCGGGATGTTTCTGGGTGGGCCTCTGTCATTCACTACTTTGATGACTTTCTTTGCATTGGTCCGGGGGATTCCTCCGTTTGCTCGGTCTTGCTGCATTCGGTGGAACGGGTGGCGGCAGATTTTGGGGTGCCACTAGCGCGTGAAAAAACTGAGGGTCCGGCGACGGTTTTCAGTTTTTTGGGTATTACCATTGACACGGTCCGTATGGAGTGTCGTCTTCCAGAGGACAAGTTATGTGGGCTGCGGATGGAGGTTCAGAGGGCATGTCGGCTAAAAAAGCTGCGATTAAGGGAATTGCAGTCTCTTTTAGGCAAATTGAACTTCGCGTGCTGGATTATACCGATGGGGAGGGTGTTTTCTCGACGGTTGGCAGTGGCAATGGCTGGTGTGTCCATTCCCGCATATTTTATCCGGTTGGGGTGGGAGTTGAGAGAAGATTTGCGGGTTTGGGGCTCGTTTTTAGAACAATATAATGGGCGGTCACTGTGGATGGAGGAGGCAGTGGTAGCAGGGGAATGGGATCTTTTTACGGACGCGGCCGGGAGCGTAGGGTTTGGGGCATATTTTAAGGGTAGTTGGTGCGTGGGTTCTTGGCCGGACGAGTGGGTTTCGGGGGGGCTGGTCAGGAACCTGGCCTTGTTAGAATTATTTCCTATTCTGGTGTCGGTGGTAGTGTGGGGGGAAATTTTCCGTAATAAGAAGATTCGCTTTCATTGCGACAACTTGGGGGTGGAGCAGGCGATAAATCGGTTGTCAGCCGCGTCGCCGCTGGTGGTTCGGGTTTTTCAGCGCTTGGTGTTGGAATGTTTGAGGTTGAATGTTTGGATTGTAGCAGTCCATGTCCCAGGGGTGCAGAATGATGTGGCTAATGCCCTCTCTCGTTTGCAGTGGGATCGTTTCAGGAGGTTGGTGCCGGAGGCAGACGAGAACGGCACGTGATGGCCGACGGAGTTGTGGACCGTGCCGGTCGGGCGACGGAGTGTTTGATTAAGGCATCTTTGGTGGACGGTACATGGGCGGCCTATACGAAAGCTTGCGAACAGTGGGAGCAGTGGTTGGGTTCTTTGGGGGTGGAGACAGAGGATTTCGAGATGCCGTTATTATTATTCGTGGGGCATTGTAAGGAGTCGGGGTGGACAGTTTCTAGGTTGAATACGTGTTTAGCGGGTTTGACCTTTGGGTTTAAGAGTAGGGGAATGCCGGACTTTACGAAGTCATTTCTGGTGCGGCAGGCGGTAAAAGGTTGGCGCCGTTTCAAGGCGGCGAATGACACGCGCAGACCGGTGTCATTTTCCATACTGCTGGACTTGGGCTCCGCTTTGGGGACGGTGGGGGCGAGCCCGTGGGAGGTCTTGTTGTTCAGGGCGACGTTTTCGCTCGCCTTTTTTGGAGCCTTGCGGTTGGGGGAATTGGTGAGTGGTTAGGTTAAGGCGTTCGAAGACAGACCAGGAAGGCCGGGGTGTGCGGTGCGGCTGTTTGCGGTGCCGGGGTGTTTGATGTGTCCTGTTAGTTGCTTGAGGTCTTATTGTTCGGACAGGGGTCGGGCGACAGGCCCCCTCCTGGTCCATGAGGATGGGTCATTTTTGTCCAGGTTGCAATTCTTGGGAGTTTTTCGGCGATGTTTGTGTTATCTGGGTTTGGGGGAGGAGTATTTTAGTGGTCACTCCTTCCGTATTGGGGCAGCTACGGAGGCGGCCAGGAGGGGTTTGGGGGAGGACGTAATTCGGCGCATCGGCCGATGGGAATCAGTGCGTTTTAGGTCATATGTCCGTTTGGGGGGCTGGTCTGAACAAAACACACTTTCGTAACGGGGGAGGTCCGCAGGTAGGTGGGTAAGAAAAAGGGGGTTTTGTTCGAGCGGGTGTGTTAGTGCCTGGGGCCTGTTATTGTTATGTTGCTTTTGATGTTTTACAGGTGCTGAGCTGTGCTTGGTTTGGTTGATGGGCCATTCTTTTGTGTTCTGGGGCGCAGTGCGGGCGGCGGTGCGACCAGACGGTAGGCAGTTGAGGTTTGCGCGAGGGGAGGTGCAGTTGCGCTGGTTAGGCTTAAGGGGGATGGTGTGGGGCAGGGTGCTCGCGGAGTTTCATCGCTTCGTGAGGCTGGATAGACCTCCAGACATACTGGTACTGCATGTTGGAGGTAACGATTTGGGGGTCCGCCCTTTTCGGGAGCTGATTAACGATATCAAATTCGACTTATTGCGGCTCTGGGCGATGTTTCTGGGATTGGTAACAGTATGGTCGGATATTGTGCCAAGGAAAGTGTGGAGGGCGGCCCGGTCTGTGGAACGTGTGAACAAAGCCCGTATCAAGGTGAATAGGGCCATTGGGAGGTTTATGGCACGGAATGGAGCGGTCTCAGTGCGCCATAGTGAATTGGAATCTGGGAAGGGTGCATTTTGGAGAAGGGACGGGGTTCATTCGAACGCCGTGGGTATTGACATGTGGTGCCTGGGATTGCAGCAGGGCATTGAGACGGCTCTGGGTGTGTGGGGGGACGCCCGCCGATAAGGTGGTCATCGGTGGGCGTTGTGGCGGTGGGGGTCCTCGAGGCTGGGATATCGGAAATGGTCGTGGTGGGGAGGGCCCCGCGGTAGGGGCTGGACTCCCCAGACCATTTGGACTGTGGCTGGATGGCTCCGGTAGGGTTAAAGGGTATTAAGGGCTTTATGGCCTTAGGAAATAGAGCACCGAGCAGATTTATTTAAATAGGTGCCCCTGAGCTGGTGTGGAACGGCTAGGGGTAACAGCTGGTGCTCAGGAAGTATGGGGTTAACATTTTGGGTTTTGGGGCCTCGAGGTCCTCCGTCGTCGGGTCGGGTTATTTACTGTGTTTTGGGGAATATTTGTTGTGGCATTTAAATGGTTAAATTATTTTATTTAATAAATTGGCTGCTGTGGCCAATTTAATCCAACATCGGTGTTGAGTATTTATTTCAGGTAAAGAAATCAGAGAAGAGCGGGCGACTTGGCAATACCCTGGTCATGTGAGGTTTGCAAAGCTGGTGTCCCAACAGGTCCCATAAATGCTCAATTGGTGTTAAATCAGGCAGGCCAGGGAAATGTTTCAGTCTGACAGAAACATTCCTGGGAAACTCTTGCTCTATGTAGAAGAGCATTATCCTGATGAAATACACCAGTTGGAAGACCTGCCATAAATGGCAACACTTATGGCTGCAGGATGTCCTACACATATCTCTGAGCTGTTAGGGTCCTTCATATCACTATTTGCGGTGACCAACTGTCATGTACGATGGATCCCCAGATCATAGCAGTTGGGGCAGTGTGTCACTCCACCACAAAGGCAGGATTGAAGGGGATGTGTATTGAAGGTGCCACCTGTGCATGGATCAGGGGTGTAACTAGCAAAGACTGGGTCCCATAGTAAACTTTTGTTTCGCCCCCCCCCCCCCACGATATAGCATCCCCTTTCCTGACCCCTGCACAGTATATCACCCCATTTACACACACTATAATTTCCCATAGTGGTCTACAGACAGTATAATGTTCCATAGTGGCCCCTCCACACAGTATAATGTCACATAGCAGACCCTCCACACAGTAAAATGTTCCATTGAGGCCCCTCCACACAGTATTGTTTTGTTTGTTTTGTTTTGTTTTTTGTTTGAGTTGGAAGGGACCTCAAGGGCCATCGAGTCCAACCCCCTGCAAAAGCAGGAATTCCTAAAACATCCCAGCTATATACCTATCCAGTTTCCGCTTGAAGATTTCAATTGATGAAGAACTCACCACCTCCCGTGGCAGCCTATTCCACTCTCTCACTACCCTTACTGTTAGAAAGTTTTTCCTAATGTCTAATCTGAATCTCCTTCCCCTTAGTTTCATCCCATTACTTCTCGTGCTTCCTTCTGCTAATGAGAATAGGGTAGATCCCTCTGCACTGTGACAACCTTTCAGATATTTAAATACCGCTATTAAGTCTCCCCTTAGCCTTCTCTTCTGCAAACTAAGCAGTCCCAATTCTTTTAGCCTCTCCTCGTAGGACATGGTTTGTAGACCTTCCACCATTTTGGTTGCTCTTCTCTGGACCTGCTCCAATGAATCGATGTCTTTCTTAAACTGGGGCGCCCAGAACTGTACACAGTATTCCAGGTGGGGTCTGACCAGGGCAGAGTACAGCGGAATAATTACCTCTCTTGATCTAGCTACAATGCTCGTCTTGATACATCCTAGAATTTGGTTAGCCTTTTTAGCCACCGCACCGCACTGTTGACTCATGTTGAGTTTGCGATCTATTATTATGCCCAGATCCTTTTCCCCTGTACTCTCACTTAGTACTATTCCTCCCATACTATATATGCTTCTTGCATTTCTGTTACCCAGATGTAGAACTTTGCATTTGTCCCTGTTGAATACCATTTTGTTCACCTCAGCCCATTGTTCCAGTGTGTCTAAGTCCTTTTGGATGCACTCTCTCTCCTCTCTAGTGTTGGCCATTCCTCCTATCTTTGTATCATCTGCAAATTTTATTAGTTCCCCATTAGCCCCATCATCCAGATCATTTATAAAAATATTAAAAAGTACTGGGCCCAGGACAGAGCCCTGCGGCACCCCGCTTTTTACTTTCTTCCAGTTTGATGTATAGCCATTTAGAATTACTCGTTGTGCCCGATCATTAAGCCAATTGTGAACCCACCTCACTGATATTTTATCAAAGCCATACTTGATCATTTTTTCAATAAGAATGTTATGTGATACTTTATCAAAGGCCTTACTAAAGTCAAGATATACTATGTCCACTGCATTCTCCTGGTCCAACCATTCAGTGACTTTATTATAGAAGGAAATAAGATTAGTCTGGCAAGATTTATTAGGCATAAAGCCGTGCTGGCTTTGATTAATTAAAGCCTTCCCATCCAGGTACCTAATTAAATGTTCTTTAACGATTTGTTCAAAGATTTTTCCTACTATCGAGGTCAGACTTACCGGCCTATAATTTCCTGGGTCGTCCCTATTCCCCTTTTTGTAGATGGGGACCACATTTGCCCTTTTCCAATCTAGAGGGACCACTCCTGTCTCCCATGACTTATTAAAGATTATTGCAAGGGGTTCTGTTATTTCCTCTGCTAATTCTTTTAAAACTCTAGGGTGTAAATCATCCGGTCCTGGGGACTTGGTTTCCTTAATCTTAGCTAAATGTTCTCTTACCAAACCTTCACTTATAATCAGCTTGGAGTCCTCATTCCCCTCATCACTATCACCATTAATGTTGATATTTCCATCCATTTCTTGGGAGAAGACGGATACAAAATATGAATTTAGTAACTCCACTTGCTGATCCACCATGTTAACTTTTTCACCCTTTTCGTTCTTTAGGACTCCAATGGTTTCCTTCACTTTTCTTTTGCTCTTAACATATCCCCAAAAACCTTTTACATTACTCTTAACTTCTTTTGCAAGCTTCAATTCGTATTCAGCCTTGGCTTTTTTTAAAGCTTATCTTGCAGAGTCTGCAAACTGCTGTATACTCTCCCTTAGATATAGCTCCCATCTTCCACTTGTTGTAAGTTTCCATTTTCTTTTTTAGTAGGTTATGTAATTTTTTGGTCATCCATCCTGGAGTTTTTAGGTGATTCCCATTTTTCTTGCTTCTAGGTATTGTTAGTTCCTGTGCATTAATGATTTCCCTACGGAAAATTTCCCACCCCTCATGTGCATTTTTGTGCTTAAGTAATTTTCGCCATGGAATTCTACTAACCCTTACCTTTAGGCCCCTAAAATCTGCCCTACTAAAATTGAGTCTTCTAGTCTTTGTCTTCTCAGGTCTTCTTCTTCTTACAACCCCAAACTCGAGTATAGCATGGTCGCTGAATCCCAATGTCCCTGCTACCCTTAATTCCTTAACCATGTCCTCCTTATTAGTTAAAACTAGGTCCAGAATGGATGTTCCTCTTGTGTTTTCTTCTACTAACTGGGCAATGAAATTGTCTGCTAGAGAGGATAAAAATTTGATAGAGCTTTTACTCGTAGCTGTGTGAGTTTCCCAATGAATATCTGGGTAATTAAAGTCTCCCATGATAACAATTTCAAATTTCTTCGAAAGCGTGGTCATTTGCTGTGAAAAAAATCTCATCCCTGTCTTCTGTCTGTCCTGGTGGTCTATAATAAACCCCTATTATGATGTCCTTATCATTGTTTTTCCCCTGAATTGTTACCCAAATATTTTCCAATAAGTTATCATTTTGTAAAACTGTGATTTCCGTGGAAATGTGATCTTTTTTTAACATACAATGCAACTCCTCCCCCTCTTTTATTAGTTCTATTTTTTTTGAATAAGTTGTATCCTTCCATCTGTATATTCCAATCATGCTTTTCGTTCCACCAAGTTTCTGTAATACCAATGACATCATATTTTTCCCTCTGTATTATCAGTTCTAATTCTCCCTGTTTATTTCCCAAGCTTTGCGCATTTGTGTAAAAACATTTTAGATTGCGCTCTGGTACTTCCTTTTTCTTAATTTCCTTCTGAGTATCCTGTCTTAGGTCCTCATTACCACATCTAGTAACCTTGTTTAGTATATCCTTTAGCTGCATGTTCTTGTCTTTCTTTTTACTTCCCATCCCCTTCTCTTCTAGTTTAAAGCCCTCCTGATAAGTGTGGCAAGTCTTCTGGCAAATATGTGTTTCCCAGGCTTTGTGAGATGTATCCCATCTCTAGCAAGGAGTCCATCATAGAGGTAATTCACTCCATGGTCCAGAAATCCAAAACCTTGCTCTCTACACCACTGCCGAAGCCACTTGTTTACCTCTAGTATTTTATTCCATCTCCTGATACCATAACCATCAACTGGGAGAATTGATGAAAATACTACCTGCGCATCCAGTTCCTTCACTTTCTTACCTAGATTTTGAAAGTCTTTACGAATAGTTGTGTCCCATAGTGGCCCCTCCACACAGTAATATGTCCCATCGTTGCCCCAATGGTGTTCATTGCAAATATTGGCCCGCGGCCTTACTTACTGATCCCTGCTCTTGCTCACAGCCGGCTCTACTTCCCCTTTTTTCCTCCAGGAGGCCCCAGTGATGTGATATGGGACGCACGGGACCCCTTGGAGGGCATAAGGGTAAACGGAGGCAGAAGGGAGCAGAAACAGGGTTCGGTAAGTAGATAGGGCCCGTTACCTGTTGAGGTTACTCTAGCAGGTAACGGCCTATTAAAAAAAAAAAGCAGCAGCAGCCCACTGGGCCCCCTAAGGTTGCAGGCCTTGTGGCAGCCAATGCGGCAGTACTTACTGGCGTGGATGGTGGTCAAGGAAACTGTAGGAGCTGTTTGTGCCTGTCGGTGCATCAAGCAATACTCTCTACTAGGTGGTCTGTTTGGGTCATCCTAAGCCTGATCACCATTTATGTGTGGGTGTGCACCTCCTAACAACTAGATTATAGTGGCAATATGAGGAAATAACCATCTGCTTCTCTCAGTTCAATAATGCACTCACTTTCAAAGTCTGTCAACTGGGCAAAATGTCTTTGAGTACATTGTAGAGGCATGTCTAGCAATCAGTGATCTCTCACCAAAATGTACACTACCCAAAAGTAGTCTCTAATAGCTGTTTTATAGAGCAGCAGGAGAAGCACTTTTACACCTTCTTATGGCAAGACCCAATGTCTACTCAGGCCAAACCTGTAATCATTTACAAATCTGCCTGAATATTACCGTATGCTGAGTTTTGTAACCGTCAGACATTTCTACCTTTGTGCGTAATCATTTGTCTGTGAGTGTATATAATACAACATTTATTGTACATAATGTATGGTTTCTAACTTAACAAAGTTTTCTGATGCAGGTGTCAAAATCAACAGAGAGCAATGAAGGGGATAGAATAAGAAACGAAGCTATACTCACCTGCCCTAAGCCATGCAGCATCTTGGTGGAGCTCTCCTGTTATGATGCTCCGGTGATGACCTGACCCCACATATGGCTACTGCAGCCAATCACTGTCCACAGCAGTCAGGTGTGGATGGTTGTGCACATTATTGCTGCAAAGGTTCTTGTGCCTCTACAGCAATGATATAACTGAGCACCTGAATGTGACAGATGAGGCCTGTAATTGGCTGCACAGACCACGTCTGGGGAAAGTCACATCATCTGTTATGGTTGAGATGCAAGAGCTCATTTCAGCAAAACACAGAGGCTGGCTGATAACAGCGAGTAGAAAATCCTGACAGTATCCCCCCCCCCTTTTATAAGGGGCCACCAGACCCTTGGTTCTCAAGCCAGATCTTAGAATTTACCTAGCCGTTGAAGTCTTTCTTGACAAGGACGTCTCCACAATAGAAACAAAATCCTTTTTATCTTCGATAAGTTCTCCTGTCAGGAGTTGACATAGTGAATCCTAGCTGCATAGGATCTAATTGAGACTCAGAAGTGAACTAAAATGGAGTCAAAAGGTTGTTCCTACATACTTTCCTGTAAATACCATTCCAAACAAATAGCAAGGATCATGGTGTCATCCAGAGATGCAGGTTGTGGGTAATCTACCAAATAAATCTTTTATAGTGTCAGACAGACCCTGACAGAACTGGCAACAGAGAACAGGATCATTCCAATGAGAGTGAACTGACCACAGTCACAACTCAGAACAATAATCTTCCACTGGACGACATCCTTGACAGGGGTTGTAAGGCTGATGTTCATTGTAGTGTAAATCCAGCGCAGCAAAAAAATTGTTCATAGAAAACAATTTCGAAGCTTGGGGATTTAGTGAAAAGGTCCATGCCTGAGGGTTACCCTGTAGAAGAGAAATAATAATGGCAACCCTTTGCTGCTCATCACTTGAAGAGTAAGGGTGGAGACGAAAATACAGCAAAAATTTTTCTTTCTCCAGAAAACTGATCAGGTAGCTTTATTTTAGGTTCTTTAAGAACATCAGAAGAAATTGGAACTTGAGACAGTGATTTCTCCTGCTGTTGAATTTTGTCAAATCTTGAACCAGCAGGGTTATTCCTTGCATCTGGTCCACAAATTTCTGAATTTATTGTATAATGGAAAATGACTATTATAGGCCTGCTAATATGTTATGGTTGAGATGCAAGGGCAAATAACAGCAAAAGTAGAAACTGGCTGATAACAGCGAGCAGAAGAACAAGCTATTCAAAACCAGTACAGCACTGCAACCCAGAGACAGACCTTCAAATGCTTCACTAGCCGCAAGGCCAGATGGACTTTTGCAGAATTTGAACGTCTGAATTGTCACCACCAGGAACTGTACAGGAAATAAATGCTCCACTAACTGAAACCAAACCAGAACCCACAATAGACTTACAGGGCGGATCAGAAACAGAAGAATAAATGGTCCAGGCAAGGGTCAAAATCCACGAGAAGTCATCAGAGGCAAAATAAGTTACGTCAGAACTGATGAGCCAATTTGTTGACGCCGATATTTTGCCTGGACGTCCACCTCTTGGCTTTTGAATGGATGGACAGACTTAATTTTGCATTCTTCCAACTGTCATTGCACTGACATGATGCAGTTTGGTAATTTTCTTGGCTGAGAAACCACTATCGATGAGCTGGATGTTGCTGTTTCTCTTTTCTTGGAAATCGCAGCATGTCATTTCGCTGCCGTAAAAACAAAACTGGTAAGAAAGTTGCATAAAATGCACTTTTTCTCATGTTCCACCTCATTCAGAATTTTCTTCCAGCTTCCCAGTAAATTTTCAGAATAATAAATGGTAGCATTATGAAGAACAATTTGTCAAGCAAACATTAAAGGGGTTGTCCGGGATAAATTGTAATTGCCCCATTTCCGAAAACGGAGCGTCACTACTACTCCCCCCCCCTCCACCACATCATACTTATTGCGCAGTAGAGGTGGATTGTCGGTTGAAGAACACAGAGCAGCGCTGAGACTATTGCATGCAGCGTCAGAGTCAGAAAAGATAGAGGAACTGTCTCACAGGAGGAAGTCTGGAAGGAAGAGAGGTAAGTATGATGGGGTGGTGGGGTGGGCTGAGTTAGTTGGGAAGGGCTAGTAGTGGGCGGAATAGCTAGAGGGGGTGTGAGAGGGAAAGAGAGGTCATGAGAGGGAGATAGTGCGAGTCAGCCTACAAATTCAGCCTACAAGTACCATGATGCAATAGCTAAGACAGGAGGAAGCTACACCATGTAAACAAATGCAGAAGATGCCAGGAGCTCCCAGAGAAACACAGCAATCACTCAAAACACTGCTAAAGATATTTGGGTGCATTTATTAATCCTTTAATAGCACTTTAACAGACCTTTTCAAGAAAAACATTTTTTGCCTGGAAAACCCCTTTAAGCCCTTATATGGCTCTGTGAGCGAAAAAATAAAAATTATGGGGTTTGGAAGGTGGGGAGTCAAAAGCGAAAATTGAAAAGTCCCTCCAGCGGGAAGGGGTGAAACACAGAGAAGTTTTTTGTTTGCGTCTGCTCTTTAGGGTTAATGAGTATATAACCTTCCCTGTCTTCCCGATTGCTGTGTATACAGAGCTCAATAAGCGCTGTATACACCGCTATAGGCGTCGCCATCTTGCGGCTCCCCTCTGACCCGACGGTCATGTGATCCACCGGGTGCAGCGTCTGTAGTAGCTGCTGGGTCCTACAGGACCCACATCAGCTCTATAAGTCCTATAGTTATGCACAGGAGGCTGTATTCCTCCTGCAACTGGGGCTAAATGTACCAACCCCAGTTACAGGGGAAATCATCCTCCCCCACAAAAAAAAAACAGTGATCAGATGTCCCCAAAGGTCTATTATGACCTTATGTGGACACAATGTAAAAAAAAATAGAAAAGTTAAAAAAAAAAAGTAAATAAAATAAAATAAAACGCCGTTATTAAAGGTTATAGCCCCACCCCCGATGACACCATACAAAATAAAAATTACCGTAACGGAGAGTAAAAACTATTTTATAAAGTTTTTTTTAGTAGCACTTTGTGTTATTAAATAAAAAAAATGAAAAGTGAAAAACAGACACTTTTTTCCTCCTCTATTGTTTTATATTTTCCTGGATATAAAAAAAATTATAACACACGCAAAAATAAAAACAACATAAAATAAAACCTTATGTGTCACCGAAAAAAGATGCAGAAATTAGTTGAACGTAAATTATAAAAATGTTGCAGCCCTCAAAACCGCACATACAAAAAAACCCGACAGTGAGTCTGGTCTGGAAGGGGGTAAAGCATCTGGTATGGAAGTGGTTAAACACACACCCCTTTAACTGTGTTATATTTGGATCCGTTCCTAATATATTTTGAGCATACTCTCTGACACTTATGCTAGATTCCACAACTTTTGGATTAAAAGGGTATACATTACTGTTGCTCAACTATATAAATAGGTGTTGATGAACCATGATTACGTGTAATATCTATATAAATTGATGAACCTTTTACCTCTGCCGTATGTCTGACTTCGGTTTTGTTTCATCTTTATTATGTACTTGTATGTATGTATTTAACTGTATTTAATACATTTTTGTATATATTTTCATGATATCTTTTTGCACAGTGTTATAAATATGCTTTTTTTCGGTTGTTTGTCTCTATTGAAAGGTGCGCCCTGTTTTGGGCATATTCTCTTTAGAACAGCTTATGTTTTGTATGTTAGAGAACGGCAGTATTGCCTTTTACCGGTTATTTGGTCTCAACATACTATATTCTGTGCTATGTTTGTTGTATTGTCAGGTATTATAGCACATAGGCTGATAGGACAGAATAGAATTTTTACTAAATAATGAAATGGTCAAATAATTAACCCCTCTCCCTCCTCAATATAAGGAAGGAAATACCAACCCCCCCCAACATGTAATTATGAAAACAAATACATAAACACATAGGGAGGGAGCCTTGTGGAAAGCCCTGAAATGGTTAATGAAAGGGCTCTAGACTTATTGGCCTGGAAGAGTGTTGATGTTCAAATCCCTATATGACTTGAGGAGGAGTTTTAAGGAAGTTCTTATAATCGGGGGCACATAGGAGGGGGCTTACCTTCTACCAGAAACTTGGTGAGAGGTACACAGGACCTACAGTATGGCGGATTCCCTGGAGAAGTTGATCCTGGAGCGTGTTGCCTGTCAGGGCTGTACTTGCTTGGGGTTGCGGGGATGCCTCTGGCTTCCCCGCATCCCTCCTAACCGTTGCCGGCGCTCCTGAGCCGGCGGGGGTGGGCTAGGCTTCCCTCCCCGCTCTGTCTACTGTGGGTGGGATGCCTGCAGGAGAGACAAGTTTGGGGGGGGCCATTGGTGCCGCCGAGGGGAAGGGGGGGCAGGATCCAGCGTTCCAGGTCTTTTGCTGGGCAGTCCAGGGCGTTGGGGTGCTGCTGGGTCAGCTTTTAACAGGGTCCAGCACAGGTCTCCCTCTGCCAGAAGCACACATGTTGTGCTGCTCTGGGAGGAAGTAAGGAAGAGGGGGGAAGCAGGGAGGGGGAGCAGAGCAGGAAGGACAGCTTGGCCCTGGTTAGAGATAGGAGGGGGGAGGAGGAAAGCAGGGAGGGGGAGCGGAGCAGGAGGAACAGCTTAGCTCTGGTTAGAGATGGGGGGAGGAGGGATGGAGCAGGAGAAATAGCAGAGATGGCATCAGCTGTAGTGGCAGGAGGGGCCTCTCGGCCAGTCATTCCAGGTGTTGTTCTGCTGCTCATACTGATCACCCGTACTGATCACCTCTCTCTAAGTCCTCCTCTTCAGATGGTGACTGTTACCGCCGCAGACGTGGGCGGCACGGCGAAGTGGATCGGAGGTCCAGCGGTTACAAGAGTCGCAGCAGACGCCGTACCCCGCGCAGCAGTTCTTCTTCTTCAGGATTGGGCTGTAAGCGGGATCGTCACCATGACAACCAGCGGCTGCTTGGTGGGTCACGTTCAGTTTCCACGTTATCTCACCGATGCCAGAGACCTCCTTCGGTTGCTCCGTCTGGAAGGTCTTCTTCTACTGGGCTTGTCGAGAAACAGCCTCCCCCCTCAGCATTGTTCCCAGCAGCTCCTTTACAGGTCCCAGCAGGGGTGAAGGATGGCGAGTACGCCTGCCTTTCGGCAGATGCACCTCTACACACATGTACACCTTCTGGTTCTGGGGATTTTACTGCCCTATTGAAGAAGATGTTAGCGGTTGTTGAGGGTAAACCGGTAGCTTCGGAAGCTGTAGTCTCACCCTGGGGGGGTGGCTCCCTCACCGGTCGGGGATCCCCTTCTTTCTAATTTTACTTTTTGGGATTCTATATTTTGTGGGGTGGCTCCATTGGGCACTCATTTGGACGTGTGATCTTTGTTGTCGGTGGATCAAGACACCGTAGACAGAGAGCGCACTTTTGAACGTGGATCCGAAAAGAAGGTTAAGGTGGCCAAGGCCTTCGGCAATTGGCTGCAGGCCTTCGCCAACTTGGCTCATATAGTTTGTCAAGCATGTCCAGCAAGGGGCCCCGAGCTTTTCATCTACCTGGACACGATTTTCAGCGCTCAGAAATTGCACGGTGGTTCAGTGGGTGGTGCTATGACGAAGAATTTCGTCGGCGCCTGGCGCTGAACCCATCTGCGGGTTGGGCATCGAAGGCGACGGACATATGGATCCAGTTGATCCTGTCCCAGCGTCCTCAACGATCCTTTCTGGCCGCTGCCGCTGGTTCGGGGGTTCAACCCGGAACAGTGGCGCAGAAGCCCAATGGGGCATGTTGGCTTTTTAACGAAGGATATTGTCACTTCCACGCCACATGCCGTTTCCGACACGAATGCTCCATTTGTGGAGGAACGCACTCCGCTTTGCGCTGTTTCCGTTGCAACCGGCAGTCCTCCAAACTGGGGTCTGCTGGCACAGTGGAGAATGCCAGTGAGCGCTTGGGTACTGGGGCAGTGGCTCACACTGTATCCCAGGAGGCGGGAAGCCTGCTCCGTGAGGGTTTTTCCGTTGATTTTTTCATTCCACACGAGCCGGCAGCGGTTATGTGTTTTTCTCAGAACTTGAAATCCATTCGGGACAACAGTGATATGGCTTTGGAGAAAGTTATGAAGGAGTTGTCATTGGGGCGTATAGCTGGTCCTTTCGATGAGCCCCCGCTTCCTAATTTGAGGGTGTCACCCATGGGCTTAGTGCCTAAGAAGGAAGCGGGTAAGTTCCGCCTCATCCATCATCTTTCATATCCTCCTGGGTCCTCTGTTAATGACGGGATTTCGAAAGAGGAGGCAACGGTGTCGTATACCTCTTTTGATTGGGCAGTGTCGTTGGTTAGAAAAGAGGGTCCCAAGGCGCTGTTGGCCAAGTCGGATATCGAGTCAGCGTTTTGATTGTTGCCGGTTCATCCGGAGTGTTTTCATTTGTTGGGTTGCGTGGTGAGCGATAAGTTCTTTGTTGATATGTGCTTGCCCATGGGATGCTCTATTTCCTGCTATTATTTTGAGCTCTTTAGCTCCTGTCTGGAGTGGTAGGTCCGATTTGAAACAGGCATCCCATCGGTTTTGCACTATTTAGACGATTTCTTGTTTGTGGGTCCAGATGGCTCGCATATTTGTGCATACTTGCTCCATACATTTAAGTCTCTCATGGCTCAGCTGGGTGTACCATTGCTGAGAAGACGGAAGGTCCTACCACGTGGCTGTCCTTTTTGGGGATAGAGATTGACCCGGTTGATTTGGTTTTCTGTCTCCCAAACGACAAGTTAGAAAAGCTTCTTTTCATGGTTGAACAGTGTGCTGCAGCAAAGAAGGTTACTTTACATCAGATGCAGAGTTTGTTGGGGTTGTTGACCTTTGTGTGCAGGGTTCTCCCGATGGGTCGCGCCTTTTGTCGTCGGTTGTCCCTGGCCACCATGGGCGTGTTGGCACCTCATCATTTTATCCGCATTACGCCCTCCCTCCGTGAGGACTTGCTAGTTTGGCATACCTTTTTGCATACTTTTAATGGCAGGACTTTGCGGCAGAGGGAGGAGGTGTTTAATGCGGATATTAGCTTGTTTACAGATGAGGCTGGGGGCGATGGGTTTGCGGCGATTTTTGGGGATGAGTGGTGCAGAGGGGAATGGCCTGCGGCTTGGGTCGATTCTGGTTTGGTTAAGAACATGTCACTACTTGAGCTGTTTCCCATTGTCGTGGCGGTGGAGTTATGGGGAGTTAGAATGGCAGATAGCAGGATTTGTTTTTGGTGTGACAATTTGTCAGTGGTTCAGATTGTTAATGGCCAGTCTTCTTCTTCCGTCCCGGTGCTTGCTTTGCTTCGGAGGCTTGTGCTCCTGTGTTTACGCTATAACATCTGGTTTAGAGCGAAGCATGTTCCGGGAGTGGAGAACAAGATGACGCTTTGTCACGTTCCAATTTCCAGGTATTTCAGCTCCTTCATCCATCGGCTGCCGGGGAAGGTTGGATCTGCCCAGCTACATTATGGAGCCTAGTCGAGAACAGCTGCTAGAGCTCATTCGTGGTTCCGTATCGCAAGCTACTTGGAAAGGTCATTATGATTCGTGGGCTGAATGGCCAGCCATCTCTGGCGGAATGGTACCCGCAGATGGTGACGCCTTGTTGACTATTTCTTGGAGTTGGAGTTTTTGTCAAAGTTGCGGAAGAGAGGAGTTTCGTATAATGTAATGTTGGGGAGGTTGGCCGGTGTGGCCTTTATGTTGAAATTGTTTGGCAGAAGCGATATTACCAAACATTTTGTTATTTGGCAGGTATTGAAGGGGTGGCGAAAAGAGAAGAGTGGGGGGGGGGACAATCAACGCCCGGTATCTCTTAGTTTGTTGGGTCGTCTCTTAGCTGTTTTGGAGGTAGTTTGCAGGGAGCCGTTCGAGGTTCTGCTTTTTCGTGTGGCTTTTTCACTTGCCTTTTTTGCCGCTTTGTGGGTGGGTGAGTTGGTTAGTCGTAGTAAGTCAAAGCCTGGGGGTTTGGAGGACAGGCATGTTGTGTTATCAGATACGGAGGTGAAAGTGTGCATTAGGTGGTCTAAAACGGATGTGTTTGGTAGGGTAGGGGTTGTTGGGTGACGGTCAGGGCCATCGGCTCCCCCTTCTGTCCGGTCCGTATAGTCCGGGATTTTGTGTCCCAGCGCCTGACGAAAGGTGTCTTTTTGGTTCATGGGGATGGTTTGCCGTTGACACAGTTTCAATTCCAGTCGGTGTTTCGTTCATGTTTGATGGAGTTGGGTTTGGAGCCGAGGGACTTTGGAAAGCATTCATTCCGAATAGGGGCAGCTACTACTACAGACGCTTGTGGTTTGGGTGAGGATGCGGTCAAGAGACTGGGTCTTTGTAAATCTGATTGCTATCAGTTCTATATCCATCCAGACTTATTGACTCTGTGACATTTGTTTGTTATAGTTTGTTTGTTATGGTTTTGTTCGTCCTGTTTGTCAGTCAGTCATCATTTTTTGTTGTTTTTTCTTTCTTACTCTGTTTTCAGGTCTTCCTCCGACATCCGTTTGGATTATAGGCCATTCCTATATATTGGGCGGAACAGAGATTTGGCATTCGTCCGGGTGGCATCTCTCTTGGACTTAGCGGTGCTTAGGTACACTGGCGGGGCAGCCAGGGGCTGTGTTGGCGTCAGATTCTACCTGAGATAGTGGCAGTCAGTCGTATGACTCATGGCCCGGCCGTAGTTCTCATTCATGCCGGCGTTAATGACCTGGGTCGGGTTAAGTTGGCGGAGCTAATTGTACTAATAAAACAGGATCTCCGACGAGTGTGTGATTTCTTTGGTAAAGTGGTACTGATATGGTCGGAAATTGTGCCATGGTTGCAGTGACGGGGGGCTAGGGACCCTGTAGCGATTGATAATGAGCGCCGGTTTCTTAATGTCTTGGTTTCTAAGTTCGTCAGGTCCCTCGGAGGTGTGGTTGTACGGCATAAAGAGCTGGAGGGTGATATTGCCAATTTATTGCTGAGGGATGGGGTGCATTTGAACCCCAATGGTAACGATATATTTTTGCTCGGAGTGCAAGATGGTTTGGAGAAGGCATTTGTTTTGTTGGGTGGGGGTGGGTCGCAGGCAGGTGTAGGGGATACACTGCCAGCTCCTTGGCGGGATACCATGCCCCAGAAAATATGGGAAAGACGCTCCCACATGTCCGGTGTCCTCTAGCGGTGGCGTTCGGGAAAAAGGAGAAGAATAGTGAGAAGAATTGGTCCAAGATAAAAGATGTTTACTACGGGCATGGAACGGTTCTGGTTAAATTTCGTTTGGTTTACGGTTAAGATGTTTAAAGAAAAATAAATAAAGCTGTGGCCTACCCACATAATCCACAAATAAAGGTGTGAATATGGTTATTTCAGGGACGGTTGGTTGACATGACACATAGGAGTTTATGGAAAGAGGTAGGTCCAGTAAGTCTGCAGTTGTTGGGACTAAGGGAAAACAGATTAACATGATAATTAGATATTAGCAAATTTATCATAAATTTGATTCGACCGATTCTCCTAAATTTCCAAAAAGCTTTGTTTTGATCCGAATTAATTTGCTGCGAATCATGTTAAAAAACAGCTATTCTCTGGCTTCAGAGAGACTGTATAGTGGTGTAGAACACTGTGCCTTGCAGTAACACACATAGGGAGCCTGCTGTGGTATTGAAACAATACTGTGAGTCAGTATGACATGCACATGACAGGCGTCGCTCTTAGAACCACTGCACACTTCACTTATTTGGCCAGTTCCGGGGCCAAAACTGACCAACTAACTCAAGTGTGAACTCAGCCTTACAGGTCAATGTTAGTGCCAGGTAGAAAGAACCGTGCAGAGGCCCAACATCCTACTGTAGCATGAAAGAGCGCACTCCTTTTACACCGTACATCCTACAGCAGCATGAGGAGGCCATACAGTGACCCAGCAGTGGCAGCAGCATGAGGAGGACATACAGTGACGCAGAGGCATGAGGAGGACATACAGTGACCCAGTGGCAGAGGCATGAGGAGGACATACAGTGAACCAAGGGCAGCGGCATGAGGAGGGCATACAGTGACCCAGTGGTAGCGACATGAGGAGGCCATACAGTGACACATTGGCAGCGGCATGAGGAGGCCATACAGTGCACAGTGGCAGCGGCATGAGAAGGCCATACAGTGAACCAAGGACAGTGGCATGATGAGGCCATACAGTGAGCCAAGGGCAGCGGCATGAGGAGGGCATACAGTGACCCAGTGGCAGCAGCATGAGGAGGCCATACAGTGACCCAGTGGCAGCGGCATGAGGAGGTCACAGAGTGGCAAGGCAACATAATGTGAAGTTGGCAGCAGCATGAGGAGGCCATACAGTGACCCAGCAGTGGCAGCGGCATGAGGAGGGCATACAGTGACCCAGTTGTAGCAGCATGAGGAGGGCATACACTGACTCAACATTGGCAGCGGCATGAGGAGGCCCAGACAAGGCAATATAATGTAGAGGTGGCAACAGCATTAGGCATCAGGCTTCAGGCATTGGTGGTTGGAAATCCTGACTGATCCACACCTGATTCATCTTCACAAAGGTCAGTCTCTCCTCATTTTGGATGGACAGGCGAGTTCTCCTTAACTATGGGTAACTATGGCTTCCCTAGGATCAACATCATGGTCCCCTGACTTGATGGGCTTTAACAATTTCTGGATCTTCTCCAGAGGAAAGAGTGTTTTGCTGATCTCAATATCGGAATCATACAATGAGGTGTTCATCAACGATCCTAAATTCTTCATCTGATCGTACTATAGACGCAGTTGCCTCACTGCATCTGGGTTTCTTAGAAAGATGAGATAAGGACTCTTAAGTCCTTCATGGTGTCCTGCACATATTCTTTCACCCATATAGCCTAATAATAGGCTCCTCAGAAGGTTCCTTAGGGCGTCACTGACGGCATGTGTTATATTCATAACCATCAGGCAAAGGGATATTGTAGGTCCAGCAGGATAGGTGTTTACGTTTAGACAGAGACTTACGTCTAAAAGAATTGTTCCTACCAAACGCAGAAGAGGACATCTAAAAGAAATACAAAAAAATTAAATATTAACCCAAAAACTTTAAGTGGAAAAGAAGAAAAGTAAATATTTACCTTTATACGCAAACAAGGAAGTGACCAAGAATAAAACAAAATAGAGCTGCTAAAACAGTACTATTGTACGCTCTCAATAAGAGACACAAGAAATGCACACTGCAAGCTCTCTGCCAAAAAACAAAGAGGCAGTGCAAAGGGAGCAGCAGACACATATAGAAAAAAAAAGAGTGACTAGACACTCCTACTTCATGTGAGAAACCAGGAGAATTTTGTTTCCTCCCCCTTTCATAGATATATATATTATTGGTTATTTCTTCCTCCAGAGGGAGGAAAAAAAATGTGAAAGCAAGATAATTGCCCAAAAAGGGCAGAAGTAGGAGTTACCTCAGTTCCTGAGCAGCTTCACCCCTCCCTTTGCCAGTACAGTGAGGGGAAGCGCCGGAACAATAAGGACGTCACCACATTCTGACAAGGGGCGGAGCCACCGTGCAGCGGCCTTCTGTGACATCATCGGACATAGTGTGTGTATCACAACGTCCCCAGACAGGGGAAAAAAACAACTCCCAAAAAGTACATAAATTGCCGGCTGTCTAATTGCTAGCAGCACTAACAACCGCGACCAAAGAATTTAACCGAGTGTTTCTCCACCTGCCTCTTTCTGTTCCCAACAGTTAACCTAGAGCAAGGTCCTCACCAACCGGAGGACAGAAGAAAGAAGGCCCCCAACGAGCAGGAGCAAGGAGGAAAAGGCACACCAGAAAAACTATGGTTAAACCTCAATAAAAGGAAGGAATAACCTTCCCCCCAACTGTCCCACCAATACAGGACAGAAAAAAAAACACGTTGAGGGGTTGGTACTTCCTTCCTTATATTGAAGAGAGGGGGTTAATTATTTAGTAAAAATTCTATTCTGTCCTACCAGCACACATGGGCTGAAATACCCCACTATTGTGCTGCTGGTGGGACAGAAGGGAACCTGTGTGTTCATATATTATATATTTTGCAGGTGATATCAACTGTGCTTTATCTTGTTACTTCTGGTCTCAGGTATTAATGCTGGTAACCTGTGCGATCATGCTGGTCTCAGGTATTATAGAGCCAGTAACTGCTGCTATCATTCTGGTCTAGGGTATTATATAGCCGGTAACCTGTACAATCTTACTTTATGTCTTATGATCTGCCAGGTTAGGAGTTGTACACTCTGGTTACCTCTGGTATTAGGACATATAACATGTGTGTTCATATACAGTATATGTCCTATAGTTTATGGGTGATATCTCTGCTGTTTCTGAGTACCTCAGATGGAGTTCTCAGATGATACATGCGGTGATCAGATTGTCTCTGGTCAGGTATAATAAAGCATATAACCTTATATATAGTGATATCTGCTGTTCCTTGGTAGCTGGTTACCTCAGGTGTTTAATGATTACCTCAGATGATATCTGCTGTGATTTGATTATCTCTGGTCAGGTATTTTATGGCATATACTCTGTATGTTCATGCATATTGCCCTATATGTTCATGTATATTTCCTTACATATTTGCAGGTGATCTTTGGTGTGATCCACCTCTGGTCTCATACGTAGCGTATATAACCTGTGTGACCATGTATTATGTCATATACACTACTGATGATATCTGCAGTGCTGTGATTTCTTCTGGTCTTGGGCTTTATTGACACTTATTATGTCATACATTTTGCAAGTGATATCTACAATAGCTGTTTACCTACACTGTGATATCTGAGTGATATCTGCTGTGATCCATTTGTTTACCTCTGGTATCATATGATCATGTAATATGTCATATATACTACTTATGATATATGTCATGCTTTGATCACTTCTGTCCTTAGGCATTACTAAACATATAAACTGTGTTATACTATGCTATATTTTGCAGGTGATATCTGCTGTAGCGGTTTACCTTCACTTTCAGGCAATATCTGCTCTGATTTGGTTATCTCTGGTCAGGTACTGCAGAGCATATAAACTGTATGTTGTAATCTGTGTATACAGTCATATGAAAAAGTTTGGGCACCCCTATTAATCTTAATCATTTTTAGTTCTAAATATTTGGGTGTTTGCAACAGCCATTTCAATTTCATATATCTAATAACTGATGGACACAGTAATATTTCAGGATTGAAATGAGGTTTATTGTACTAACAGAAAATGTGCAATATGCATTAAACCAAAATTTGACCGGTGCAAAAATGTGGGTACCCTTATCATTTTATTGATTTGAATACTCCTAACTACTTTTTACTGGCTTACTGAAGCACAAAATTGGTTTTGTAACCTCACTGAGCTTTGAACTTCATTGCCAGGTGTATCCAATCATGAGAAAAGGTATTTAAGGTGGCCAATTGCAAGTTGTTCTCCTATTTGAATCTCCTCTGAAGAGTGGCATCATGGGCTCCTCAAAACAACTCTCAAATGATCTGAAAACAAAGATTGTTCAACATAGTTGTTCAGGGGAAGGATACAAAAAGTTGTCTCAGAGATTTAACCTGTCAGTTTCCACTGTGAGGAACATAGTAAGGAAATGGAAGACCACAGGGACAGTTCTTGTTAAGCCCAGAAGTGGCAGGCCAAGAAAAATATCAGAAAGGCAGAGAAGAAGAATGGTGAGAACAGTCAAGGACAATCCACAGACCACCTCCAAAGAGCTGCAGCATCATTTTGCCGTTTTGCAACCCTTTACTTGAGGTCCCCTAGAACCTCCAATTTTTAGTCTTTTGAACTAAAATTTTGCACAGCTTAGTTTTATATCATAGAGAAACTATTTACCAAATTTCATCAAAATCTGAGATGGTGAGGTGGGCACCCCTGGTGCACATGATATGGAATTACTCTTTAGGACAATAGAATTTAGCAGACTGTTGTGGTGTAACTTTTCTATCTGTCCAGTATGGGCACTTAGTGTCCAAACAGAGACAGGCATCCATAATATAGGCATCTACAGAGGTTGTTCCAGACATGTACATTCAATATACATTCAATATTGAATAATTTACTTTATCACAAGAGTCCTTAGCCACAGTATTTATTATATTATATATTTATTATATTTTTATTCGTGTCCCTTCTGGAACCAATAAAGCGCTTTATCATTTCCCAGTTTTTTTCTTTTTTTCCTTGTTGTATATTTAGGGAAGAAGCAGGCAGCTGGTATTCTATCTGTAATGGAGTGGCCAGCGCAGTCACCAGATCTCAACCCCATTTAGCTGTTGTGGGAGCAGCTTGACCATATGGTACTCAAAAAGTGCCCATCAAGCCAATCCAACTTGTGGGAGGGGCTTCTGGAAGCATGGGATGAAATTTCTCCAGATTACCTCAGCAAATTAACAGCTAGAATGCCAAAGGTCTGCAATGCTGTAATTGCTGTAAATGGAGCATTCTTTGACGAAAGCAAAGTTTGAAGGAGAAAATTATTATTTCAAATAAAAAGCATTATTTCTAACCTTGTCAATGTCTTGACTATATTTTCTATTCATTTTGCAACTCATTTGATAAATAAAAGTGTGAGTTTTTATGGAAAACACAAAATTGTCTGGGTGACCCTAAACTTTTGAATGGTAGTGTATGTATCATATGAAGCTGCCTTCTGTATACTCTTATTGTCAACTAATGCATTTAGCAGAAAGTAATTTGCCATGCAGTATAATCCTAGTTGACATTGCCATATTTACACAACATGGTGCTCTCTGTTCAGATTAATGAAAGGCAAAATATATTTGCATGTTGCGCTTTTCCCTTGGATTGACAATTACATTCACATATGGTTACATTATGTATTTTACCATATTTTAAAATGAACTGTAGCTTTGATAAAATATTTCTTTGTACTCTATTGACAGTTATTATTACTCAAATATATTTCCAATGAAACGGTGATTTGGTTGACAAAAAATGATGGAAAGAGCACTTTGATTACATTTAGTTGATGTTAATATTATTTCAAGGTAAATGATGCATGTGTTGAAAGCTATTTGAGTGTAGCTTCTATTGTATGTTATTGTCTGTGCTAGTAGCTGAAATGTGAAAATTAATTAGAAACAATTATCTTAACAACATCAGAGAAATTAAGGAGTATAATAGAAAAACCTCAGTACAAAACCATCAATGATTGATCTGAATTGCAAACATTGTTTTTCTACAATAATTCATGTAAAGGGATTCAAAAGCCCCACATATCCCTGTCATTTACAAGAGAAATTGCAGAGAATATAATTAGAGTTGTCCTATGGCATACAAATCCACCCCAAAAACAATGCCATACGACTAGAAGCCCAATTAAATCATCACGGCAGTAGGGCATAGAAATTAAAAAGCAAAACACATTTCACTAGTGAACAGCACGGACAGCAGTGCACAGTTACAAATTGCTGACTCTCAAAACTCCCTGATAGCATTAAAAGCAATTATTCTTTATAGTCACAGGAAATTATTATAATTGTTATAAATACAAGTCTGCAAAATAGGCACAGTAGGTATGACAGGTACTTGAAATATAAAAAAACAGATACAATGGGCAAAATTATAATCCCTGGAGCTGAATATGACACTGAATATGAAAATTCTGTTATTTATGAAATTTTATTTCTATACAGATGTAGTAGGTGCCAAACAAACATTTGTTTTACAACACTGCATAGTGCAGCCATTCTATAACAATCTGAATGAATGGCGTGCTACGCAATTACTGTAGGCATACTAGGACAATGGTCTAGCACACCATGCAGGTTCTTTTTCAAGATGCTATTTTTGCCAAGCGTTCGTGTTTTTTAGTAGAAAGAAGGAGTTAAGCCACTTCTTGGCAAATATGGAGGCTACAATCTCCTGGTGGAACTTTATGGATCCTTCTTAAAGTTGACTGTCTGAAGTCCCCCAGTTAGACGCATTAGATCATCAGCCAAGCTTGACATGATCATTCAAGCTTACAATTACGTTCTATATAGCTTCTCTGAGTAAATAAAAGCAATAACATAGCACACTAAGGGTGCATCCACATGTTTTGGCTTCCGAATTTGCTTGAACCCGAAGGTAAATCTGATGTGCTGTCATTGCAGGTGATTCTGGATTATGTAGTATTAATACCTGATCAATAGGGTCTAACACACAGCCCCATCAGTTGTACGGAGCCACTTCCGGCACTCGTATTGTACACAATACAGGGCCGGAAGCAGAAAGCTGCATCTGTTGTATAGCAGCTGGGCGATGTCATTGCAGCTCAGCTCCCTCTGACTTCAATAAGTGCCGAGATGCAGTGAAGGTGTCTGGCCCCTATACAGTGGACAGAGCTTTCTGCTTCCGGCCCCGTATTGTGTATATGATGGACTCGAGAAGTGGCTCTATACAGGAGTTGACCCCCTACCGATCAGGTATTTATGGCCTTTCCAGACATATCCATAAAAAAAACCCTTTAATATGCCCCACACTTTAAAGCGGTTGTCCAGAAAAAAACAAAAAAACCCCAAACATATTCACGATGCTCCAGTGTCCTCCCAGCACAGTCTGGTCCTTTCCACCTTCTTTAGGTGGAAGTCCTCGCCGGCTGTAATGTTACAGGTTCCTTATGCTGAGTTTGCTGCTTGACCTCAGCGGTCACGTGCAGCGGAGACTTCAGCCACAAGAAAACAATGGAGCTGTTGGACCGGGCCACACTGGGAGACATCAGAACACCAGGGACAGGCGAGTATGTTTTGTTTTTTTTAAATTTCTTTTCACTCCCCCGTTCTACTTAAAAAAAAATTTATATGTTATCCTGGACAACCCCTTTAATGAATAGGGACTGTTACCAGACCTCCGCTGCCTTAAAGGAATGGGGCCCAGCGGGGGTTTCATTGGTACCCCGGTGGTCCAGTCTGAGCTTACATGGCCGCAGGTATCAGGGAATATATAAACATACACAACAGGACTAGAATAAAACAGGACAGACAAGGACTCTGTCAAAAAACAACTGAGAGCCATGTATGTACTGTATGTAGATAAAACTGCAAGACAGGATGTACAGATGATAGGATGACACCAGAATAAAACAAAATGCATGCATGGTACACAACACACACATTGATCAGCCCCTTTGCTAAGAGCAGGTATAAGTAGGCGGAGACTAAAAGATTGGCTGCGCAAAGGCCCAGAGGAGGGCTTGCTAGGGAGGGACTAGATTGGACCAGGTGCTGCAACAGAAGGCATCACACAGCAGCTTGGAAAGACATTAACTGCATAGTGTGAACCAGAGGCAAGCTGATAACTGCGTTTGCTAGGAGTATGACAACGGGTTTAGATCTTTACAGTATTGTTTATAGTACTGGTCTCCTCATATTGGGAAAAGATACCTTATGGGCCCACTAAGATTCCTGGGCCCAGGTGTGACTGTAAAGTTGTCTCTAACGTTGCAGAGATAGAGTATCTGTGAATTGTATCTGAAATTCTCTTTGCCTTCTAATTCTCTCCCTGTGCTGCCTCATGGTTGATTGAATGCAGGAGGCCTTGACCCCGTACCAGCACCCTGACTAAACCACCAGCATATCCTTTTTAGTTTGTAGAGTCTTCTGTAGTTATGGGTTCCAAATAAACATTTCTTCAAGAGTTGACTGGTCAAAATATTTCTACCAAAAACAAACCATTCTTAATTAAAATTTTTAGTATTTCCTTCTATATAGTAATCTTTCTGTTATAAGGACTTTGTAGTGTTTGTAGAATTTTAGGCTTCAAATCTTTGGCATTCATGCGCATGTGCTGAATTTTGTAGGTCTGATAGATTAATCTCAGCGCCTGAACTGCTTTCATGAAAACTTATAATATGTCTTTATAACGTAATTAAAGATTTTGGAATTGATACACTTTGGTCACCATTTTGCATTTTATAACCTACATAGAGTGGGTACGGAAAGTATTCAGACCCTTTTAAATTTTTCACTCTGTGTTTGCTTGCAGCCATTTGCTAAAAGGAAAAAAAGTTTATTTTATTTCTCATTAATGTACACTCAGCACCCCATCTTGACAGAAAAAAAACAGAAATGTAGATATTTTTGCAAATTTATTAAAAAAGAAAAACTGAAATATCACATGGTCATAAAAATTCAAACTCTTTGCTGTGACACTCATATTTAAATCACATGCTGTCCATTTCCTTCTGATCCTCCTTGAGATGGTTCTACTCCTTCATTGGAGTCCAGCTGTGTTTAATTAAACTGATTGGACTTGATAAGGAAAGGCACATACCTGTCTATATAAGACCTCACAGCTCACAGTGCATGTCAGAGCAAATGAGAATCATGAAGTCAGTCGAAGGAACTGCCCAAGGAGCTCACAGACAGAATTGTGGCAAGGCACAGATCTGGCCAAGGTTACAGAAGAATTTCTGCAGCACTCAAGGTTCCTAAGAGCACAGTGGCCTCCATAATCCTTAAATGGAAGAAGTTTGGGACGACCAGAACTCATCCTAGACCTGGCCATCCAGCCAAATTGAGCAATCATGGGAGAAGAGCCTTGGTGAGAGAGGTAAAGAAGAACCCAAAGATCACTGTGGATGAGCTCCAGAGACACAGCAGGGAGATGGGAGAAAGTTTCACAAAGTCAACGATGACTGCAGCCCTCCACCAGTCGTGGGCTTTATGGCAGAGTGGTCCGAAGGAAGCCTCTCCTCAGTGCAAGACATATGAAAGCCCGCATAGAGTTTGCCAAAAAACACATGAAGGACTCCCAGACTATGAGAAATAAGATTCTCTGGTCTGATGAGATGAAGATTGAACTTTTTGGCATTAATTCTAAGTGGTATGTGTGGAGAAAACCAGGCACTGCTCATCACCTGCCCAATACAATCCCAACAATGAAACATGGTGGTGGCAGCATCATGCTATGGGGTTGTTTTTCAGCTGCAGGGAAGGAAAGATGAATGTGGCCAAGTACAGAGATATCCTGGAAGAAAACCTCTTCCAGAGTGCTCTGGAACTCAGACTGGGCCAAAGGTTCACCTTCCAACAAGACAATGACCGCAAGCACACAGCTAAAATAACAAAGGAGTGGCTTTGGAACAACTCTGTGACCATTCTCGACTGGCCCAACCAGAGCCCTGACCTTAACCCAATTGAGCATCTCTGCAGAGACCTGAAAATAGCTGTCCACCAACGTTCACCATCCAACCTGACGGAACTGGAGAGGCCCTGCAAGGAAGAATAGGAGAGGATCCCCAAATCCAGATGTGAAAAACTAGTTGCATCATTCCCAAGAAGACTTGTGGCTGTACTAGCTCAAAAGGGTGCTTCTACTCAATACTGAGCAAAGGGTCTGAATACTTATGACCATGTGATATTTCAGTTTTTCTTTTTTAATAAATTTGCAAAAACATCTACCTTTCTGTTTTTCTTCTGTCAAGATGGGGTGCTGAGTGTACATTAATGAGAAATAAAATGAACTTTTTTGCTTTTAGCAAATGGCTGCAATGAAACAAAGAGTGAAAAATTTAAAGGGGTCTGAATACTTTCCGTACCCACTATAGGTCAAAAAATGTTATGGAGTTGCAAAGATTTAAACCCCCTCCTTTAAATAAAAATCAGTTTAAGACTGAATGTCTTCAAAAGGATTACGAAATACATAGGAAGCTCTTATACATCTTCCTTCTGCTCAATCCACTCCTGTCTTTGGCTCAAAACAACACAGCACAATCTGCAACAAAAAAAGCTGCGTTTCCGCAATGTGGGGCCTCAGCCTAAATAATACTTGTTTGCCTATAGAAAAGTTGGGACTAGAGATGGGTGAACCTCTCAAGATTCATTTTGTGTTCAGGTTCGACATTTCGGGTTGAACAAGTCTGGTACGAACCACACCTTAAATTGGCCTAAAACATACTGTATAACACTCTCAGGGCTTCTAGAGATCTGATGGGGTTACCTGTGATTGGGTCACCAGTGGTCACATGGGTACACCGAGCGTCATGACCTCCCCTGGGACTCTACCTATTACACTCTGGGTTCTGAAGAGACCTCAGAGTATGATGTGGCAGCCATTTTAGTTTGACTGAGACAAATCTCTATTTATCCGGTCTTGTAAAAAACAAACAATTTGGAATATTCAGTTCGAACCCTTGGTACAAACGGATTCACCCATCTCTAGTAAATACTTGTATTTTCCATAACACTGGTATGTTCAGACTGGTGACGGGCTGTCTACATAAGCATGTCTGGGCGTCAATTTTCCGGTGGTCTGCTACACGAGCGTACTGCGGTGTAATACGCTCGTGTAGAAGACCACCGGAAAATGGACGCCCGGACATGTGCAGTCCGATGTCTGCAAAAGGCAGAAGATCCGGCGAAGAGGAGGAGGGGAGTGAATATAAGCAGCTAAGGGTTGGTGGAGAGTTATGACGCAGAGGGTGCCCAGAGCACAGGGGGAATGCCCCCGTTGCTCCGTGATCATAATTTGCATAACAGAAGAAACCGATTTCATCAGAAGTGGCGGGGAGAAGCTTATAATGAAAGGTAGGAGTAGAATAGTCTTTTTAAAGGCTATTCTAACATGCCATTAGTTAAAAATGTGTTTTTCTAATGATAGACTCCCTTTAATAACTGACATTAAAGACTTCCTTTTGAGATTATCTGGTTCGCGCCACATGATGTACTAATGTGGTGCCCCAAGGGGGAGACGGTGCCTGAGTGGTGGATGCTGGGAGTTGTAGTCACGGTGCAGGCGTCTCGAGGCTCTCTCCCTCGGGTACAGCACAGTGGTGGGAGACCGCACCTGGGTGGTCTTTGTACTGGACAGGTTCCCCGGGGTACTCCTTCTGGTGAATGATGGGTGTAGTATTGTGGACTGGCCTGGGATGTACCCAAGATGGTGGTTGGTGCAAGTTAGCTTCAGGCACACACATGGAGGCACGATGGATGGTAAAAGTAGTGCCAGACTTTACTTAGTGCAAATAGCTTCCAAACAGCCAACATCAGGTTCATAGTTCAAGCAGATAACTCTCTCCCTTAATATGGAGGTGCACAGCAAGGTACCTTGGAGTAGCAATAGGTATCCCTCCTTATGTAGGCGTGAATGTGGCCTTGTGCTCTGCTGCAGTCTAAATCCTCCTGCTCTTTTAACAGACTGTACCTGGACTCCTGAGACTTGTGGTACTCCACTCTGAACTCTGTTAGGGTCCTGTTGGTCCAGCAGTGGCCAAAAGTGTGGCAACTATCTTCCTCATTTAGACTACACTCCAACTAACTACTTCACTGGCAGAACCCACTAGATTTTTCCAGCGTGCTTAAACTACATTCAAGTGTCCCCACCCCCTTTGTCCAATGAGGGCTAAGTGTTGGGCACATGTGGTTTGAGGTGCTGTGTATTAATCTTACCAGTGCTGGCACAGATGCAATGGCTAATGCAATACTTCTTAAAGACATAACATATTATGTGTAACATCCCTTTGGGTCGACCTCTGTAGGCAGGGTGTGTTTTAGTTCTCACCTCACTATGGCGCAGTGCCTCCACCAGAATATTGCTAGGAGCTCTGTAGCAATTCAGGAGGGCCTTCCTCTTCTGCAAGGGGTCAACTCGGGAATCCCCCACCTAAGCTCAGTACCCACTCACAAATGTTGAGGGTAAAACTACTTAACCGGTTTATTATGGGAAGGGTAAACAAGGGTAAACTTGATAAGATGCGAACAGAGAAATGTTTCAGTGATTTACATGACAGTGCACAGGTACATCCTATAGTATTAAACCCCCTAGTGGTGGGAATAGACTATGTGCCAGGCCTGGCGGGTATAGTAAACTATAGGGGATAGCACAGGGTTAAGATAGTGACCCACAGATGATAGTCATCACACACATGCAATCATACTGCAGGCAACAGCTTGCACTCCTAAATAACAGCACACAATGCAGAATTACTAATGGCTGCAGCAATGAAAAGAACAGTTCATCTATTGGGGACAGTTGCCGCAGATGATGGTGTGCATTCAGGAAAGATTCGTGCACTATAGACACAGCAGATCCTCTCTGCAACAGTTCTCAGAAACATTCTAACAGCGGTACAGCAAATTCCAGCAAAGTCTACTCACTAACTCTTGCAGGGAATCTAGTGCCAGCCTGGAGTATCACTGGGTGCTGCAGCTTTCAGATGAGAGGATACTAATGGAGTCTTCTTGGATGCAGCCCTGGGTACCTTTTGGGAATCTGGTCAATTTGGACAGGTGGTACTGCTGCTGATGCTTCCTTCCTCAGAGTCATCTGGTGGGCTGGCAGGACTGTCTCTATATGTCCTGGGTTACCAAGCTATGTGCCCTCTGGAAGTGGCTGGAAGAAACCTTTTCTGCAGCCCATGTGGCTGTCCTCTCTCTTTCCTGTGCAGACCTTTCCCATAATTCCCTGCTGAGCCAATCAGACCCTTTCTTTGATACTCCTCTCCCTGGAGTAAGGGGTGTAGGGAAATGTAATCCACTGTCCCTCAGAATAAAATGGCTGATGTCTGTTGTAATGGGTCCTGGCTTGGCATTAACTGCAGCATCTGCTGTATGCAAAGTGCTCCTTGCAGGGGTTACATATATACACATTACATATAAATATAACAGTACCCTGTGCTACAACATGAAGACATCCCTGACTCAGCCTTAAGGGAATACAGTACCTAGTACTGGGGTATTACACTAATACGCCAGCAGCGGAACCTGTTCCTCGGAACTGATGTAATAGTGCGTTATGAAGATGGGACTGACTCACCTCCTGATACACAGCCGAAACGAGAAAAAGAGGGTGTTCACTTCCAAGGATAAAGCACTAGTGAGATTAGTGCAGAAAGAACTAAGGCTAGTTGCAGACGACTGTGTGTATTTTGCAGGCCGCAAACTAGTAATTAGTGTTCAGTTTTTGCGGACAGAGTGTAATCAGTGTGTCCAGTGTTTCTTCAGTATCAGTGAAGTAGGTCCGCAAAAACGGACAGTGTGCCATCAGTGTGTGATTATAGTTTGCGGATCCACCTTAAAAAAACACAGGAGACATCTAATGATATCCCTAGCTTGTCTGCGAATACGGACGGCACACTAATGACACACTGAGTTCTATGGGCATGTGCCAATAGAAATGAATGGGTCAGTGTGCTATCCACGAAAAACACGGATAGCATACGGATCTCGCCCATGGTCGTCTGCAAAGAGCCTAAGGGTCAGGTTGAAAGAAGGTAAAGCATATTAATGAGAAACAAAATGAAATAGGTGTGGTCTCGCACTATGCAATCGTGGAGTGCTAATGCATTCCGTGGAGTGCCATTGGTTACGGGGGGGTCTACTGAAGGCTTAGTGTGGGAATAAATGTAAAAAAAAAAAAGTATGAAACAAAAATAAAATAAAAAATTAGTAATAAAAATAGTCATATGTGGTATTGATGCATCTGTATAAAAACAGAACATTATTTAGCTTGCACGTTGAATGCCTAAAACGTAAAAAAAAAAAAAAAAAAACCTTAAAAAAATAATAAAAAAAATCATATATAATCCCAAATGGTACTAACTGAACATAGGTTCCCGTAAAAAAACAAGCCCTCACACAGTTTGATCTAAAAATAAATAAAAACTTATGATTCTTAGAATATGGTGCTACTAAACTAAATTATTTTTGGCAAATAAGTGATTTTATTGCACAAAAGTAGTACAACATAGAAAACCCAATATAAACTTGGTATCACCGTAGTAGTACTGTCAGAATAAAAGAGTAAAAAAAAACAAGCACTTGTATAGCTACAGTGCTGGCCAAAAGTATTGGCACCCCTGCAATTCTGTCAGATAATACTCAATTTCTTCCAGAAAATGATTGCAATCACAAATGCTTTGGTAATAATATCTTCATTTAATTTGTCGACAATGGAAAACCACAAAAAGAATTGTCAAAAAGCCAAATTGGATATAATTCCACAACAAACATAAAAAAGGGGGTGGACAAAAGTATTGGCACCCTTTGAAAAATCATGTGATGCTTCTCTAATTTGTGTAATTAACAGCACCTGTTACTTACCTGTGGCACATAACAGGTGGTGGCAATAACTAAATCACACTTGCAGCCAGTTGAAATGGATTAAAGTTGACTCAACCTCTGTCCTGTGTCCTTGTGTGTACCACATTGAGCATGGAGAAAAGAAAGAAGACCAAAGAACTGTCTGAGGACTTGAGAAGCAAAATTGTGAGGAAGCATGAGCAATCTCAAGGCTACAAGTCCATCTCCAAAGAACTGAATGTTCCTGTGTCTACCGTGCACAGTGTCATCAAGAAGTTTAAAGCCCATGGCACTGTGGCTAACCTCCCTAGATGTGGACGGAAAAGAAAAATTGACGAGAGATTTCAACGAAAGATTGTGCGGATGGTGGCTAAAGAACCTCGACTAACATCCAAAGAAGTTCTAGCTGCCCTGCAGTGCGAGGGTACAACAGTGTCAACCTGTACTATCCGTCGGCGTCTGAATGAAAAGGGACTCTATGGTAGGATACCCAGGAAGACCCCACTTCTGACCCAGAGACATAAAAAAGCCAGGCTGGAGTTTGCCAAAACGTACCTGAGAAAGCCAAAAACTTTTTGGAAGAATGTTCTCTGGTCAGATGAGACAAAAGTAGAGCTTTTTGGGAAAAGGCATCAACATAGAGTTTACAGGAAAAAAAAAAAAAAAAAAGAGGCCTTCAAAGAAAAGAACACGGTCCCTACAGTCAAACATGGCGGAGGTTCCCTGATGTTTTGGGGTTGCTTTGCTGCCTCTGGCACTGGACTGCTTGACCGTGTGCATGGCATTATGAAGTCTGAAGACTACCAACAAATTTTGCAGCATAATGTAGGGCCCAGTGTGAGAAAGCTGGGTCTCCCTCAGAGGTCATGGGTCTTCAAGCAGGACAATGACCCAAAACACACTTCAAAAAGCACTAGAAAATGGTTTGAGAGAAAGCACTGGAGACTTCTAAAGTGGCCAGCAATGAGTCCAGACCTGAATCCCATAGAACACCTGTGGAGAGATCTCAAAATGGCAGTTTGGAGAAGGCACCCTTCAAATCTCAGGGACCTGGAGAAATTTGCCAAAGAAGAATGGTCTAAAATTCCAGCAGAGCATTGTAAGAAACTCATTGATGGTTACCGGAAGCGGTTGTTCGCAGTTATTTTGTCTAAAGGTTGTGCTACCAAGTATTAGGCTGAGGGTGCCAATACTTTTGTCCGGCCCATTTTTGGAGTTTTGTGTAAAATGATCAATGATTTGACTTTTTTTTTCATTCTCTTTTGTGTTTTTTCATTGCAAGCAAAATAAATGAAGATATTATTACCAAAGCATTTGTTATTGCAATCATTTTCTGGAAGAAATTGAGTATTATCTGACAGAATTGCAGGGGTGCCAATACTTTTGGCCAGCACTGTACCTCCTTAATGGGTTATGACAACACCTGTCCATTTGGATGTCTAGAGCTGATCTCAGTAAGGCTCTATTCAAATAACGTTTTTACATCCGTTTAACGGATGCAAAAAATGTCTGCAAATGGATGGCCATCTGTTTACATAGAAATCAGTGTAAAAAAAAAAATCTGATCCATTGCTGTCCGTTTTTTTTTTGACGGACACAAAAGTAGGGTATACTACATTTTTGTGTCCTTCAAAAAATGTATGGCAGCAGATCTGTTTTTTCCAAGTTTCAAGTTCCATAGCGATCATCCAAACATTTGATTGTCTACTTTCGGACCTGCGTCCTGGGCTCATTTTCCAGGATACCAACATGCAATGGTGTATCTCTCTAGAGGAGCGGCTTATCATCACCCACAAGTTGGTTCTCTACTATCCCCTTTTGTCCCTTGTCATCCTGTTGATTATGGTAACACCCTTCTTTTTCCCTCTTACGACCTTGCTAATGTTTATTTGTGTTTGGTTTTCAAATAGATTCCTGGCTACTTGGAATTTGTATGCCTTGCTGCACTTTGAGTTCCTGCTGGGGTGCTCAGACATTTCATTTATCATCATCCACACCTGTGAAATGATTTGACAACAACTGAGAGCGTCGATGATGCTTGAGCTAAAGGCAGAAGACTGGGTTTGGATTGCTGATGGATTCTACAACTTGGCACAGTTTCCCAATGTTTTATGTGAGGACACTGGATGGGAAACACATTCGTGTAAAGAAGTTGCCCCCATCTGTAGTAGCTGCTGATGAAGATTGAGTGGACTCTGACCGTCACTACACCTAAATGGTGATACCAATTATCTCTGTATAACCTTAAATGAAAAACATTAAACCTGTATGTGGGTAAATTGTGGGGTTGGCCACAGCTTTATTAACACCAAAACTTCTAACAAATAGAATACCACAAAGATAGCCATGCCCATGACAAATTTTCCAGTCTTCCAAGTCCTCTTCTCTGAATGCCCCGCTGTTAAGCAGCGGGCATGTGGGACCTACTTTCATATTCCATATTTCCTCTGGGCATGTTCTCCCGCCATGCTGTGACAACTGTAACAAAAGAAAGAGAAAAACACCAACGAACCAAATACAATAGAAAAAAAGGGCAGGGTTGGCGGGTGTACTTCTCACCAAGATGGCAGAAAGGTAAGAACCCTGCCTATGTGCACTCCAAGACTTATATACTCTCTAACTCCCCCTCCCCCGTCTCTGACATCCTTCCCACGTCACCATTTCTTTTTAAAAATAAAAGATGTATTCCCGCTACTCAGTCCCTGGCCCTTTCTGTAAACAATTCAGGGCCTATCAAACTGTGTGGACTCTGACCGTTACTCCACCTAAATGGTGATACCAATTATCTCTGTATAACCTTAAATGAAAAACATTAAACCTGTATGTGGGTAAATTGTGGGGTTGGCCACAGCTTTATTAACACCAAAACTTCTAACAAATAGAATACCACAAAGATAGCCATGCCCATGACAAATTTTCCAGTCTTCCAAGTCCTCTTCTCTGAATGCCCCGCTGTTAAGCAGCGGGCATGTGGGACCTACTTTCATATTCCATATTTCCTCTGGGCATGTTCTCCCGCCATGCTGTGACAACTGTAACAAAAGAAAGAGAAAAACACCAACGAACCAAATACAATAGAAAAAAAAGGGCAGGGTTGGCGGGTGTACTTCTCACCAAGATGGCAGAAAGGTAAGAACCCTGCCTATGTGCACTCCAAGACTTATATACTCTCTAACTCCCCCTCCCCGTCTCTGACATCCTTCCCACGTCACTATTTCTTTTTAAAAATAAAAGATGTATTCCCGCTACTCAGTCCCTGGCCCTTTCTGTATACAATTCAGGGCCTATCAAACTGTGTGGACTCTGACCGTTACTCCACCTAAATGGTGATACTAATTATCTCCGTATAACCTTAAATGAAAAACATTAAACCTGTATGTGGGTAAATTGTGGGGTTGGCCACAGCTTTATTAACACCAAAACTTCTAACAAATAGAATACCACAAAGATAACCATGCCCATGACACATTTTCCAATCTTCCAAGACCTCTTCTCCGAATGTCCCACTGTGAAGCAGCGGGCATGTGGGATCTACTTTCATATTCCATATTTCCTCTGGGCATGTTCTCCCGCCATGGAGCTGGCAGTGTACCTCCTACAACTGCTTGTGACCATCCCCACCCAGCAAAACCAAAGTCTTCTCAAGCCCTTCCTGCAACCCTAGCAAAAATATGTCCGTACCGATAGGATTCAGATGAACCCCATCAGGCAACAACAGATTACCGTTGCCACCCTCCAATTCCCGATGACGAACCACTACACCACCAAGGGATCGTACAAACTTAGAGATCCGAACATTCAGGACTTTCCGCGACCTTTCAATAGCCAGGGGGTCCCTGACACCCCTCTACAGCTGCCCTGGCACCACCTCGGACCACACTAACACCACGTCAGAGAAGAATACTGAGACTCGTTGAAGATCCTGTCTAATCAAAGCAATCAGCTCTGCCAATTTTACTCGACCAAGGTCGTTGCACCCAGCGTGGACAAGGACGACGGCAGGACCATGAACCTGGCGGCTGATCGATACGAGCTCCGGCAAGATGCCACCTCAAGCCGCGACGACCACACCAGTGTACCTCAGCGGAGGAGAGCCGCCAGGACAAACCGCGCTCGGCCCAGAAAATATATGAGTGCCCAAATATCCACACAGAAGGAAGACTGGATCCTGAAAAGACACAAAACGAAACAAAACATAGTAATAGAAAACTAGAAACAAAACAAACAATCATTGAGTAAGCAGGGCGGATATACTGTACGTCCTATAACAATCCGACTTCCATCTGCCAAATCGCTTTACAGCGTTCTCACCAAAACCACCAGCGTCAGCCAAGTCGCCGCGACAATACGAAAAGAGTGGGTACCAAACTCTTTTGGATCCAAACCCAACTCAACCAAGCATGCACGAAAAACTAAAGCAAACTGAAAACGTGTAAGAGGCAAACCGGAGGCATGCACCAGGAAGACAGAAGACTCTGGACAACGCAAGACAAATTCCCTAATGACCCGCACTGGACATTAAGAGGAGCCTAAGGCTTTTACAGTCACCCAACTTCCCCGGCCAAAAACATCCATTTTCGATTTCCTAACACCAATCTTAACTTCCTCACCCAAAACAACCACATCCCCAACTGAAAGACCCCTGGGACAAAAACAACTCCTGCTCAATAATTCTCCAACCCGCAACGTGGCAAAAAAGGCAATCAAAAAGGCCGTGCTAAACAACAAACACGACATATGACATCTAAAATTGCGTACAAACGACACAGCAGACTGAAAGACACCGGGCACCGAGAATCCACACCCACAGACACCTTCTTCCAACCTTTAACCACCTATTGAACCATAAAATGCTTCGTAATATCGCACCGATCAAAAACTTAAGCATAAACGCAACACCAGCTAAACTCTTTTGAGCCACGTTTGCCGATGCACCCCTACGCCCCAACTGTGCCAGAAAATCAAGAGTGACCTCCAACAAAAGACAGTCATCTGCTGGTACGATACCGCTAGAGATGGACAACCAAGAAGACCATGCAGTCCCGTGGCTCCGCCAGGTGGCCTCTGATACGGAGCTGCGCACCTACTCAGCTAGACGCTCCCGACCATGTTCCATAAGCAGTCCGGGCAAGCTGTACCGACTGCCTCTGCCGTCGGGAATAGCGCACGAAACACCTGAAAATCGGAACGGGACAGAGCATCAGCAACGCAATTCTGCACTCCCGGCACATGTCTTGCCCTAAACCAAATATTATGCTGCAAACAGCGAAGAACAAGATGGCACAACAATACCAAAACCAGGAGAGAAGAAGAGGACTGACTATTGATGACTTGTACAACCACAATATTTGTCCGTTCAAAAACAAATCCTTCGATTCGCTATACCCGAGCCCCAAAGCTCTATAGCCACAACAATCGGGAACAATTCTAGGAGAGCCAGATTCCTCACCAGACCCGACTCCACCCAGGAAAGCGGCCAAACACCTCGACACCAAGCATCTCTAAGAATCGCCACAAAACCATCGCTACCCGCCGCGTCAGTGAACAGATGCAAATCTTCACTAACAACCTCCTCCCCTTGACAAAGAATCCGACCGTTACAGGTAGCTAAAAAGGACTGCCAAGTCAAGAAATCATCTCTGAGGGGACAGATAATACGTATAAAATGATGAGGCATCAGGACTCCTTTAGTAGCTAAAGACAGACACCTGCAGAAAGCCCCGCCCATGGGCAGGACTCTGTATGCGAAATTCAAGAGGCCCAACAGACTCTGCATCTGCTGTAAAGACACTTTCTTCACATGCACAAACTGATCAACCATGGACACCAGTCGCGCAACCTTATCTTCGGCAACCGAAAAACCATGTCCACCGTATCCAGTTCAATGCCCAAGAAAGACAAATTAGTTGTTTGGCCATCCATCTTTTCCTCAGACAGCGGGACCCCAATATTCCCCATAAGAACACAAAAAGTATGCAAGAGATAGGCACAAACCAACGAACCCCCAGGGCCAACGAACAAAAAAATCATCAAGATAAGGCAATACCGATGGGATGCCCGTCTCAAACCGTACCATCCACTCCAAAAAGGAGCTAAACACCTCAAAATAGTAACAAGAGATGGCGCAACCCATGAGCAAGCACATATCGATGAAAAACCTATCAGCAACTATGCAACCCAGCAAATGGAAACAGGACTGGTGTACCGGCAACAAACGAAATTCTGATTCAATATCTGACTTGGCCAACAAGGCCCCCAGACCCGCCCTAGCAATTAACTGAACCGCCCGATCAAAGGAAGTACTGTATATGAGACTGCCGCATCCGCCTTTGATGTCCCATCTTTAACCAAGGTACCAGTGAAATATGAAAGGTGATGAATTAAACGAAACTTGCCGGATTCCTTCTTAGGCACCAGGCCCAAAGTACTGTAGAAACCCGCAGATTAGGCAGAGACGGGTCATCAAAAGGACCTGCCATACGACCCAACTCGACCTCCTTCATAACCTTTTCCCACGCTAACTCAACATTGTCCCGAACAGATTTTAAATTGGGGGACAGCAACAAAACAGACAAATGTTCATGCGGTATGTATAACCCATGGTAAAAAAACGTTTTTAAGCAGGCTTGCTTCCTGCTTCCAAGGGTACCGATCTAACCACAGGTGCAACCATGGGCTGTTCACCGGCATTCTCTGTGCCGCCAGCGACGCCCACATTGCCAGGCTGTCGCTGACGACGGAAACACCGCAACGTTGAATGCGTCCCTCCACAGATGGAGCATTCATGTTTGAATTAGCATGTAGCATAGAAGCGGCAGCGCCCTTCATTATACAGCCAACATGCCCCATTGGGCTTGGGGGGCCGCCGAGCCAGGTTGAGCACCTGATCCAGTGGCTCCACTCTGAAACGGCCGCTGCAGACGTTGTGACAGAATAAGCTGAATCCACACATCGGTGGCCTTAGAGGCCCAGCCGACGGACGGATTCAGGGCCAGGCGCCAACAAAACGCTTCGTTGTAACACCACCAGTTGGAACCGCCATGTAATTTCTGTATGCTGTAAATCGTATCCAGATAAACGAACAACTCTGGACCTTTATCTGGAGTCGACTGTGAAATGATATAAGACAGTCTGGCAAAGGCCTGAAGCCAGTTGCCAAGTGTCTTTGCAACCCGCGGTTTTTTATCCGCACCTCTCTATAACCTGCTCTTTGTCAACGGTTACATGGTCCGTCGACAATAGAGACCATATATCAACATATTCGCCCTTTGTGATTCGCTCCCTGACCTCCACCGGTACATGTGTACCCAGTGGGGCCAAACCACAAAATCTGGAATCACGAAAGGCGAAACCAGTATTAACGGAAGAAACCATTGGAGGGCCAGCCGCCGCAGGAGCAGCTGATTGGCCCTCCAACACATTTAACATACGCTTTAAGGAAGAGACAACAACACCGGTAGCGGAAATTGGAAGGGATAGAGGTGCCGGCGAACCGGCGTACTCACCACCCTTCGCCGCGTCAGACGTCTGGGCTGGCGGCAGTGGAGATGAAACCGCTGAGGAGGGCCAATCCAGCGAGAGATGAACTGACTCTGAAGAAGCCCTCCCAGACGCTCTGGCCTGTTCCTTTCCAGAATGATGGTGAGAAGAGGAGCGAGACCTGCCTGGCAGTCGACTGTCCCTCTGGCTGTGGGCGTAGTGACTCGACGATCTCGAGGAAGACCGACTGCACGGGGAACGACGCTGTCGATGATCACTCCTCCTGTGACGGCCGCCACCGCCGTGGGAGCGCCAGTGCGATGAGCGCCTCCTTCTGCGCCGACGATGACCGCTACCATCTGTGGACGAAGACTCAGAAAGAGAGGAGAGATTAGGCCGCGTCACCGACAAACCAGCAGACCGCCCCCCGGATCCAGCCCCCCGACGTAACCCCCCAGGGGAGACCCAGGTGTGGTACCGGCAGAAAGCTGAGTAGCAGGTGGAGGCTGTCTTGCATGGGGCACGGCATATCAGGCAGCCAGTCCCCCCATCCAAGGATACAGATGACCTGGCCCTGTGTTCTCCTCCCCCTCCCTCCAGAAAAATTGCTGGTGTCAGCAAAAAATCCTCCTGCGCGGCAGGGAGCTGCTGCGCAGGCTGCTTGTGAGCTCCAGCAGACTCCAACGGCAGAGAGGTCTGCGCAGGAGACAGGGACGCCGGCCAGAGCTGAGGGAGCCCGCTGGTGAGAGCCCCGCTCCCACCCGCCCCCACCTGCCACTGGGAACTGGCCAGGACCGTATCAGCCCCGCCAGGTGGGACTTTGGGCATCCCGCTAAGCACGGCCATTTTCCCTTCCCCGCCCGGTCCGCCCGGTTGCGTAAGCAGACCGGTGGTAAACAGCACGGGAGGGAGTAGTACCTTCAGCCACCAATGTGGAAGATGTGGACCGACCAGAAGGAGCCCCGGGGGATGCAGAAACCGTCACAGAAGCTCCCCGCCAGGTAGCACTACGGAGCGGGCTAGGACTCAGGCGAGAGGGGGGCCTCGATTCCCGCCGCGGCCTCCTTGTCACCGGACCAGGAGCAGCAGAATCAGCAGCAACCACTGGAAGAAGAGAACTCTGGCTCTGCTCCAGCACCACTTCCAGCCACACAGAACCCTGATGAACGATGCGCTCCAGGATGATTTTCTCCATCGTGTCCTCCATGTCCACGGGGTCTTCGTTCCTGTACTTCTCACCAAGATGGCAGAAAGGTAAGAACCCTGCCTACGTGCACTCCAAGACTTATATAAAGTACTCATTAACCGCCCCCTGTCTCTGACATCCTTCCCACGTCACCATTTCTTTTTAAAAATAAAAAATGTATTCCCGCCACTCAGTCCCTGGCCCTTTCTTTATACAATTCAGGGCCTATCAGGTTTTGAACTTATTCCCCATTTGTTGCACCCATTCCCTCAGCATGGTTTAGATGACCAGAAGTGTGTCTTTAACCCCTTAGTGACATTGGACGCACTATTACAAGTTTTATTTGTTTTTTGTGTAATAACAAGAAGGTACAATACATAATAATAAAATACAAATCAAATCAGATACAGCAAACATCGCACAAATACAAAATAATACATGCATTGGTACAATACTCCTTACAGATACTGGGGCAATAATATTAAGTCAAAGAAGGTGCAGATGTAAATGCGTAGTGAGAATAACAAAAGAGTGGGAGACGTACCAGACGAAGATAAGAATGATAGTGAGGAAGAGGGGGACAAGAAGAAGGACGAGAGAAGGCTGTTAGTACGGAGAAAGGTAAGGTAAGAAAGAGGAGAGCAGGAGGAAGAGCCAGAAGCAAAGGAACAAGGGTAAGGGTGGAAGGGGGGGGGGGGTTGGACTTAAGACAGCAGGAGGATCCAGGGAGACCAGGTCTTGAGGTAACCGCCATGAGATCTGTTTTTCCAACTGGACAATTCCTCAAAATGGAAGATTTGATTCACTTTTGCTATCCATGAAGCTTTCATTGGGGGTTCGGATTGGAGCCATTTGGTAGGGATAAGAGAGTTCGCGGCCGATATCAGTATTGTGATTAGATTATGTCTGGATGGGAGATAGTGGGCAGAAGGCATAGACAATATGGCCATTGAAGGCGAGATTTCAAAGTCATATTTGTAACAGCTTTGAATAGTAGATTGGACTTCTTGCCAAAAGGGTCTTATTTTGGGGCAACACCACCATATATGTGTGAGAGTTCCGCTATGTGCACGGCATCTCCATCAAAAGTCAGAGGAGTCCAGGTTCATCTTGTGGAGCCAACTGGGGGTACGGTACCACCTGGTCAACAATTTATACTGATTCTCTTGGAGTCTCACACAAGGGGAAAAACCATGGGAGTTTTGCAGAACTTGATGGAGTTGCTGATCAGATAGGGAGATGTTAAGCTCCAATTCCCAGGATGTGACGTACGTTGGTTTGGAGAGATGTTTGGCAGAGATAAAGCTTGAGAGTACATAAGAAGTCTTGTTGAGGAGTTTGTTGCACGTCAGTAACGTCAGTTCAAATGGAGTAAAGTCAGTATGAAGCTGATGTGTCGTAGACAGGTCTTTCACATATTTGGATAGGTGGGCTCTATGAAGAAAGGAAGGAGATATATCATTGAGTAGAGCTTCTAACTTGGAATGGTCTAGGCCAGAAGTTTTGTCCAGAAGGTCTAGAGACGCTGCCAGAGTTCAGAGTATGCTGTGCAGAGTCTATTCAATAGATCAGGTAGGAGACTGAATGGCATTAATGGCGATGGTGCAGGAGCTAGAGTATTCTTCAGGGTATGCCAGGTTTCACAGATACCCAAGAGGAGTTGGTCTAATGTCAGGCAGTGACGGCCAGATGAGCCGTACATCCAGAGGTCGGAATGAAGAGAAGGTCCAAATAATTTGTGGATGACCTCACTCATTGGGGATCCTGAAGTAGTGGTTAATTCTATCCACCTCTTCAGCTGAATGGCCTTATAGTAGTCCAAGACATCGGGTAGGCCCATACCTCCCACAGATTTCTTTTTCACGAGAAGTAAGAGAGAGAGCCGAGGTCTCTTCCCACGCCATAGAAAAGAGGAGAAAAGACTGTGTATTGTTTTGAACAGGGGAGGGAGACGTATCGGGACCATATGAAGATGGTACAGCACCTTGGGGAGGACATATGTCTGTATAAGGTTCTTAATACTGAACCATGTGAAGGGTAAACTTTGGTAAGAGGTAAGGATGTGGCGAAGTTCTTGGAGGAGAGACATAAAGTTTGCTACGTAAAGGTCAGTGGGGTCAGCTGTAAGCTGAATGCCAAGGTAATTGAGAGATTTTGAGGTCCAGAGGAAAGGCATGAGGGTTGATATAGAGGCTACCACTTTGGAGGGGACCGAAATGTTGAGGACTTCAGATTTTTCTAGGTTTGCCTTGTAACCTGAGAGCAAGCCGTACTGACCAAGCAAGTCCACTATAGCGGGTAGCCCTTTAGTTGGGTTTGACACCAAAAACAACACATCATCCGCAAAGGCCACAGAATGGAGGGTGTGGGAGCCAATGCTGAGTCCTTGTATGTCAGGGTGCAAGCAGACCACTTTTAGGAGGGTCTCTAAAACAAGAATAAAGAGGGAGGGGAAGAGAGGGCATCCCTGTCGAGTGCCGTTCCGGATTTCAAAGCTGGGTGAGAGGGTACCATTGATCCTCAGACGGGTAGCGTAGGTAAGGCGCTGATGTCCTCTGGAAGAGAAGGTCAGGAGGGTATGTCCATCGGGGGAATTTTAAGTAGAGACCACGCTGAGGAGAGATCTTCAGGCGAGCGTATTACAACTCTGCGCCCCTGTGAGATGACTGAGAGGTGGAAAGCAAACAACCACGCGTATTGCAAACCCTTTTCTCGGAGCACTTCTAGGAGAGGGCACAGGAGTCTTCTCTTTGCATCGAAGGAGCTATATCTTGGAAGAAGCGGAGTTCACAGTCCTCATATCTGAAGGGTCGCTGGTCTCTAGCTGCAAAGAGGATCGCAGAAGTATCCACTGTGGGTGAGGCCACATATGATATCTCTCGGAGGCTCATCCTGCATTGGTTTGGGTCGGACAGCTCTATGGATGCGCTCAATTTGTACCAATGCCGCCCTGTCTTGTCCTAGAAGAGTTACAAGATGGCTGATGCCACATCCCTCAGGGAATCAGGACCGTACGACTCGGGTAAGCCTTTAATTTTCAGATTCCTCCTACGGTTCCTATTTTCTAGATCTTCAGAGATTGTAGGTTCTGTTTAAGTGTGAATGGTGAGAGGTTAGATGTTGTGCAACAGCTGTCGAGAAAAATCAGACAATGTGATTTTCTAGATACAGTATGTTTTCTCATTTTGTCTCTCATAGTTGAGGTCTACCTATGATGTCAATTACAGGCCTCTCTCATCTTTTTAAGTGGGAGAACTTGCACAATTGGTGGCTGACTAAATAAATACTTTTTTTTCCCCACTGTATATACAGTATATATATATATATATATATATATATATAGAGAGAGAGAGAGAGAGAGAGAGAGAGAGAGAGAGAGAGAGAGAGAGAGAGAGAGAGAGAGAGAGAGAGAGAGAGAGAGATAAGTGATATATAATGTCAATCAGTAACAACAAAAAACAAACACACAAAATGTGAAAACACAACAAAAACATAAGCCAAATCACGGCTGAAAGAGCCAGGACCATAGAATGGCCTAAAACTCTCCTCTCATTCAGCCATATGCCCATGACCATAGTGCATGTAGGCACCATATTGATGGAGAAAGTATGATGGACAAGAGGAAGAACAATAATGGTTTGCTCTGTGCCATTTTTTTTTTTTTTACTTCCAATAAATTCACCTGTCTCTGGCTCTACTTTTTGAACACCAGTGTCTGTTCAGTACTGTGCCAACTCTTTAGTGATCTAATTTCGGCACCCCATGTGACCACTGAGAGCAGTCAGTGTGCTCAGGGCTCGCTAGTGAGGGACCTATGACCAGGGCTGGCGTCAGCACTCAGCTTACCTGGGCAAGTACCGGGTCCCCAAGCTCCTGAGGGGGGCCACTCAGCAGTGGCATAGATAAAGGGCCCTTGGCCAGCTGGAAATGGCTGGGGCCCCGGACTACCATGATTGCGGTCGGGAAAAGCTTGGTTCCCTGACCGCTATACATACTGCTAATGGAAAGGGCCTGGCAATCGGCGGGTCCCTTTCCAATAGATGCCAGCCCAGGAGAGGTGGCTAAAATTAAAAAAAATACGTGCACTCACCTGTCCTGGTATCAGCATCCTCTCCGGGCTCTTCCTGCCTGTGACTGAGGTCCTGCACCCCAGATGTCACTGCTGGGGCCTGTAATTGGGCCCCAGCAGTCACATGGGGAACGCTGGCGTAATGACGTCATCGCGCCCTACGTGCCCGCTGAGGCACAATCACAGGCCCCAGCAGTGACGTTTTCTTTCTCCTAGCCGTGGAATATCCTGAAACTGTATGCCACACCGTTTCATTGCTTCTTTAGTTTGCTTTGGCAAGCATTTCATGTTGCTTTGCTCCATCATGTGAGGCATTACAAGTTCATGGCAAAGGTCCTTCAAGAATATACTGTCCTCGGTACTCTCTACACAGCTCATTACTGTGTTCAGAAGGACCTGCAATGCTGTCATGGCCTTATCACTCCCTCCCAAAATCACATGACATCCTCACAAGGCATGATCCACCCCCTGGCCCCACCACCAGCAACCCTGACTACAAATAAAGTAACTTGAGACACAAACACTGCTGAGTACATGATAAAAATAGCAGGGGCCTACAGATGTGGTTTTCCCCAACAAGCATTGTTACACCAAAATGCCTATCAAAAAAAATTATATGAACAACTGGATATTACCAACAACGACATACTTGAGGAATACCTAGAGTTTCAAAATTCTAACTAAAGTAATTTTGCAGATAATAGCAAAAAAGTAAGCACGGGGGCCTAAAAGGCCCCCGATATGCATGCTAGGATTAAGAGAAATATTCTCTTTAAATAGTCACTATCTTCTCTGACTATTTATTATGGTTTAGATTCAAGGCCTCACAAAAGCAATAGCAGGGGTTTGGCTGATAAGTGCGAGCAGTAGAGACATATATCTAAAACTAGCACACTTCTGCGAGCCATGACAGACCCTCAGACGCATTCATCAGAGACAGACGCAAGCTGGAATGGACTTGCACTGAATCTGGAAAACTGAATTGTCACCTAACAGATAATATTCCTACAGATAACCAATAATAAATGCACTGCTGCAGAAACCAAAACAAAACCCGCTCTAACTTACACAGAGGAGTGGAGACAATCATGGTTGTACAGGCACAGGTTAGAATCAGGAGAGAATGTCAGAGGCAAAATCAGGAGACAGAAGCGAAATCCAAAAATAGGCCAATAGTCAAAATCCAAGTGAGCTCATCACAGGTAGAATCAGCAGGCAACTAGGGTATCCAAGGAGCAAGCCAAGGGTCCATAAGCAAACAGGTACATACACAATATGGAGAGCCAAACTAGGAAGTACAACCAAATGAGTCAGTGCCTGTGTCAGGAAGGGGCGGGTTCTTATATAGGCCTCCTCAGCTGCTAATTGGACCAACCCAGGAAACTCTTGAAACTGCAAAAGCCTCCCAGGTTGACATGGTACGTTAAAGGTGCAGCCCAATTGAGAATCCTGACACAACTGAGTCTCATTTAATAGAGCTTGTGATTCTGGACTAAAATGTAATGTACTTTATTTAAAAATGTTACAGCTTTCTGACTGAAAAACCTCTCTAAAGTTTCTGCCACTATGTGTCTCCCTTCTAGCTAATTTGCTGTTCACTTCCTGTTACTAGGGAAGTCCCATCCATAGATACATCAGGCTTAAGACTACTTCACAGTGAGTGGAAGGAGGAGGGACTGTTCTGTCTTCACACAGTGAAGGGGTTGATCAGATGGGAGGGGTTGGTTTTCCTCACAGCTTATTTGCAAACTGCTTTCTCTGTGCACTGGACTGAATATCATCTCACAGCTTACAATGTAAGAAAAGTTTTCTATGTACTTGTATCTACTTCTGGCTGCTTGTGTGATTACAGATGTGATATTAGTCACAGACAGCAAGCAGTTTTTGTGACTGTGCTCCAAGGCATAGCTATATGGTTTGTAGCGGTAGCAGTTGCTACCAGGCCCTGGACCTTGAAAGGGCCCCAAAGGTCCCTATGCCACATAAATATATCACTATTATAAATGCCACAATGTAGCTAGGGACCCCATTACAGATCTATTTTCGGTCCATTCTTTTTGAAGATGAACTGTAAGGAAATTGCTAGTTGAGCAATTCCCCAGTGCTGCTGCAGAAACAAGGAAGAAGGGGAAGACAGAGACAGTGAGCCCTAAACTCAACCCAGCCCCTGTCCCTACCTAATTGCCTGAACTGTCCTAGGTGACAGCCAACAACTTGGCGGTGATCCCTGCTCTGACTAATTGTAACACAGAACAAGACAAGACTAACAACAAAGAAGAGGAGTCAGCAAGCCAAGGATCAAAACCAGAGAGACAAAGCAGTACCAAATTGAAATCCTAAAGAGTAGTCAAGGGAAGCCAAAGATCAGAAGTCAGAAATACAATAATAACAGGAAGAGGAGTTAGCAGGAACAAAGTCTCAGACAGAGTCACAAGAACCCTAAGCAAGGAATCAAACTTAACACGCCTCCTGCGCCACAGTGTTCAAGTGAAGGGTGGCACAGAGACGCAAACAGGCAGAGACGTTACAGTACCCCCCTTTTATGAGGGGCCACCAGACCCTCACCAGACAAACCAGTTTTAGAAGGATTCAGTATTTTCTCTGTTTATTCACCTGGCGTTTGCAATACTTACAGGTTTTAAGACTAGAGGGGCGTTCCCAACCTTTAGCAACCGAGACCGTCTCCTCACTGTCACAATCTAAGGTATGCAAAGCAATACAGCGGGATGAGCACTGATCTCCCCATTTTACCAACTCGCTTTTACCTCAATCAGAAATAGGGTTATGGAGATTCAACCAGGGGAGCCCCAAAATAATATTGGAAGACAGATGCTCTATAACAAAACAGCTCATGACCTCCGAATATGCAGTGCCCACTTGCAAACTGATTAAGGGGGTCTTGAATTGGACCTTACCCCTGACCAGTGAGGCAAAATCCGCCCCAGTAACCGACAGAGGAGTGTCGAGTGGTAAAAGTTCAATGCCTAAAGTTGAGATAAACGGAAATTTGACAAAGTTTTCCGCAGACCCAGAGTTAACTAGGGCCTGGCCAGAAACGGAGCTTTCCCCAGAGGACAGAGACACAGATAACATCATCTTTTTGTTATTTTCGGCAAATACCTGGTTGCCTGAGTGGTTCTTCCGACTACCACTCAAGCACTGAAGTTTTTCCACTGGTGTGCGGGTTCTGATCGAGCAATTTCGGATGAAATGGCCTGAAGTACCACAGTACAGGCAGAGGTTATTCCGGAGACAATGCTCTTGTCGACTCTTGGCGTCCATAGCTCCCAGTTGCATGGGTTCCTCACCAGAAGTGATGGAAGAAAAAGTAGGTTTTTCAGGAGAGAGAGAGAGGAAGGGACAGAAAACTTGCAGGAAACAGACCCTACTCTCTCTTTAAAATTTTCCCAGATTCTATGGTCAATACGGACGGCCAAAGTCATGGCCTGCACAAGAGTAGGGGGATCTGGGTAACCAACCCAGACCTCCTTAACACGATCACACAGGCCTTGTTTAAAGTGAGCCTTTAGAGCCGACTCACACCAACCTGCAGTTACATTGCACTTGCGGAACTCTGAGCAATACTCCTTGGCAGAGCGTTTGCCCTGCCGCCTGGTGAGGAGTTGCGATTCCGCAAGTCCAATGTGGTGTGGCTCAGCATAGATAGAGCCCAGGGACTTAAATTTTTTTTCAAAATCAGACCACTCCTCAGCCCCAGGAGGGAGTTTAAGGGCCCAAGCTTGTGGATCCCCCTGTAGAAGAGAAATAACTACTCCCACCATTTGGGCCTGGGATGCATGTGGATTAATCCGGAAATACAGTCGACAAGACTCCTGGAAAGTCTAAAATTTTTCTCGGTCCCCCGAGAAACGATCCGGGAGTAACATCTTAACCCTGAAAGGGGCAGAAACAACCGGGGATGATGCAGCAGCCTCAGTAAGGGTATGAACCTCTTTAGCTAGCTCAGCTACCAGGCCTGCCAAACCCTCCATCTTGGCTGCAAGGCCCTGAATAGGATCCATGCTGATCCCTACCTAACTGCCTGAACTGTACTAGGTGACAGCCAACAACTTGGCGGCGATCCCTTCTCTGAATAAGAGTAACACAGAACAAGACAAGACTAACAACACAGAAGAGGAGTCAGCAAGCCAAGGGTCAAAACCAGAGAGACAAAGCAGTACCAAATCGAAACCCTAAAGAGTAGTTAAGGGAAGCCAAAGGTCAGAAGTCAGAATTACAATAATAGCAGGAAGAGGAGCTAGCAGGAACAAAGTTTCAAGACAGAGTCACAAGAACCCTAAGCAAGGAATCAAACTGAACACGCCTCCTGTGCTGCAGCATGCGAGCGGAGGGTTGCGCAGAGACCCGAACAGGCAGAGACGTTACATGAACACAATATATTATTTTGAAGACATGTTAAGCAGGAGAAAAGCTGTGTATGAACAAAACATCACAAAAATGACTGTCCCCATAATTACTAATTTATCTGTGAAATCTCCAGTACGGAGAACCTCCAGAATCATTTATAGAAATATTAATTAATAATGTAAGCAGCTCTCTATATACACTGCATTACATTAGGTAACGCAATTTTAGGTTTAGTGGCCGTTTAAATAATTAAGAGAAGTCAATGACTGTGGATATCCAACATAATCATAAGTGTTAAGAGAAGTCTAAAGCATGCTTGCATAACTGTCTATAAAACACTTTTAACAGGGTTCTTAATAATTGAGAAGTATCACTACTTTTCACCGTACCTGTGAATAAAAAATAAGCTTAAAAATAAATCATGAGTCACAAGCCGGCAGATAGCAGAAAAAGTGAACAAAAAATAAAGCTTGATTACTGCAGTATGGATTGACATAAGATTTGTCCAGATGATTATACTATATGTAGCATATAGCACTTATGTTGAATTTAATTTATAATATACTGTAGGATTAATGTTAAGAAAAGACAAATAGTAGATAATAATAATATTAAAAAATTGCTCTTTAGGCTAAGGTCCCACATAGCATCCTGCAGCAAAAATGCACTGTGGGAAAAACCACAGTGGCAATGCATCATGGTTTTTCCCATAGGGATTTTCACAGAAAGTCTGGAGAGGTTTCCTCTGCGGGCTTCCTGGTTCCATTATACCTAAAGGGAAACCGCTGGCGTTTCTGTAGGTATAATTGACATGCTGCGATTTCCAAAACAGCGTGTTAGTGAGCAGATGTAACATCAATGAGTGACAATTACAGAATTTGAACTAAAATTTGTGACACACTATCAGCGTGCATGACCTGCCTGCTGAAAAAGCAAGAATATACTCTGAAATGGAAAGGAATTTATGACTCTGAGGACAGCACGTGGGAGGCAGAAAAGAACCGGGATTATCCTGATGGTTATCCCTGTATGGGAGCAAATGCCACATGAACATTGTGTTGGCAGAGTGACAATTTATAGAATTTCAATAAAAATTTGAGGCACAATGTCAGTATGCCTATTGCCTAACATGCCAGTTGAAAAAGCTGGAGTATTTTCCAAAAGTGATCAGATTGTTCTTCTTTCTCACACAGTTATCTACTCCATTGTTTCTGTGGTTAGCTGCATGCAGTAATCATTCATTCATCATATACTGCTGCTCAAACTGACACTCCAGCATGTGCCACAGTGCCACTCAATGTGCACTTCACCTTACCACCATGAAATAAGGGAGGGGGAGTGTAAGCAGTCCTTCTCCTGGTGAAGTTGGGGGTGGGAAATAGTGGCGGCATCTCAGGGGTTTTATTATATATTGGGGTCCCGATCGCAACATTTTCAGGGGGTGCCGCTGCACAGCCAGCTCGGGGTCTGACCAGTGACCCCGGGTCTGTCCCATCACTGTCCCTCTGCATCAGTCATATGAAATGATGGTCTCATATGGCAGTTTGAAATAATGCGATAAGCAAAAGTATCTCTCAGTGGGGTGAAGAGATAAGGAAGAAAGAGAGGTGTGTAGTTACAGGCAGTAATGTCCGTGGGCGCCAAGGAACCATACTCGAATGTTGCGGCCACATTGTATAGATATAGGAGACGCTGGCGCCTGCGTGAAGAGGCGCCGATGTCATGAGGGATGTAGTGCGCATGCACGGGGATCATGAGCACGGTTAGAGCCGATGGATGAGGGAGAGGAGATTGCACATGCGTGAAGCAAGCCTGCGATCTCAAGTGTCTTTTAGCCCTTCCATCCCAACTCACCATGCTCCCCATTTGCTCCCTACCCATCAATAAACCACCACAATATTGGCACCAATCACCAGCTCCACAACCATAACTCAGTTCTTCACCACCAGCAGACACATATTCACAAAAAGAAAAACCGATCCAGAGGTTGTAGAGGGGGCAGAAGCAAATGCAAGATCAAAAAGAAGGAATCTACCCTGAGACAGCAACAAACTTCACCCATTAAAATATTTAACTTATCCACGTACCAACTAACTTCAGATGTACATAAACTACTCAACAAGGGCCTATCCTTTTGCCCCCAACCTAATGGCTTCCAATTATTTCTTGATTTAAATTCATTTATCCGACAACTTACTATATTGAGACATTTCAGTATTTCCCAATTCAATGCTTCCTCCTCACTATTAGATAACCCACCAATCAGTTCTTCTTCAACAGCACCTATCTCTGTTGATGTACGTACCCTGTCCAATTTTAACCCAACTCACCACAAAGGACCAGCAACAGAAACATTTTTTTCACTTGTTAACAATGAATTCCAAAAATTAGCAAGTAGCCATTTCCCTCCCTCCAAAAACCTATCAATTCTGAAATAAAAGCTACGAAACAGCTTAGAGAAAATTTTGATATAACTATTCGCCCTGCAGATAAAGGCGGGGGTATTGTCGTCCAAAACACTTCAGATTATATTAAAGAAGCATTGCATCTTCTTGATGACACCAAATTTTATGAACCCCTCAGTATCAACCCATTACCCATTTACACCACCCAATATAAGAAACTCATCCAACAAGCATTTAACAATAACCTACTCACCAAAAAAGAAAAAAAAGTTCTTACATATCACAGAACCCTCACTCCCCTTTTTCTACCACTTACACAAAGTCCATAAATCCCTCTTATGTCCCGCTGGCCGACCAATTATCTCTGGGATCGGCTCTTTGACCAGTAACTTATCCCACTTCATTGACCTTCACCTTAAGAAATTTTTACTTCAATTACCTTCATATTTAAAAGATTCGACACAACTAATTAGAGAACTACAACTTCTCAATAACACCCATTCCCTCAGCATTATATACAAATATTCCCCATGAAATAGGTCTTACAGCAATTGATCGTTTTTTATCATGTAATAAACTGATGCCAGCACCACAATAAGACTTTATCTTAGCTGGCATACAATTCATTTTGGAGCATAATATCTTTTCCTTCAGAGAAAAAGTGTACCGACAAACAAAAGGATGCGTCATGGGCACAAGATTTGCGCCTTCATACGCAAATTTATACATGGGTTTCTTTGAAGAACAATATAAAGTATATACAAGTCCTCTGCTTTTAATACATACATTGTCCTATTTTTTGTTTTCAATTCAAAGTTTATTGATTGTCAAAAAGACAGAAAAAAAAGTGAAAACATATAGCTGCAACGGCAGCATCAACATTTTATACTGTAGAGATCAGAGGACAAGAAGAGGAGGGGAAGGGGAGAAGAAAGGAGGAGGAAGGAAAAGGAGCTGTGAGACAACAAAAACAAAACAAAATGAGAGGGAAGAAAGAAGGAGAAGAGAAAAAAAAAGGGGGGGGGGGATGGGGACTATACAGCAACAGTATCCAGGTCCAGGGGAGGACCCCAGGGGTGCAAGCAATCAAAAATGTTTCATCAACATAATGTCCTATTTAAACGATACATAGATGACCTGTTTTTCATCTGGAACGGAGACGAAAAAGCTACCAGAAATTTCATCACCTCACTAGGGCTCAATAATTTGGGACTATCCTTCACTCATCAATTCTCTGCCGAAAAAATAGAATTTTTGGATTTACTAATATCACTAACACCGGTCGGTACCTTCTCTATTTCTACATATCTTAAAACGGTGGATGTTAACAGTTATTTAGAACATACTAGTGCACACTGTGGACCATGGCTGAGGAATATACATTTCAGTCAGTTTAAAAGGGTCAGAAAAAACTGTGACACTTTCCATACTTTCACCAACCAGGCACTCAGGCTAAAAAAATGATTTAAAGAAAAGAAATACCCCCAATCCATCATTAGAAATGCTTTCAAAAAAGCATCTGAACTTAGCCAGTAATCCTGCTTAATTGAAAACACAAAACCAATAAACCCCACAGTTTTAACTACTCAAACTAGAAACAACTTTACAACCACTTATAACTCCTAACATAAAAAAATCAGGGCAATTCTGAATAGTCACTGGAAAACCCTCTTCAGCAATCAATATCTTAATAAAATTCTCCCAGACAAACCTACACTAACTTTTAATAGAACCACCACACTCCGTAATATTTTAGCCCTCAGTAGACTTCGGTCACCAATAACACCCTCTACTAATGAAGCTCCAATGACCCTTGGTGTATTCAAATGCGGCCACCCCAGATGTTTATGTTGCCATAACATCAAAAACGGAGCCACTACCTTTAAATCCATTGTCACTAATGAGACCTTTCCCATTAAATCATATCTCAATTCCTCTTCCGAATATGTTATCTATTTACTAGAATGCCCATGCAAACTTCAGTATGTGGGCCACACCAACCCTTTCACTGTAGAATAAATGGTCACCGGGCTAATGTTTCCAAAGGTTTTTTAAAACATAACCTCTCCTCACACTGTTCCCTGACACATGGGTGTAATTTTCAATGTTTAACCTCTATGCCCATCGAACAAATCCCCACTTCTGCTCCAAACCGTTTCCAGAGACTGTGCCAAACAGAAGCCTACTGGATCTATAAATGAAGTACATTGAGTCCAAATGGACTCAATGATGTTGTGGAATCTACATTCTAAATGAAACCAAAACCTCACCATTTCAATTTCACATTTGATATCACCCTCAGTTACCCTCAGGTTCCTTTTATTTTACTCCACTATACATTCATCTCCAACCAGGCAAATCACCATATCGTTTTTGCCACCTTCATTCATTTGGTTGCCTCTACATAACCCCAATAGTCATCCTTCCCCACCCCTATTCCATCTTTGTTTCTTTCCCTCCCTTCCCCTCCCTCCCAACACCCACCTCTCCAACCATCTGCACCAGTTACATGTATATATTCACTTCCATCAATCCACTTATCTATACATTACTTCAGTAAATCGGTCCACCATAATTTATCATTATTTATCATCATCATTTCATACATAGAAATCCCCCGTTTTTTTTCCCAATAAGTTCAGCTTCCATTTACACGCATACACATCCCTTGATCATAATACATAGCCCCTTATTCTCCTCTGACACTTCAGATCGCAGGCTTGCTTCACGCATGCGCAATCTCCTCTCCCTCAACCATCGGCTCTAACTGCGCTCACACTACATCTCTCATGTCCTCATGTCTCCTATATCTAGACAACGTGGCCGCAACAGCCGAGTATGGTTCCTTGGCGCCCACGAACATTACTGCCTGTAAGTACACACCTCTCTTTCTTCCTTATCTCTTCACCCCACTGAGAGATACTTTTACTTATAGCATTATTTCACACTGCCGTTTGAGACCTTCATTTCATATGACTGCTGCTCCATTACGACACCTTATCCATATTTTTGCCTTCCCACAAAATCACAGTTGGATTTTGCCTTCTGTTACAGATGCTCCACTATGGTCATTGATCTGTTTATTTACATATGTATTTACATAGTCATCTATTTATTTGTTTAGTGATATTATTGATTTTATTTTATTTAATTCATGTATTTACCACCTTTGTTTTAATCTACTATCACTTTGCCCAAGTTTTATCCATGATCATAGACTCTATATGCACTTATCACCTTTATTATTTTGCCCTTGCTTTACCCATGATCATAAATTTTATGTAGATATAGGTTCATTTGTAGTTTTTAACTATATTGTTTGTGTTATGTTCTTATGTATTTATATGTAGTGGCCTGATGAAGACACTAGTTCGGCGTTGAAACGCGTTAAAGTTTTACCCTTGTATATGTCCTTCTGGAACCAATAAAGTGTTAATCACTTAATTTCAAGTCCCTCACTCATTGATCAGCAGCACTCTAAAATCTTCCCAGTTTTTACCCCTCTCTCTTTTTTGTCTTTATGGATGATGACTAACATTGGTGTGAAGGAGGAGGAGAAGCAGACAGAGATGATAATGACAATGACCATGTACTAGGTGTGGATGTGGCCTGCCAATTCCATTTTGCCAAATGGAGTAGGCCATATTTTTCAATAAAATCATAATGTCTTATTGATTTGATATATAAGCTTAAATAAAACAGAAAAAGGGCACTAAGTCAAACATAGCGTAACCCTGTATAAGGAAAACAAAGAATACAGAGGAGAGGGGAGGGGGGAAGTGGAAATGTATTCCTTAGATTATCAGCCAAGTTGGCCTCTCACCTGATGCAGTTGTGATGAGTCACAACAACCATATATGTGCATAATCATAAGAACAGTAGGTGGTGCAGCAAGATCTCTACAATCATGGAAAAGGGGTCCAACCATCCAAAAAGGGGTCCAAATGAGGTAACCATCCAAAAAAAGGATAGAAGGTGACCAAGCTCACTGTGTGTGGATACCAATAAAGACCCTTCATTTGGAAGATTTGGTGAGCGCAGGTTTCCTTCTCCGCTTTTTTTTAGATAGTTACCTCATTAACTTGCTTCTATTAATTATTTATGTGATATGACAGGGTTAAAGTCTTACTGATCAGTCTGTATGTATTTCTTGCTGTCCATCTATGGATAATTTCTGTTACTGATCAGTTGCTAAACATTCCTTCAATTTCCTGTTCTTCCATAAATGGTCATGTTATGATCAGACACACACAGTCCGGGAAGGCCCCTCACCCCCCTCCAAGGGTACTATAAAAAGTTATGGTCTATTGTGCTAGTTGGCTTCAGTTGGGCTCATGAGGAAGCCCAACAACCTTTGGATTTCATTGAACGACATGGGTGTATATTAGTGCATAATATACAACGGGACCCCCCATTACTTCATGTGAACAACTATTTCATCATTTGTAACCATCGCTAAGTATTTGCAAGGGAATTGCCAGTTGAGCAATTCCTCAGTGCTGCTGAAGAACCGTGGGGGGAGGGGCACAACAAGACACTGAACCCTAAGCTGAACCCCCCCCCCCCCACTGGCCCTGCCTACTTGCCTGACTGTCCTAGGTGACAGCCGACAACCTGTCTTTTTTTTTTTTTAACAAAAAACTATTTTAAGAAAAATAGAAAAGTGCTAAAAAGGTGACTTGGTAAGTAAGAATTAGACTAGAACTGCAGCTTGTGTTTTTCTTTTGCAGTTACTATGGTGGCAGTTTGTATGTACATTGGGTAACCAAAAAAAAAACTCTTAACAAACAGATTTTTCAGATTTGCAGGCTGCGAGACTGTTTATTGAGTGAGCTAAAAACCCTTAACAAATGGAGTTTTTTTTTTCAGATTAGCAAGCTGTGAGACTGTTTATTGGGTGAGCAAAAACAAACAACTTAGAAATTTAGATTTTTCAGATGACGGCAGATGACGGCAGGTTTTTCTGTTAGAACAGCAGTTTGCATGTATTTAACTAAAAAATTGTAAACTCTTGCCTTAAAAACTAAAATATTTTTCACTAACAGGACTGACTTTGTCAGTAAAAATTAACCACTCTGTGGACAGTCACTGGTCAAACAGCTCTATTGCTGTAAGGGAATCGCTATAGGAGCGATTCCACAGTGCTGCTGCAGAACCCTGGGGGGAGGGGGCCAACAAGACAGTGAGCCCTAAGCTGAAAACCCCACTGTCCCTGGCTAACTTGCCTATCTGTCCTAGGCGACAGCAGCAACTGGTCGACAGGCCCTACCTAAAATAGGTGACAACACAGAACGCAGACAGGACGAACAACGAAAAGGGAGGTCAGCAAGTCAAGGGGTCGGTAACAGACGAGCAATGCAGTACAGGTAACAAAAACAGCAAGGAGTAATAGCCAGAGCGCACAAAGCAATATCCAGCGACCATGTGAGGGCTGAAAACCTGTTTATAGAAAGTCTGGACCAGCCCCAGACTGGATTGGTAGACAGGCTGTCAATCACACAGGCAAGGCTGAGATTAACTATTAGTGGAGCAGAGGAAAACCAAGGTGAGGAGATGGGTGTGGCAGAAAATCAATTACATAGTCTAGGACAGTGTTCAGACTGAGCAACAAGAAACCTACGCAAGGAATCAAACTGAACATTCCTCCTTCGCTGCAGCAGGCGAGTGGAGGGTGGCGCAGAGACCCGAATAGGCAGAGACGTTACAGTACCACTCCCTTTATGAGGGGCCACCGAACCAGTTTTAGAAGGATCCAGTATTTTCTCTGCCTTAAATTCAAGATCTCCCTGAACAACAAGAGGTGCTGGTGGACCAGGCAAAGATTTTTTTAACTGCCTGATGTTTCCAACCCTTAGTAGTCGAGTCCGTCTCCTTACTGACACAATCTAAGGTATACAAAGCAATACAGTGGGATGAGCACTGATCTCCCCATTTTACTAACTCCCTTTTACCCCAATCAAAAATAGGGTTATGGAGGTTCAACCAGGGAAGTACCAAAACAATATCGGAAGACAGGTGCTCAATAACAAATAAGCTTATGACCTCAGAATGTGCAGAACCCACTTGCAACGTGACTAAAGGGGTCTTGAATCGGACCTTACCCCTGGCCAGTGGGGCAAAATCCGCTCCAGTAACCGCCAGAGGAGTGTCAAGTGGCAAAACCTCAATGCCTAAGGCTGAGACAAATGAAAGTTTGAAAGCCGCAGACCCAGAGTCAACTAGTGCCTGGCCAGAAACAGATTTGTCCCAAGAGGACAAAGACACAGATAACAACATCTTATTGTTATTTCTGGCAAATACCTGGTTTCCTGAGGGTTCTTCCGACTACCACTCATGTACTGAAGCTTTTCCCCTTGTGTGCGGGGTCTGATGGAGCAGTCTCGAATTATATGACCTGAAGTACCACAGTACAGGCAGAATTTATTCCGGAGATGATGCTCTCGTCGAGTCTTGGCTTCCATAGCTCCCAGTTGCATGGGTTCCTCACCAGAAGTGATGGGAGAAAAAGTGGGTTTATCAGCAGAGAGAGAGGAAGAGACAGAAAATTTGGAGGAAACAGACCCTACTCTCTCTTTAACATTTTCCCAGATTCTACAGTCAATACGGATGGCCAAAGTCATGGCCTGCTCAAGAGTAGGGGAATCTGGGTGACCAACCCAGACCTCCTTAACACGGTCACACAGGCCTTGTTTAAAGTGGGCCTTTAGAGCTGACTCAGACCAACCTGCAGTTACACTGCACTTGCGGAATTCTGAGCAATACTCCTCAGCAGAGCATTTGCCCTGCCGCATGGTGAGGAGTTGCGATTCCGCAAGTCCAATGTGGTCTGGCTCAGCATGTATAGACCCCAAGGACAAAAATTTTTTTTTCAAAATCTGACCACTCCTCAGCCCCAGGAGGGAGTTTAAGGGCCCAAGCTTGTGGATCCCCCCTGTAGGAGGGATATAACTACTCCCACCATTTGAACCTGGGATGCATGTGGATTAATCCGGAAATACAGGCGACAAGACTCCCGGAAAATCTCAAATTTTTCTCGCTCCCCCGAGAAACTGTCTGGGAGTAGCATCTTAACCCTAAAAGGGGCAGAAACAACTGGGGATGCTGCAGCAGCATCAGTAAGGGTCTGAACCTGTTTAGCTAGCTCAGCTACCAGGCCTGCCAAACCCTCCATCTTGGCTGCAAGGCCCTGAATAGGATCCATGCACCATCATTGAAATACCTTGTATTTGTATTTTATGCCCACAGCATCTTATATACTGCAAATGACATCAGCACTATAAGGTGTCCGTCCACCTACCACAAACTGTTGGCTGAGAAGCTGTCAGTTGATGCCACAACATCACAGATGTGTGTCTTTAACGTGGTGAGAACCATTTTAGTTAGTCCAAGATGAATTTATTCAGTTTCATTAGCCCCTTGGGGACACAGCCTAAAAGTACCTTAAAAAGGACCTTTCACGTCCTCATCAATGTGCAGTATTATATACTGCTAGAAAGCTGACAGTGTGCTGAATTTAGCGCACTGTCAGCTTTCCCTATATGTGTCCCTGTGCTGGAGATATTGGTGCTGTTAATTTCGGCACCGATATCTCCCCACTGTCAGAAGGGCGGGCCTTACAGCTCAGCGTCATCGGTGTACTGTGAGGAAGGTATTCCCTGACAGTACTTATCCATAGACTTGTACTGTCAGAGGTGGCGTTGCTTACCGCCCAGTGATGACACAGAACATTCATTTTTCCCTAAAATTAACATATTCACAAAGGGTTAAAGGAGAAAATGTATCTCACTGTTTTTTGCACAAATATAACCAGAAAAATTCTCCTCAAATATATTCAAAGGTTGGAGTCCCATAAAGTATATACCCAAAAAAAGTTATGGAGATGCCTTTTATAACAAAATTATCTTATCAAATTTATGAATGTAAAATGCATATATCAGGAATCAATAGTACATATAAATACAAAGAGTAAATAACAGGGGTCGGCAACTCCCGGCATGCGTGCCAGGAGTGGCACGCGAGGCTTATTTCCCTGGCACGGGCAGCCCGAGTTCTCACCCAGCAGTTTCGATCGGACCAAACACGCCGAAACGAAACTGCTATTATTATACTCTGGGGTATCTTGAGGTATTAAGGTAGCGGAAACCCCTTAGATGCCACTGTCATGTTTGTCAGCTCTGATCGGGGGCGCTGGAGCAGGGTCTTAGCTGTAACTTACAGCTAACACTCGCTCTAGACTCAGGTTGGAATCCAATAAAACTGAATAAGTATATATCCAAAAAAAGTTATAGAAACGCCTTTTATAGCAAATCGTCATATCAAATTTATTAATGTAAAATACATATATTAGGAATCAATAGTACATATAAATACAAAGAAAGGTTACAAACAGGTATGGTAAATACACAGCGCCTATGATACCAAACCCTCTCCCCCAAGATAGTAGCAGGAAATGGCCCACAATTATATCTAACTTGATAGTAAGATCACATAGCCAGGACCACTAAATATATGAAGACAACCAAATAGACAGACTCTTTCCACTTAATAATACAGATCCAATGCATGCATTAATGAGTAAGTACAGTCATGGCCAAAAGTATTGGCACCCCTGCAATACACCTGTGGAGAGATCTCAAAATGGCAGTTTGGAGAAGGCACCCTTCAAATCTCAGAGACCTGGAGAAATTTGCCAAAGAAGAATGGTCTAAAATTCCAGCAGAGCATTGTAAGAAACTCATTGATGGTTACCGGAAGCGGTTGTTCGCAGTTATTTTGTCTAAAGGTTGTGCTATCAAGTATGAATGGAATGAGTGATATTTGGCTTTTGGAGGGCATATTTTGCTGGAATAGTTTTTGGGTGCCATGTCTCATTTGCAGAGCCCCTAAAGTACAAGTACAATGGAAACCCATTTTAGAAACTACATTCCCTCAAGGAATTTCTCATGGGGTATTATTATTTTGAGCCCAAGTGTGCTTCGCAAAAACTTTTAAGTGGTCTATCCTGGGTACAAAAAGTTATAATGTTGGCTTAAACTGCTCCTTGGGTACATAGCTTTTGGAGTATAGATTTAGAGGGACTTTCTGGATGCCGTGTTGTTTTTTCAGAGCCCTGGAGATGGCACTAGATTGGAATTCCCCAAGAAGTGACCATTTTGTAGGGGCAATTTTAGGGTCTCTGTGCTCCAAAAGCACATAGTGCTTCTTCACATCTGTGCCCCGCTGTGTGCTGAAAATGCAGTTTATTCCCACATGTACGACACTAATGTACCCAGGATAACGTACTTAACAATGCTGTATGTGAGTATAAATTGCTGTTTGGGCATAGCCAGGCACAGAAGGAAAGGAGCGCTATTATAGTTTTTGGAGCACAGTTTGGTTTTTGGACACCATGATAATTTTGCACAGCTCCTGAAATGCCATTTAAGTTGGATCATCTGACACATGACCTCATATTGGAAACTACACCCCTGAAGGAATTTATTCAGTGAACATTTTTATCCCGCAAGTGTCGCTATAATTTATTTTCCAGAAATGAATATGCAGCTGATGGTGAAAGGAGCAAATGGCATTTTTTCCAGAGATATGGCATTTCAGTGCCCGATATGTTGCGCCCAGCTTGTGTCAGCAGAGACACACACTCTAAAAACTGTTAAGTGGGTAAAACAGCTTTTGGAGCGTTCGTCTCTGATACAAGCTGGGCACAACATATTGCACTCTGAAATTACAATTTTCTCCTTTCACCATCATCTGCATATTCATTTCTAGAAAATAAATTATAGCAACACTTGGCGGTTAAAAATGCTCACTGTACCCCTGGATAAATTCCTCCAGGAGTGTAGTTTCCAAAATGGGGTTATGTGTCAGATGATTCCACTTAATTGGCATTTCAGGAGCTCTGCAAAAGTGTCATGGTATCCAAAAAACCCAAACTTTCTAAATACATGCAGCAAAATCCAAATAGTACTCCTTCCCTTCTGTGCCCAGCTGAGTGCCCAAATAGCAGTTTATACCCACATACGACATTAAGTACATTATCCTGGGTACACCAGTTTCATACATGTGGGCATAAACATACATAAACACACAGCAGGGCAGAGAAGGGAAGGAGTGCTGTGGCTTTTGGAGCGTAGATTTAGATGTTTGGTATTTGGACGCCATATCATGTTTGCAAAGCCTCTAAGGTACCAGAAAAGTGCAATCCCCCTAAGGAGTAACCCCATTTTGAAAACTGCACCCCTCAAAGAATTTATCCAGGGGTGTAGTGAGCATTAGTTTCCTGGACATGAATGCACAGCAGATGGTGAAAATGAATATGTAAGCTGTGCGGAGTACATTGAGAACATCAACTTCCCTGCTATTTTCCCAGTAACTCCTATGATTGGGGGGGGGGGGGTGTAACTCTGGGGATCACTTCTGTTGTCTTTTCCCTTGTAGCCTCTAAATTTGATATACGCTTGAATAGCTTATACATTCCCTTCCTTCCACAGCCAGATTTATTCTAATGATATGGCAATTTTGGAGGTTTTTGTCTTAACACTGTGCAAGGTATATTTTTTTTATTTTTCTGGTGATGTAGCCATATGAGGGCTTGTTTTTTGCAGCATGAGATGCATTTTGTAATGGCACCATTTTTGGGTGCCAATAACTTATTGACTACATTTTATTAACTCTATCTTGGTGTATAAAAAAAAACAAATTCTGGCATTGCTTTTTACTTTTTAAAACATTTTTTTGCAGGGTACAGCATAAGTAAGAAGTTACCTTTATTCTGTGGGTCGGTACAATTACAGCGATACCTAATTTATATTGTTTTTCATGGGTTAATAATTTTGCAGAACAAAAACCTATTTTGGAACATAAATCAATTATTTTTGCATCTCCATCTTCTTAGAGGCATAAATGTTTTATTTTTCAGTTGACAGAGTTGGTCGACAGAGGTGGCTGTGCCGTACTATTACAGCGTGTGTCGCCTAGGTCATAAAAACCAAAAATTTGGAATATCTGCTGAACCCTGCTAGGAATGAATCAATTTGTCCACCTCTAGACCTGAAAAGGAAAACCTTAGAATTTGAAGAAGGAATACTTTGTTTATTTCATGGCTGTACTAATTTAATATTTGTTAGCTGCACACAATTGCCAAACACAAACATAATGTGACATAGTATTACTGTATTTATATTACCTACTGTACTTTCAGCCAGCACTTCTGCCTTGATTTTTATTTTCCCTTTAGCAATGTGTATATTTCTGCTGACATTTAGATAGCAGTCATAGTGAATGATATTTAGCCTTTGAAGATCTTGCCCTAACACTTACATTGGTATTTGCAGTTGTTTACTTGAGCACACATTCAGAAAAAAAAGACAAAAACATTTTATGATATCTCATTTTGTTCTGAGCTTTGAGAAATCTATGAATAATAAGACAGGAATAATATTAGATAAAGATACCTCAATACAAAAATGAGACACATGCTTCCTGCTCAATCAAGATAATGCAACGAAAACCACCAGAAGCGAAATCATATAAAAAGTAAATGTTTATTACCAAAAATATATCAATGTATGCCAATACACAAAGACGATTAAGCAGCAAAACATACTGTGACAGGACCAGGGGCAAAGTGGTAGAAGGAGTATACATTTCTCCCACGTTCTTGTCATATTCCTTCTAAAAGCACCTGGGAAAGTTGTGTTCCTTGCTGGAGGGTTTTACCTAAACCCTGGTAAAAGGTCTGGCTGCTGGAGTAGGCAGAGTTGGGTGTGTCTTTACTCCATTCAGACACTTCAGGTTTTAGGATGAATGGGGTTAAATACTTGTCTCCTGAAGAGTGTGGATATAAGGGCAGACAGAGCACTGGCATATGGCTGTCTCTGCTCCTGGGAAACCACTGTGAGTGTAAATTGCTGTGAATTGTGAATTCTGAATTGTGTTTAGGGAGCTGTGCAGTAGGTCCAGCTCTCAATAGTTAGTTACCTGTGTTGTAGGTAGTAGCCAGACGGCTAGGACTTTATTTTGTATTACTATTGTTTTGTTTGCCTGGAAACACTTAATAAAACTGGTTGCGGCCAGTTGCACCATACTTGACTGGACTCTAATTATTTGCCAAAAAGTGGCCGTCTATCTGAAGAGACGACGATCCCTGAGCTAATACCGTTACAATACGTAAAAACAGTGTGGAAGGATATATAATATAGCCGTCTCACTACTAAATTACAGGACACATGGAAACAGAACAAGGGAGGATATCGTACTATACACTTAATATTCTGAATTTAAAAATAGAATTATGCATGACAATACTAGTTATAACATTTCTGCAATTCCCATATAAAGGTATTACATATATAATGTGGGGAAAACACCCCTAGAATATGTTACCGTAGTCCTAATTGATAATCAATAAGTATCGAGTGCTCAGAGAACACACAAGAGACAAGTAGTCAAGACTGCTTATCAAGATGTTCTGTTTTATTATTCTTACACAGTATTCTTATAACATAAAATAGGGTTATTCGTTCTCATGCAGTACAAGGGAAGGAATGTGAGAGGTTTTAGGTTCTCAGATACTGGACTGTAAACATCAGCCATTTGTCCTTCACTATCTTGGAGAAAATGCTAGCTTGAGCAAGATTCATCCAGACTGGAAGGCAGCCACAGAATCCTGTATCAATTTTTGAACTTTAGTAATACTTTGACAAAATGGATACAGAGTAGACAAAATGGATTCTACCCTCCACAGAAAGTATGCCCCAAATCTCATAAATTGCACATAGAGTAAATAGAAATAGAAATGAAGAAAAGATTTGGGACAAACTGCACCATATTTCTTTATAGATGTTTCTTAAAACTTGCTTACCTACACACAAAATCCTTTGCTTCCATACCCACAGCCAAAGATATATTAGCTGAGTTTTGCATACTTCTCAACATATGTAATTCTTTTTGGGACACTGGCTTTGGCTTGGCTGTTTTAACCCCTTCCCAACATCCACCGTAATAGTACGGTGGATGTCAGGTATTTACAGTGCCTTGCGAAAGTATTCGGCCCCCTTGAACTTTTCAACCTTTTGCCACATTTCAGGCTTCAAACATAAGGATATAAAATTTTAATTTTTTGGTGAAGAATCAACAACAAGTGGGTCACAATTGTGAAGTGGAACGAAATTTATTGGTTATTTTAAACTTTTGTAAAAAATAAAAAACTGAAAAGTGGGGCATGCAATATTATTCGGCCCCTTTACTTTCAGTGCAGCAAACTCACTCCAGAGGTTCAGCGAGGATCTCTGAATGATCCAATGTTGTCCTAAATGACTGATGATGATAAATATAATCCACCTGTGTGTAATCAAGTCTCCGTATAAATACACCTGCTCTGTAATAGTCTCGGGGTTCTGTTTAAAATGCAGAGAGTAAAGATGCAGCCAAGAGGCCCATGATCACTCTGGATGAACTTTAGAGATCTACAGCTGAGGTGGGAAAGTCTGTCCATAGGACAACAATCAATCGTACACTGCACAAATCTGGCCTTTATGAAAGAGTGGCAAGAAGAAAGCCATTTCACAAAGATATCCTTAAAAAGTATTGTTTAAAGTTTGCCACAAGCCACCTGGGAGACACACCAAACATGTGGAAGAAGGTGCTCTGGTCAGATGAAACCAAAATCGAACCTTTTTGGCCACAATGCAAAACGATATGTTTGGCGTAAAAACAACACAGCTCATTACCCTGAACACACCATCCCCACTGTCAAACATGGTGGTGGCAGCATCATGGTTTGGCCCCGTTTCTTCAGCAGGGACAGGGAAGATGATTAAAATTGATGGGAAGATGGATGGAGCCAAATGCATGAGCATTCTGGAAGAAAACCTGTTGGAGTCTGCAAAAGACCTGAGACTGGGACGGAGATTTATCTTCCAACAAGACAATAATCCCAAACATAAAGCAAAATCTACAATGGAATGGTTCACAAATAAACGTATCCAGGTGTTAGAATGGCCAAGTCAAAGTCCAGACCTGAATCCAATCGAGAATCTGTGGAAAGAGCTGAAAACTGCTGTTCACAAACGCTCTCCATCCAACCTCACTGAGCTCGAGCTGTTTTCCAAGGAAGAATGGGCAAGAATTTCAGTCTCTCGATGTGCTGTGGAATCGCAGCATAAGGTGGCGCTACAAAGTATTAACTTAAGGGGGCCGAATAATTTGGCACGCCCCACTTTTCAGCTTTTTATTTTTTACAAAAGTTTAAAATATCCAATAAATTTCGTTCCACTTCACGATTGTGTCCCACTTGTTGATTCTTCACCCAAAAATTTTAATTTTATATCCTTATGTTTGAAGCCTGAAATGTGGCAAAAGGTTGAAAAGTTCAAGGGGGCCGAATACTTTCGCAAGGCACTGTAAATATGGTGGGCACTAAGGAGCTGATCGAGGCATCATTTTCCTGGCGACGAATGGGTGCCGCCATTTTGGAGAGGATTGCCGGTGTCCAGAATGTGATCTGGGGCTGGTGATCCATTGCTGTGACAGCCAGAAACCGCAGCAAAATCTGCAACAAAAAAAAGCTGCGTTTCCACAACGTGGGGCCTCAGCCCGAGGCCTCACGTTGCGGAAACGCAGCTTTTTTTGTTGCAGATTTTGCTGCGTTTTTTTGAGCCAAAGCCAGGAGTGGAATGACCAGAAGGTAGCAGTATAACAGCTCCAATGACCCCAAACACACCTCCAGACTGTGTAAGGGCTATTTGACCAAGAAGGAGAGTGATGGGTTTCTACGCCAGATGACCTGGCCTCCACAGTCACCAGACCTGAACCCATTCGAGATGGTTTGGGGTGAGCTGGACCACAGAGTGAAGGCAAAAGGGCCAACATGTGCTAAGCATCTCTGGGAACTCCTTCAAGACTGTTGGAAGACCTTTTCAGGTGACTGCCTCTTGAAGCTCATCAAGAGAATGCCAAGAGTGTGCAAAGCAGTAATCAAAGCAAAAGGTGGCTACTTTGAAGAACCTAGAATATAAGACATATTTTCAGTTGTTTCACACTTTTTTGTTAAGTATATAATTCCACATGTGTTAATTCATAGTTTTGATGCCTTCAGTGTGAATCTACAATTTTTATAGTCATGAAAATACAGAAAACTCTTGGAATGAGAAGGTGTGTCCAAACTTTTGGTCTGTACTGTATATATATATAAAGCCTAAAATGTGTCTGGTCATTAATCCCTGGTCACATTAATATTGCAAAAACTCTCTCGAAATTGTCACTTTTTTATTGCAGATTTTGAATTTATGGCTGAAATAAATATTACTGGCACATAACTCCGGTGCCTTATGTGTATTTTAACCCTTTAGCGATGTAATATTTTAGCCTTAAACCAGTAATATTTTATCCCTCTCTGCAGTGCTGTGTTCATAACTTTTTACTTTTTATTTCAATGTAGCTTTATGAGACCTTTTATTTTGTGGGTATATAAGACTTTTTGATCGGTTTTTATTACTTTTTGAGAAGTGAGGTGATCAGAAATCAATTCTGGCATCTGAATTTAAGGTATATGGCACTTATCATGTAGAATAAATAACATACTAGTTTTATTTCAGAGGTTGTTACAGATGATGTGATACCAGCTGTGTGTTTTTTATTTTTTTTCATTAACCAAGGGGGTGATTTTTTTTCTTTTTTTTCTATAAAACAACTTAGATTCAGCATTGAATGGAACATATAAGGGGTTAAATGGCAAGTATGGTTCTGATTGATAATGGGGGGAGGGGGTGATATCATGAACAAAATCTATGGTACCCCCTCCCCTGGGGTAATCTGATGTGACAGAAGCCGGAGAATAATTTTCTCTTCTCCCTACACTTTCACTTGCACCTGTTTTCCTATACACTGGTTAAAGTGAAATATGAGTATATGCACCACCGCTTTAACCACTGATATCTCAAAACCTATGTGGGCTACAGACATGATCTCATTTTAAAGCCAAGATTCTTGATTATGGCTCTGGAGTTACAGGTGCATCTCAATAAATTAGAATATTTTTGAAATGTTCATTCATTTCAGTAATTCAGTAATACAATTCATAATCAGCGTCTTCCATGATTGTGTGTCCTACTGAACCAGACTGAGGGACCATTTAAAGGCTTAGGAAACCTTGGCAGGTGACACTGAATTTACAATACTGAACTTTTTTACAATACTAAAATTTTCTTAGATTTGGGTTTTCATTACTTGTAATCCATAATCAACATTTACAGAAATAAAACGCTTAAAATAGAACTCTCTGTGTGTAAAGAATCTAGAAAATATAGGAGGTCACTTTTTTAATTTAATTACTGAAATAAATAAACGTTTCAAAGATATTCTAATTTATTAAGATGCACCTGTAGATGCGTTTAAAGTGACAGTCTCAATTAACGCATCCTGCTTATTTAAAACTGTAGGGGGGGGGGGGGGGGGTTAAAGGCAGTGAACCACCAAGCATATTCAATTATCACCACCTTGTTATTAAGCACATTATATTAATTCTGTAGATTTGGAGAACTGTTATGCAAATGAGGCAGTTCTTGCACTGGGGACAGGCCCTTCAGCTCCACTTACCCCTACCATCTCACAGATGAGATGCACCCTCTGCTGGTGCAGGGAATATGAAGACTGGTGTTAAATTTGCCCCAGCCATGTACCTGTTCTCAACCTACTTCAGAATGTTCTAATCATTTAACTAGAGGCAGGATGTATTAGGATGAAGATTTATGTTATACTAGTACAGGGGTTGGCAACCCCCGGCACGTGTGCCAAGAGTGGCACGCGATGCTTATTTTCCCGATACAGCAGCCGGAGTCCACACCCAGCAGTTTCAATCGGACCAAACGCGGCCAAAACGAAACTGTTATTATTATACTGTGGGGATCTTCAGATCCCCGAGTATAATAAGCGGAGCCCCCGGGGAGGTGATCAAACATAAAAAAACAATGTTAACTCACCTTCCCTGCGCTCCGTGGCTGCTCTGTGCTCTACAGGCGCTTCTGTCTGACGTAAGAGACCACTGACAGAGACTCAGGGGTCACGTCTGGTGTCATTACGCATAAGGACACGACGTGACCCCTGAGGCCCAATCAGCGGTCGATGACTACAGGCAGAAGTGCCTGAAGAGAACAGAGCCGCCGCGGAGCACAGGGAAGGTGAGTTAACATTGTTTTTTATTTTTGTCACCTCTCTTGACCCTCCACTTATTATACTCTGAGGTCTGAAGAGACCCCGCAGTATAATAATAGCTAGTGAGTGGCAACAATTGGAATATTATAAAAGTTATAATATTATACTGTGTGCAGGGACCGCTATGGGACATAATACGGTGTGCAGGGGCCGTTATGGGATATAAAACAGTGTGCAGAGGCCGATATAGGACATAATACCATGTGCAGGGGCCACTATGGGACATTATTCTGTATAAAGGTGTGTTTTCTGTATTACGCATATGCTTTTGCACAGAAAACTAAGGCTTTTTTTTTTTTGTACAAAAATGTGCCATGTGAACGCACTTTTACATCGAAGTAAAAGTTCCAGTGGCCTAAGAATATAGCTGCATCAAGGTATATAGTGTGTTTCCACCATACGCAGGGGCGCACCTCTAATGAGGCGAAGTGAGGCGGCCGCCTCAGGCGGCACTGTCCGTCACTGTCTGGGGGGCAGCATTTTTTACATTCTATTTACCTCAAACCAGCCCAGGACAGGCTGCTTAAAAAAAAAAAACAAAGCTGAGTGGGGCCTGTCCTGGGCTGGTTTACGAGACGTCCGCATCACAGCTCAGGCGGCGATACAATGACGTCATCGCGCCTCCTACGCTGAGACGCGGGTGAAGAAGAGGAGGCGGCAGCGCCATCAAGGGATTGCAGATAGGTGCAGTAACTCCAGCAGGTAACGGTTGTGAGAGTAAGAACCTAGAGGGTGCTAGGGAGCGACCCAGGCCAGCCCTGAAAAGGCCCTCAGCCACACCTTTGGGTGGGGCGTGTATCTCCAGATGGCTGGAGAAACCTGCATGGAGCAGGAAATGGTGGACCAGCCTAGGACAGAAAGGCAGTCTGTCCCAGAGGGCTTGGGTCCAGAGAGGACTTACGGAGACTAAGTCAGGCTCTTGTTGCCCCAGAGGCTAGTTAGGGGCTCTATGAGTGAGTTAGGGCCCTAACGGCGGCCTAGGTTTTGTTTGTTGTTTTGTTATGTTGCAGTTAAGCTGAATAAAGCCACTTTTATTTTACGCTTGGACCGTCTGAACGCTATCTTTCCGGCGCCCAGTACCATGAACCACCGCTGTCCGGACCAGGAAAAGCCGCCATTTTGAGTTTAATTCCCCCAAATTATCACATATGGCGGAGAACGCGGGCATAAAGAGATCCACGCAAGTCCTGGAAGACAAGTGTTTGGTGACTGCAGTACTGCAAAGTGTTCATTGTGGCCTACAGCTGCAAGAAATCTGTGATTTCAACTGAAGAAACCCAGGACGGGGTGAGTGAATTGCAACATAGCAATGTGTTTGTAAAACCTGGTGAAAGTAAAACTCTGGAAGAGGAATCCAGGGAATGGACTTTGTGTATACTGTGGTACAGAAGTCTGCAAAGTGCTTGCTGATGGCAAGAAAGTATGCAATGTGTGTTGAAGTTGGATATTGCAAACAGTCTATGTGAAAGGCTATGGTGCCATGTTGGTGTTTTCTGTGGAAGACAGAAGAAAATGCTGGTTGTTGTAGTGCCACATACGTTAACTGTTTGAATACATGTGACTGCTGAAGATAGCAAAAAGTTGCTGCCGGTTGAACCCAAGGTTGCTGTGGAATATTGTGTAATCTTGTTAGTAAATCATGGGCAAGAAAAAGAGAATTTCAGCTTGTAAAAAAACTGAGAAGTCATGCACAGGTTTATTAATGCAGCAGTCTGAATGCAGAGAGACACAAAACCCAGAACAGATCATGTGGAATGCAAGTAAAGATAATGTGTTGCATGAGAGTGACTCAATTTTTCTAAAGCACCTCTGTTCTATGATGGAATATGTCCCTGCTAAGTGTGTGTCTCATAATGGAGTGCATGAAAGCACCAAAGATGAAAATATTATGGTGCAGCAGCTTCAAGATGAGAATAAAACCATCAGGTTCATTGATGAGGATAAAATATCTGATTGTAAATGGCAACTTTTGGTATCAGAAAGAGAGAACCTTAAGTTGAACTTGAAGTTAAAGAAAGATCTTGAATCTATGAGGAGTTCATATTCTAGTCATTGTGAAAATGTGGTACTGGGTTTGCTTGGAATGGACTGTGTCACCAAGAAGGAGTTTGCAGAAATGAAATGTGCTCTATCTAATAAAGTTAAACAGAGTGTGGAGCAAAAGCAAGTGCTTGAGAAGCAATTGCAGGATTTAAAGGAGCAGCATGTTCAAGACTCTATTGCCAAAGAGAGTGTCATTGAAAAATTAAGAGATGACCTTGAAACTGCTAAACAAAGAGAAAGTGAACTCAAAGCTAGAATATGTAGCCTGGAGAGGGTGCTATCAGGATTTTGTGAAGATAATGAGACGTTGTCTGTTTTGGTGCAAAATAAAGACGAAGAATTGAATGATGTCACAGGGCTTCTTTCTCAAGCAGACAGCGAGTTTATCAAACTTTCCAAAGATTTTTCTACACTAGAATCTCAGCTTCAGGACACTCAGGAACTTTTGCAAGAAGAAACCCGTCAGAAGCTTGACCTTAGTACAAAACTAAAACAAATGGAAGATGAGAAAAATGGTTTCCTTGAGCAACTAGAGGAAGAGGAGATAGCAAAAAGAGATTTGACAAAGCAGATTTCAACACTACAGGCTCAGGCGACTGATATGAAGAAAAAAATGCAAGATAGTATTGGGTCCTTGGACTCTGTTGAAGAACTAAAGGAAAGGTTGCAAAAGGAGCTAGAAGCTACAAATCAACGGTTTGAGGAGAAGGTTGCTGCTTATGACAAACTTGAGAAGACGAAAATTAGACTACAGCAGGAACTAGAAGATGTAGGTGTAGACCTTGATCATCAACGTCGGATGGTGTCAAATTTGGAAAGGAAGCAGAAAAAGTTCGATCAGCTGCTTGGTGAAGAGAGGGGGGGGGGGGGGGGGGGGGGGCAGACCCCTCTTCTTCAAAAAAAAAAAAAAAAAAACACGCGCGCAAAGACGGGGGCCCAAAAAAAAAAGGCAGAGAAAGAGAGAAAAAAAAAAAAAAAACAAAAAAAAAAGAAAAATTTGTAAAACCCAAAGAAAGAAGAAAAAAAAAACAAAAAACCAGCAAAAATATTAAAAAAAAAAAAAAAAAAATTTAAAAAAAAAAGGAAAAACCAAAAAAAGATAGGCCCCCCAGAAAAAAGACAAGAAGATTCTGTTTGGGGGAAACCTGTCTAATTTGTCTGCTGAGATTGTACAGTCATGGCCAAAAGTTTTGAGAATGATACAAATATAAATTTTTACAAAGTCTACTGCTTCAGTTTTTCTAATGGCAATTTGCATATACTCCAGAATGTTATAAAGAGTGATCAGCTTAACAGCAATTACTTGCAAAGTCAATATTTGCCTAGAAAATGAACTTTATCCCCCAAAACACATTTCAACATGATTGCAGCCCTGCCTTAAAAGGACCACCTAACATCGTTTCAGTGATTGCTCCATTAACACAGGTGTGGGTGTTGATGAGGACAGGGCTGGAGATCAATCTGTCATGATTAAGTAAGAATGACACCACTGGACACTTTAAAAGGAGGCTGGTGCTTGCCATCATTGTTTCTCTTCTATTAACCATGGTTATCTATAAAGAAATACGTGCAGTCATCATTGCACTGCACAAAAATGGCCTAACTGGGAAGAGTATTGCAGCTAGAAAGATTGCACCTCAGTCAACAATCTATCGCATCATCAAGAACTTCAAGGAGAGAGGTTCCATTGGTGCCAAAAAGGCTCCAGGGCGCCCAAGAAAGACCAGCAAGCGGCAGGACTGTCTCTTAAAAGTGTTTCAGCTGCGGGATCGGGCTACCAGCAGTGCAGAGCTTGCTGAGGAATGGCAGCAGGCAGGTGTGAGTGCATCTGCACGCACTGTGAGGCGGAGACTCTTGGAGCAAGGCCTGGTCTCAAGGAGGGCAGCAAAGAAGCCACTTCTCTCCAGAAAAAACATCAGGGACAGACTGATATTCTGCAAAAGGTACAGGGAGTGGACTGCTGAGGACTGGGGTAAAGTCTTTTTCTCTGATGAATCCCCTTTTCGATTGTTTGGAACATCTGGAAAACAGCTTATGCGGAGAAGAAGAGGTGAGCGCTACCACCAGTCTTGTCTCATGCCAACTGTAAAGCATCCTGAAACCATTCATGTGTGGGGTTGCTTCTCAGCCAAGGGAATCGGCTCTCTCACAGTCTTGCCTAAAAACACAGCCATGAATAAAGAATGGTACCAGAATGTCCTCCAAGAGCAACTTCTCCCAACCGTCCAAGAGCAGTTTGGCGCTCAACAATGCCTTTTCCAGCATGATGGAGCACCTTGCCATAAAGCAAAGGTGATAACTAAATGGCTCAGGGAACAAAACATAGAGATTTTGGGTCCATGGCCTGGAAACTCCCCAGATCTTAATCCCATTGAGAACTTGTGGTCAATCATCAAGAGACGGGTGGACAAACAAAAACCAACAAATTCAGACAAAATTAAAGCATTGATTCTGCAAGAATGGACTGCTATCAGTCAGGATTTGGTCCAGAAGTTGATTGAGAGCATGCCAGGGAGAATTGCAGAGGTCCTGAAGAAGAAGGGTCAACACTGCAAATATTGACTTGCTGCATTAACTCATTCTAACTGTCAATATAAGCTTCTGTTACTCATAATATGAATGCAATTATATTTCTGTATGTGATAAAAACATCTGACAAACACACATAAAAACCAGAGGGCAGCAGATCATGTGAAAATATAATATTTGTGTCATTCTCAAAACTTTTGGCCATGACTGTAGATCTAAAAATGCTTGTTGCTAAACTAAAGGTGCAAGTGAACCAGCAGGAGGAAATTGCATGCATCAAGAAACAGCTGGAGTTTCAGATGGATCACGTGAAGCGCGAGTCAGAAATAAAGTTGGAAGAGCGCACTGTTCAGATAGCACAGTTAAAAACCGAAGTGGAATCTAAAAGAGAAGAATTGGATCGATTGCAGCAGTCTCTATCCAATACTGAACAGTCGGCATCTGCCCTATCTTCAAAGCTGTCAGCACTAGAAGCTGAGAAGGATTCGCTGCAGAACCTGTTAACCTCTAAAGAATCAGAGCTGCAAGGTGCACTAGTAAAGACTGAGATGGAAGCGGCACAGAAAAATGTCGCAGTGAAGAAAGTTCTGGAGCTGGAATCAGAGATTTGTGCGCTACAGAAGGTGTTAGAATTGGAAAAAGCTGCCAGCATAGAGGCAGAGAAAGGAGAATCATTAAGTCAGACAGACATGAGTGACCTGTCCAATGATGTGACAGTTGTTAAAGACATGCCAGAAAATGTAGTTCAGCGTGAGCTATTATGTGAGGGTGTACGGTATGGCCCTCATGCAGAAGGAGAAGATATTGCAGTACAGAGCTTGTGTATCTCAAACAAAGAGGAGAGCAAGCGGCCTATGTCTCCTAAACTTCTAAGCCTTGATGGTGATGGCAAAGTTTGCTTTGAGATGAAGGTTATGAAAAAAGTTCCTGTGATACAGTTATACTCTAAAGACATTGATGTGCATGAAGTACGTGTTAGTTGGTCTCTGAGCTCCTGTGAATTCATGATAGGTGAAGATGAATATTCTTACGGCTATTCACTAAAGGAATCAAAGTCATGCAATGGGATGGCTGAAGACTATGACGAGAAATGGGATGAAAATGATGTGATCCCCTGTATGGCGAATTGTGAAGGTGATGAAGAAAAACTTGCCACTGCACAGAATGGCCAGGATCTTGGCGTAGCATCAAAAGTGATGAGAAGACAGAAGGCTCGACGGAGCGGAATTTGGAAGAGAACACCGCCAGATGGGGACATCTGGAGAGACACTGGACAAGTGTGTAGGACTGAAGAGGGACGGCGACATATGTCTTGTCCCATTGTAGCTAACCCCATGGGTAGTGAGCTGAGGGGGAGGGTATGTGAGAGTAAGAACCTAGAGGGCGCTAGGGAGCGACCCAGGCCAGCCCTGAAAAGGCCCTCAGCCACACCTTTGGGTGGGGCGTGTATCTCCAGACGGTTGGAGAAACCTGCATGGAGCAGGAAATGGTGGACCAGCCTAGGACAGAGAGGCAGTCTGTCCCAGAGGGCTTGGGTCCAGAGAGGACTTACAGAGACTAAGTCAGGCTCTTGTTGCCCCATAGGCTAGTTAGGGGCTCTATGAGTGAGTTAGGGCCCTAACGGCGGCCTAGGTTTTGTTTGTTGTTTTGTTATGTAGCAGTTAAGCTGAATAAAGCCACTTTTATTTTACGCTTGGACCGTCTGAACGCTATCTTTCCGGCGCCCAGTACCATGAACCACCGCTGTCCGGACCAGGAAAAGCCGCCATTTTGAGTTTAATTCCCCCAAATTATCACACGGTCTATTTACTTATCGATCCCTGCGCCTGCTGTGGCCGGCTCCGCTTCCCCTTCTGCTATCGGACGCAGAAGGGGGGAGCAGAAGTGGCTGTGAGCAGCCGCGGGCATTGGTAAGTGAGGCAAATACTACTATTATTATACTCTGGGGTATCTTCAGACCCCGGAGTATAATAATCGGAGACCCAGGGGAGGTGATAAACATAAAAACCAATGTTACTCACCTCTCCAGCGATCCGATGTTACTCCCAGCAGGCTTCGGCCTTCTTTGGTGACGTCCCTGGCGTCACGTGAACCAGGCCGACGTCATTATGTGGCGACGCCGGTCTGTGCGACATTGAAGAGGGTCGAAAGCAGGGAGTGCACCGGAGCCCAGGTAAGTAACGCTGTTTTTTATGTTTGTCACCACCTGGGTCTCCATTCATTATACTCTGGGGTCTGAAAAGACCCCAGAGTATAATAATAGATCATGGGTGGGTTACTATGGAACAGAATACTGTGTGCAGGGGCCACTATGGGGCATAATACCGAGTGCAGGGGCCGCTGCAGGGCATAATACTGTGTGGAGGGGCCACTATGGAGCATAATACCGTGTGCAGGGGCTGCTGCAGGGCATAATACCGTGTGAAGGGGCCGCTGCGGGGCATAATACTGTGTGCAGGGGTCGCTGCGGGGCATAATACCGTGTGCAGGGGTCGCTTCGGGGCATAATACCATGTGCAGGGGCCGCTGCGGGGCATAATACCGTGTGCAGGGGCCGCTGCGAGGCATAATACCATGTAATACTGTGTGCAGGAGCTGCTGTGGGCCATAATACCATGTAATACTGTATTAAAAAAAAAAACACCTACTCACCTGTCCCTTGTTCGCCGATGTCTCCCACCACAGTCTGGTTCTGCTGTTCTGGTGTTTTCTTCTGGCGGAAGTCCCCACCGCACATGACCTCTGAGGTTGCTGACACGGCACATCACAGTGCTGTGGAGAAGAAAACACCGGAGCAGCAGGACTGAAATGCGCTGGAAGACACCAGAGCACCTTCCCCAGCCTCATATTAAAAAAGTGGTTATCCTGGACAACCCCTTTAAGGTGGCACTTGGGCTTTATTAAAGGGGCTTTCCAGCTCATTTTTATTGATGTTCTATCCTTAGGACAGATTATCAATAAGAGATCAGTGGACCCCGCCTCTGATCAGTTGTATGGGGGGCTATGGTGCCTGTTTATATCACACGCTGTCTGTTTATAGTGACCGTGTGAAGTAATTACAGTCTTGTCACATAGACATGTATAGGATGAGGCTGTAGTTACATTACATGACCACTATGAGATGAATGACACTATGTAAACAGAGAAGCGGTCACGGCACTTACACAGATACCACGGTTCATTCAAACAGCTGATCAGTGGGGGTCCTGGGTTTTTGAGCCCCACTGATTAGTTTATTAATGACCTGAAAAACCTTTTAATTAGTTAACACCTGGGGCATTATTAATAAGGGGCACTATTTATACAGGGTACACACGGACATTATTAATATAAAGATGCACTTGGGAGTATTATTCATTATGGGGGGGGGGTTATATCATATATTTTAGAATTGGGGTAGCAGCAGGATGGGTGTGTAGTTGAGGACAATGTGGGTTGGATGCCTGAAAAAGTGAGGAGCCAAAGATGTCTGTGTTGCAAACTTGACAGAGACAAGTCACAGCTGGAAGAAGTGGTCATGGCGGTCCAAAGGGAAAAGAAGGGAAATGTGAAGGATTAGTTAGATACGTCACCTGTAAGTCACAAAATGTTACTGTCTTGTATTCACCTAAATGATAGAGGATAAATACCTAATTGATGGGGGTCTGTCTGCTGAGACCCCCACTGAGCCTGAGAATTGTTTTTTTTTTTTTTTCCCCCCCCCACTGGATTGGAATACAGCCTGGCCGCAGCCAGGCTGAATATAAGCATGTCACTTGGTGGATGGACGAACCCGCGTGGCTCTCTTTCAACTTCGATGGGAGTGCTGAAGTTACCTGAAGTACAGTACTCAACTATCTGCGGCTCTCCTATTATAGAGAATGGGGGCCACGTGGGCTTGTCCATCCACCAAGCAGAAGATGTGTGAAGTTATTTTCATTGTTAATGCCATTTTTTTTATTTCTGATACTGAAGTAATACAGTAAGAAGAATAATTCTTAAAAACTGTTTCAGAAGTTTGTGTATGTTTATTGTACAACAATAACAGCGTGTGACCTTTCGATAGTCTTTCGATAGTCCGCCTCAGGCAGCAAAGAGGCTAGATTATCCACTGACCATAAGGATGCTGCCATACGGTGCTCCTGGACACATACAGTACAGACCAAAAGTTTGGACACACCATCTCATTCCAAGAGTTTTCTGTATTTTCATGACTATAAAAATTGTTGATTCACACTGAAGGCATCAAAATTATGAATTAACACATGTGGAATTATATACTTAACAAAAAAGTGTGAAACAACTGAAAATATGTCTTATATTCTAGGTTCTTCAAAGTAGCCACCTTTTGCTTTGATTACTGCTTTGCACACTCTTGGCATTCTCTTGATGAGCTTCAAGAGGCAGTCACCTGAAATGGTTTTCACTTCACAGGTGTGCCCTGTCAGGTTTAATAAGTGGGATTTCTTGCCTTATAAATGGTGTTGGGACCATCAGTTGTGTTGTTCAGAATTCAGGTGGATACACAGCTGATAGTCCTACTGAATGGACTGTTAGAAATTGTATTATGGCAAGAAAAAAGCAGCTAAGTAAAGAAAAACGAGTGGCCATCATTACTTTAAGAAATGAAGGTCAGTCAGTCCGAAAAATTGGGAAAACTTTGAAAGTGTCTCCAAGTGCAGTGGCCAAAACCATCAAGCGCTACAAAGAAACTGGGTCACATAAGGACCGCCCCAGGAAAGGAAGACCAAGAGTCACCTCTGCTGCAGAGGATAAGTTAATCCGAGTCACCAGCCTCAGAAATCTCAGGTTAACAGCAGCTTAGATTAGAGAGCAGGTCAATGCCACACAGAGTTCTAGCATCTCTACAACAACTTTTAAGAGGAGACTGTGTGAAGCAGGCCTTCATGGTAAAATAGCTGCTAGGAAACCACTGCTAAGGACAGGCAACAAGCAGAAGAAACTTGTTTGGGCTAAAGAACACAAGGAATGGACATTAGACCTGTGGAAATCTGTGCTTTGGTCTGATGAGTCCAAATTTGAGATCTTTGGTTCCAACCACCGTGTCTTTGTGCGACGCAGAAAAGGTGAACGAATGGACTCTACATGCCTGGTTCCCACCGTGAAGCATGGAGGAGGAGGTGTGATGGTGTGGGGGTGCTTTGCTGGTGACACTGTTGGGGATTTATTCAAAATTGAAGGAATACTGAACCAGCATGGTTACCACAGCATCTTGCAGCGGCATGCTATTCCATCCGGTTTGTGTTTAGTTGGACCATCATTTATTTTTCAACAGGACAATGAACCCAAACACACCTCCAGACTGTGTAAGGGCTATTTGACCAAGAAGGAGAGTGATGGGTTTCTACGCCAGATGACTTGGCCTCCACAGTCACCAGACCTGAACCCAATCAAGATGGTTTGGGGTGAGCTGGACCGCAGAGTGAAGGCAAAAGGGCCAACAAGTGCTAAGCATCTCTGGGAATTCCTTCAAGACTGTTGGAAGACCATTTCAGGTGACTACCTCTTGAAGCTCATCAAGAGAATGCCAAGAGTGTGCAAAGCAGTAATCAAAGCAAAAGGTGGCTACTTTGAAGAACCTAGAATATAAGACATATTTTCAGTTGTTTCACACTTTTTTTGTTAAGTATATAATTCGACATGTGTTAATTCATAGTTTTGATGCCTTCAGTGTGAATCTACAATTTTTATAGTCATGAAAATACAGAAAACTCTTGGAATGAGAAGGTGTGTCCAAACATTTTTGTCTGTACTGTACATTTACCACTAATTGGGGTCTGCACATGGACTTTCATTGCTTCTAATCGGAAAGTACAGGTGCATCCCAGGAAATAGCAGTAAGCGCATGCATCCTAAAGCATCTGGTGGCAGCACTTCTGTGTTATGGTTTGTGGTATATGACTTTAGTTTAGGGGTTGTCACACTTACAATTATTGACTGGCACTCTGAATACCTCATCTTTCATTTTTTAATTAAAATCGGCATGACGAACATAAAAGGTTGCCTACCCCTATACTAGTATCAGAGGCACCTTCTGATTTTTGTCTGTATATAGAGTGCCTTGCGAAAGTATTCGGATCCCTTGAACTTTTCAACCTTTTGCTACATTTCAGGCTTCAAACATAAGGATATAAAATTTTAATTTTTTGGTGAAGAATCAACTACAAGTGGGACACAATCGTAAAGTGGAACGAAATTTATTGAATATTTTAAACTTTTGTAAAAAATCAAAAACTGAAAAGTTAATACTTTATAGCACCACCTTTTGCTGTGATTACAGCTGCAAGTCGCTTGGGGTATGTCTCTATCAGTTTTGCACATCGAGAGACTGAAATTCTTGCCCATTCTTCCTTGGAAAACAGCTCGAGCTCAGTGAGGTTGGATGGAGAGCGTTTGTAAACAGCAGTTTTCAGCTCTTTCCACAGATTCTCGATTGGATTCAGGTCTGGACTTTGACTTGGCCATTCTAACACCTGGATACGTTTATTTGTGAACCATTCCATTGTAAATTTTGCTTTATGTTTGGGAACATTGTCTTGTTGGAAGATAAATCTCCGTCCCAGTCTCAGGTCTTTTGCAGACTCCAACAGGTTTTCTTCCAGAATGGTCCTGTATTTGGCTCCATCCATCTTCCCATCAATTTTAACCATCTTCCCTGTCCCTGCTGAAGAAAAGCAGGCCCAAACCATGATGCTGCCACCACCATGTTTGACAGTGGGAATGGTGTGTTCAGGGTGATGAGCTGTATTGCTTTTACGCCAAACATATCGTTTTGCATTGTGGCCAAAAAGTTCGATTTTGGTTTCATCTGACCAGAGCACCTTCTTCCACATGTTTGGTGTGTCTCCCAAGTGGCTTGTGGCAAACTTTAAACGAGACTTTTTATGGATATCTTTGAGAAATAGCTTTCTTCTTGCCACTCTTCCATAGAGGCCAGATTTGTGCAGTGTACAACTGATTGTTGTCCTATGGACAGACTCTCCCACCTCAGCTGTAGATCTCTGCAGTTCATCCAGAGTGATCATGGGCCTCTTGGCTGCATCTCTGATCAGTCTTCTCCTTGTTTGAGATGAAAGTTTAGAGGGACGGCCGGGTCTTGGTAGATTTGCAGTGGTCTGAAACTCCTTCCATTTCAATGTAATCACTTGCACAGTGCTCCTTGGGATGTTTAAAGTTTGGGAAATCTTTTTGTATCCAGCTTTAAACTTCTCCACAACAGTATCATGGACCTGCCTGGTGTGTTCCTTGGTCTTCATGATGCTCTCTGCGCTTTAAACAGAACCCTGAGACTATCACAGAGCAGGTGCATTTATACGGAGACTTGATTACACACAGGTGGATTATATTTATCATCATCAGTCATTTAGGACAACATTGAATCATTCAGAGATCCTCACTGAACTTCTGGAGTGAGTTTGCTGCACTGAAAGTAAAGGGGCCGAATAATATTGCACGCCCCACTTTTCAGTTTTTTATTTTTTACAAAAGTTTAAAATAACCAATAAATTTCGTTCCACTTCACAATTGTGTCCCACTTGTTGATTCTTCACCAAAAAATTAAAATTTTATATCCTTATGTTTGAAGCCTAAAATGTGGCAAAAGGCTGAAAAGTTCAAGGGGGCCGAATACTTTCGCAAGGCACTGTATTTCAAGCTGCGTCTTTAACTTCTTTTTTATTTGGATGAACTTATCTGACAGAATATGATTATCTTAACAACATACACAATTCAATAACAGATACATCACATTTTGTACATAAAACAGGTTTGTAATTTCAGTACATATGGCACAGAGGACAGAACAGGAATGACAAGATAATTGCTCTTTACTATGAAAACATAATAAAATCCCAATAGAAGCTTAATGTTCAATGCTTGAACCACACAATAAGTAAAATGTAATTGTCGATGAATTGGGAAGAAAACCCTTTGGTTGAAACAAAGCATGAGTATTCCATATATTTCCCATAGAGATGAAAGTTATAAACTGTACTAGAAAAAAATTAATTACTTTCTATATACAGCAAGACAATTTTTTTCCTATTTTCTCTGAAGAAATAATTTAACTCTCACAAGTTAAAGAGAGTCTATCATTCGCCTTTAAAAAGGCCATTCTTCTCCTACATTTCCTTGTTTTCTTCTCCCAGCCAATTCCAAGATAATTCGTTTTTTCATGTATGTAAATGAGCACCATGGAGCACCCGGGGCGTACCTTCTCTTCTGCGAGCACCCATCGCGTCATCGCTTCTCATTGCCCCTTCGGCCGTTGCGGTGACTCCCCTCTTGGTCTTCTCTGTATTTTCTTTCTGCTAAGTCCTCGTACGCAGCGCTGTGTGCATGTGCAATCGGCTCTGCCACGCTCTTGTAACAGACCACCGGAAAATGGGGGCCCGATTGTGCATACGCAGTCGTGAGAATTCGCTGCCAGCGAGAACTGAGAAGAAAGAAGACCAAGAGGGGAGTCACCACAACGACCGAAGGGGCGGTGAGAAGAGATGACGCAATGGGTGCTCGCAGAAGAGAAGGTACACCGTGGTGCTCATTTACATACATGAAAAAATGAATTATCTTGGAATCGGCTGGGAGAAGAAAAGAAGGAAATGTAGGCGAAGAATGGCCTTTTTAAAGGCCTTTCCAACATGCCATTAGCTTAAAAGTGCTTTTGCGAATGATAGAATCCCTTCAACTTAATGCATATGTACAGGGGTGAGGGACTGAGTTAACAGTTTGTCTGTAGAAGGAGAGAAAGACAGGTTAGGAAGTAGGGTCAGGAAAAGAAGTCTGGAAGGCGGAGGAATAGTAAAAGGTGTTCTGGAGGGGCAATACTTGGTGGAAACTGTCATCAGATTTCAACTCAGCAAGGAGGTCTTCCATATGCTGAATATGTAGGACCTGTCAGGACTTGAACCCAGGAACTCTGGTGTTCCAGGTTGTATCTCTTCCAACTGAGTTATTCCGCCTCCTGGACAGCTCCTGTGCTAATCTAAAGCCTAGTTCCCAGTGTCTCTAGTTTCAGTTCCCGCCTCTCTGGTTTGCTCCACCCTGTTCCTTGATTGAACTTCCTATTTAAACCAAGCCTTGCACTTCCTGCTTTGCGAGATTATTGTGCTCTTAGCCTGTAATCTAGATAGCCTCTCCTGCTCTGTTGCTGAAACTGACATTCATCTTGTGCATTGACCCCTGGCTTCCTCCTGACTATGGTATTGCCTTTCCTGACTATGGTATTGCCTGACCCAGTGGCAGTGGCATTAGGAGGACATACAGTGACCCAGCAGTGGCTGCAGCATGAGGAGGGCATACAGTGACCCATTGGAAGAAGTGGAGGTAGTAGCAGCCTTAGGAGGGCATACAGTGACCCAGTGGCTGCAGCATGAGGAGGGAATACAGTGACCAGTGGCATGAGGAGGGCATACAGTGACCCAGTGGCTGAATAATGAGGAGGGCATACAGTGACCCAGTGGTTGTGGCATGAGGAGGGCATTCAGTGACCCTGTGGCTGCGGCATGAGGAGGCCATACAGTGACCCAGTGACTGCAGCATTAGGAGGTGATACAGAGACCCGGTGGCAGCAGCATGAGGAGGGCATACAATGACCCAGTTGAAACAGCTTGAGGAGGGCATACAGTGACCCAGTGGCTGCGGAATGAGAAGGGCTCAGAGTGACCCAGTGGAAACGGCATGAGGAGGCCATACAGTGACCAAGTGGCAGTGGCGTGAGGATGGCATACAGTGACCCAGTGGAAACAGCTTGAGGAGGGCATACAGTGACTCAGTGGCTGCAGCATGAGGAGGGCATACAGTGACCCAGTGGCTGCGGCATGAGGAGGCCATACAGTGACCCGGTGGCAGCAGCATGAGGAGGGCTCAGAGTGACCCAGTGGAAACGGCATGAGGAGGCCATACAGTGACCCAGTGGCAGCAGCATGAGGAGGGCATACAGTGACCCAGTGGCAGCAGCATGAGGAGGCCATGCAATGACCCAGTGTCAGCAATATGAGAAGGCCATACAGTGACCCAGTGGCAATGGTATGAGGAGTCCATACAGTGACCAAGTGGCAGCAACATGAGGAGGCCATACAATGACCCAGTGGCAGCAACATGAGGAGGCCATACAATGACCCAGTGGCAGCGACATGAGGAGGCCATACAGTGACCAAGTGGCAGCAACATGAGGAGGCCATACAGTGACCCAGTGGCAGCAACATTAGGACGCCATACAGCGACCCAGTGACAGCTGTATGAGGAGGTCATACAGTGACCAAGTGGCAGCAACATGAGGAAACCATACAGTGACCAAGTGGCAGCAACATGAGGAGGCCATACAGTGACCAATTGGCAGCGGTATGAGGAGGCCATACAGTGACCAAGTGGCAGCAACATGAGGAGGTCATACAGTGACCCTGTGGCTGCGGCATGAGGAGGCCATACAGTCACCCAGTGGCAGAGTGAGGAGGTGGCAGCAGCGTGAGGAGGCCATACAGTCACCCAGTGGCAAAGTGCGGAGGTGGCAGCAGAGTGAGTAGGCCACAGAGTGGCAAGGTGATATAATGTGTAGGTAGCAACAGCCTTAGGAAGAGAATGCAGTCACCCAGTGGCAGAGTGCGGAGGTGGCAGCAGTGTGAGTAGGTCACAGAGTGGCAAGGTGATATAATGTGTAGGTATCAACAGCCTTAGGAGGCCATACAGTCACCCAGTGGCAGAGAGTGTAGGTGGCAGCAGTGTGAGTAGGCCATAGAGTGGTAAGGCGATATAATGTGTAGGTAGCAACAGCCTTAGGAGGCCATACAGTGACCCAGTGGCAGAGTGAGGAGGTGTCAGCAGTGTGAGGAGGCCATACAGTCACCCAGTGGCAGAGTACGGAGAAGTTCCAAAAAAATTTGCTTCAATCCGAATTAATTCACGGCGAATATCACTAAAAAACACCTATTTACTGGCTTCAGCGATCCTGTATAGTGGTGTAGAACACTGTGTCTTGCAGTAACACACATAGGGAGCCTACTGTGGTAGTGAAACAATATTGTGAGTCAGAATGTCACGCACATGACAGGCGTCGCTCTTAGAACCACTGCACACTTCAATTATTTGGACAGTTACGGGGCCAAAACTGACCAACTATCTCAAGTGTGAACCCAGCCTTACAGGTCCATGTTAGTGCTAGGTAGAAAGAACTGTGCAGAGGTCCAACATCCTACTGTAGCGTGAAAGAGCACACTCCTTTTACACCCTCGTCTGCCGATTCCACATAGATGTCTACAGAGTGGCAAGGTGATATAATATGTAGGTAGCAACAGCCTTAGGAGGCAATACAGTGACCCAGTGGCAGAGTGTGGTGAGGCAGAATGGATCATTTAACCCTTTCCCTGCCAGCCAGATATCTTATACGTCCTCCCAGGGTGGCACTTCTGTAGTCAAGCACATATCTAATACATCCTTACTTCTAATAACAATATCTCAGGATCTGTTAGGTCTATTAAGAATATCTGGGATTCATTTTAATGATGAGAATCTTTAAAATGAATACCAATATCTTCATAATAGCCCTTACAGTTAAGGAGCAAATAGCTGTTGAAAACACTATTCGGCGTTAAGTTCCCATTGCCGATCTCAATTCCTGACAGCGTTTTTAACAGCTATTCACTCTGAATTTGTAAGGGATATCATGAAGATCTTGGTATCATTCTAATCTTTAAAATGAATCCAATATCTTCTTAATGCTCCTAATGGATCCTGAGATATGGGGTTCTAAAATGCCACACTCCAGGGACATACGTCGAGTGCTACGCTGTGGGCTCTTGGTAAATGCTGCCAGGACAGCCACTGATGTTTCGTCATTGGTGACAGTTTTCATACGTCCAGATTTGGGCTTATCCAACACCGAACCAGTTGCACGAAATTTGGCGAGCAGTTTGCTAACTGTGGCATGGGAGATGGGTGGTCTCGTAGGGTTTCTTACATTAAAGTCTGCTGCAATGACCCGGGTACTGCATTCACCAGACATCAACGCAATGTCTGTCTGCTCCTCGTCGGTTAACCTCTGCGATATGTCAATGGCTGTAACAATAAGAAACATGTCAATAACTCGATAATGAATAAAGCTACATTAAAAATGAGCACACCATTGTTTTTCTTGTGCAATTCTCCATGTGTTTGATGTGTCACATGACCCCCTTCCCATTGAAAAAAGTAAAGTTGAATCCAAAATGGCGGCTTTGCAGATGGCCACCATGGGCTTCACCCGACCTCAAATGTTTCCCCCCTCCCATGTACTAATATGCCACAAATGGTAAGGTGATATCAGCAACCACTTCCATTTTATCTGGGTGTATCCATACTTATGGCCCACCCTGTACATTTATTTGCATTTTTTTTTATAAAACATTCACTTTAAATCAAAATTGCATGAAGGTGTTTGTTCGCATAAAGTACCAAGTGGCATTCGGACAATGCTGCAGGTGTCTACTTTAAGAAAATATATAGGTATGGAGGGGATGGATGATTTTTTAATGTTGCAATTTAGGTTTGATTTGTCCATCTCAAAACTGTGAAAATTGCTCTGGCTACCGGAGGTGCAAAATTTCTGGAGACCCCTGGCAGTGAAAGGGTTAATCTGCTGCATCAGGCATTGGTGGGTGGAAATCCTGACTGATCCACTCCTGATTCATCTTCACAAAGGTCAGTCTCTCCAAATTTTGGGTGGACAGGTGAGTTCTCCTTGGGGTAACTATGGCTCCCGCCACATTAAACACCTGCTCTGATGCCACACTACTGGCCAGGCAGGACAGCTTTTTCAGGGAAAACTCAGCCACTTGTGGCCACAAATCCAGTTTGGCTGCCCAGTAGTCCAGTGGATCTTCGATGATGGGTGGCAGGGTGTACTCTAAGTATGCCACCACCTGCTGGTTCAAGTTCAGCTCTGTGTCTAGCTGCTGATGAGAATCGTCTTCACTATGCGGCTGAAGAAAGCTGCTTATCGGCAACTCTAGGCTCAGGCTGCTGCTGATGGAGCCGATACTGCTCCTGCCACCCCCACCCCCTCCCACAGCTGCCATGCCAGTGCAAGTTGACTGCTCAGTGCCCCCCCTGCTCGGACATGCAAGAGGATGGACGATGGCGCAGATAGACAGCGGCCAACTTGCTACATAGCATGTCTCTATAGTAGTTCAGTTTGTCCTCCCTCTCAGCGGGTGTAAAAAAAGGTCCCCGTTTTTCCTCAGTAGTGAGGTTCTAATATGGTGGAGAGCCAGTAGTCATCCCTCTGCTGAATGGTGACAATTCGGATGTCACTGCGCAAGGAAGTCAGCATGCATCAGGCCATTTGCGCAAGTGACTCCGAGGGACTCCCTGCATCCATCTCCACTGCATACTGCCACGGTGTGTCTGGGTCATCTGCCTCATCCTCCTCATCTCCCTCTGGCTGTTCTGGTTGCTCCTGCTCCTCCTCTCCATCCATTTGGCTACACATTGTTTGTGCTCCAATGTCCTCCTCATCCTCATCCTCCTCCAGTTCAGCCCCCGCAGGGCTCATGTGGCCTTGAGATGTAGACTCCACATTTCCAGTCCCCTGACCAGCCAGATTGAAAAGAATCTTTTCCAGGATGTGAGTCAGTGGAATGACTTTTTTCATCCTGTAGTCCTGGTGACTGACTAACAAAGTGGCCTCCTCAAAGGGAACTAGCAAACCGCAGGTGTCACGCATGAGCTGCCACTGGCTAACATTAAAGTTACACAGGGGAGTATCTCTGTCCGCTTGGATCATCAAGAAATTGTTTATGGCTTTTCTCTGTTCATATAGTCGATGCAACATATGGAGGGCTGAATTCCAATGGGTGGAAACAACGCATATCAGCCTATGTTGTGGGAGGCAGTTCTGCCAAAGCAGCTCAAGAAGGCTGTGCTTTGCGGTGTACGAGTGGCTGAAGTGCATGAAAACTTTGCTTGACATTTTTAGGATGTCTTGCAGATGGGTGGAACACTTAAGGAAACCCTTGACAACCAGATTGAACACGTGTGCCATGCAGGGCACATGGTTCAGCCCTCCTTGACGCAGCGCTGACACCATGTTCTTCCCGTTGTCGGTCACCATTGTTGCAATTTTTAGTTCTCTTGGAGAAAGCCAGGATTCGATTTCTTGATTGAGGACACGGAGCAGTTCCTCCCCTGTGTGACTCCGTTCGCCCAGGCAAACGAGGTGTAGAACAGCGTGACACTGCTGTGCCCTGAACATGTGTTACGCTGGAGGAGCACTGTGAATTGTCCCTGTAGTGGAGGCTGAGGAGACAGTGGAGGATGAGGCAGACATTGTTGCAGGACCAACAGCATGAGAACGTGGAGGCAGAAGCTGCGTCACCTGTCCAAGTTGCTGGTGTGTCTGGGCAGGCACCACATTAACCCAGTGGGCCGTAAATGACATATATTGTCCTTGAACGTAGTTACAGCTCCACACATCGGCGCTTCCGTGCACTTTGGCAGACACCGACAGGCTCAAGGACTGGCCCACCTTCTCTTCTACATATTTGTGCAGGGCTGGTACTGCCTTCTTGGCAAAGAAATGATGGCTTGGGACTCTCCACCTCGGCTCAGCGCAAGCCATCAGTTCTCTGAAGGGTGCAGAGTCCACCAAGTGGAAAGGGAGTGACTGCAGCACCAGCAACTTGGACGGGACCACGTTCAGCTTCTGCACTGTTGGATGAGTGCACGCATACTGTTGTCTCTTAGATATAGATTCTGTGATCGATTGCTGACGCAATAACTGACTAGGAGGATGAGGAGCAGGAGCATCACGACCAGCAGATGATGGGAAGGACACACAGATTCCTTCAGCTGAGGTGGTGGAGCCTTGACTGCCTGAAATGGGGTGCGTGCCACTGGGTGCTGCAGCAGGCTGGACCCCCACATTGGAGCCACAGCTCTCCCTGGCCACATTATGGTGACGCTGCATATGTTGGCGCAGGGCTGTGGTGCCAACATTGGCACCCTGGTCATGCTTCACCTGCTGCCCACAGATTGAACATATGGCCATGTTCAACTCCCCCGGCGGCTTTACAAATAACTGCCACACTGCCCAGTAGGTGATTTTACCCCCAACACTCCGCAATAACTGACTTTCTGGGCAGGTAGGCTGCTGTGAAGCAGGTGGTCTACCCCAGGCACATTTAGCTCCCGACTTCACACTGCTGCCACCCTGTTGACTCCCCCCGCTGCCTCACGCGCAAGCTGCAACCCTCTTCTCCTGATGACGATGAGGCCCCTTCGTCACCTGGCTCCCAATTACGATCGGCTACATCGTCATCCACTACTGTCTGCAGGTCACTGATGTCCTCCTCAACACCAACTCCCATGCCACTCTCCTCATCACTACTTGTCCGCCTACCACATGAAGTGGCGGATGTCTCCTCCAGATCTTGGCTGAGCAGTAGCTGCTGACTGTCCGCTAGTACCTCCTCCTCACTGTACAGTGGATCTGAGCCCACAGCATAGAGTACTTCTCTACCTGAGGGAACAGAAAAGGACAGAGGCAGGTTGAGGACAGGTGAGGGCACAGGGCCTGCTGCCGGGCCATACCAACTAAGGGTTGTGTCTGACGAACCCACCGACTCTTGGCTGGGGGTGTCTGATGTGACTTGGGATGAATTGGATGAGCGAGTCAACCAGTCTACAACTGTTGGGTTGCTGGTCAAGACACGACTGCTACTTGACACTGGGAGCTCAGGCCTCTGTAACTGACCCTTGCTGCCACGCCCCCTTAATCTGCTGTGACCTGTGCCTGCACCAGAAACATTTAGGCCTGCGGCCCTCCCCTGTGCATGGCCTCTTGCTTCTCTGTCTGACATACTGTTCGATGAAAAAACGTCATTGCAAAAGGCAAAACGGCCTGCTATTTTCTACTTTGAAGAGAATGGCAAATATGCCCCTTATTTCTTCCCCCACTAATGAACACCAATAAAAAAAGCGTGATAAAGGCAGAGATTTGTGGCTCAGAATTATTGAATTATTGACAATACTGTATTGATAAATGGCCAGCAACTTTATACTGGTAACAAAATGGTGATTATGGTCCTACTTATAGGTTTACACACTAATAAACACCTTTAAATAAGTGATAACCACTAAGAATTATTGAATTATTGAATTATTATTGACAATACTGTTTTTAAAAATGGCCTGCAACTTTATACTGGTAACAAAATGGTGAATATGGTCCTCCTTATGGGTTTACACACTAATAAACACCTTTAAATAAGTGATAACCGCTAAGAAATATTGAATTATTATTGACAATACTGTTTTTAAAAATGGCCAGCAACTTTATATTGGTAACAAAATGGCGAATAAGGTTCTCCTTATGGGTTTACACACTAATCAACACCTTTAAATAAGTGATGATAACCACTAAGAATTATTGAATAATTATTGACAATACTGTTTTTAAAAACGCCTGCAACTTTATACTGGTAACAAAATGGTGAATATGGTTGTAATATCTTTCCCCACGTTAAAAGCGTTTAATACAGATAAGTGCAGATATTATTGGATGATAATTCAGTTTTCTTTGGCACAGTAGTACTGACAAATGTAATGTTATGCTGTGGAAGAACAGTGAATAAGCCCCTTATAATAAACACCTTTAAAAGGGCGTTTTTTACAGATAAGTGCAGATATTATTGGATGATAATTCAGTTTTCTTTGGCACAATAGTACTGACTAATGTTATGCTGTAGAAGAACAGTGAACAAGCCCCTTATAATAAACGCCTTTATCAACTGGGAATAAAGGACTGTTACTTTTCCTTCTAAATACTGCAAGGGCAATCCAACCAAGAACAAATAAAAGTTTCCAAAATTCCTCATCAGAATTATGATACAGTGGGTACAGAAAGTATTCAGACCCCTTTAAATTTTTCAATCTTTGTTTCATTTAGCCATTTGCTAAAAGCAAAAAAGTTCATTTTATTTCTCATTAATGTACACTCAGCAACCCATCTTGACAGAAAAAAAACAGAAATGTAGATATTTTTGCAAATTTATTAAAAAAGAAAAACTGAAATATCATATGATCATAAGTATTCAGACCCTTTGCTGTGAGACTCATATTTAACTCACATGCTGTCCATTTCCTTCTGATCCTCCTTGAGATGGTTCTACTCCTTCATTGGAGTCCAGCTGTGTTTAATTAAACTGATTGGACTTGATTAGGAAAGGAACACACCTGTCTATATAAGACCTCACAGCTCACAGTGCATGTCAGAGCAAATGAAAATCATGAGGTCAAAGGAACTCTCCAAGGAGCTCAGAGACAGAATTGTGGCAAGGCACAGATCTGGCCAAGGTTACAAAAGAATTTCTGCAGCACTCAAGGTTCCTAAGAGCACAGTGGCCTCCATAATCCTTAAATGGAAGAAGTTTGGGACAACCAGAAGTCTTCCTAGACCTGGCTGCCCAGCCAAACTGAGCAATCGTGGGAGAAGAGCCTTGGTGAGAGAGGTAAAGAAGAACCCAAAGATCCCTGTAGCTGAGCTCCATAGATGCAGTACGGAGATGGGAGAAAGTTCCACAAAGTCAACTATCACTGCAGACCTCCACCAGTCGGGGCTTTATGGCAGAGTGGCCCGAAGGTAGCCTCTCCTCAGTGCAAGACATATGAAAGCCCGCATAGAGTTTGCCAAAAAACACATGAAGGACTCTCAGACTATGAGAAATAAGATTCTCTGGTCTGATGAGATGAAGATTGAACTTTTTGGCATTAATTCTAAGTGGTATGTGTGGAGAAAACCAGGCACTGCTCATCACCTGCCCAATACAATCCCAACAGTGAAACATGGTGGTGGCAGCATCATGCTATGGGGGTGTTTTTCAGCTCCAGGGACAGGACGACTGGTTGCAATTGAAGGAAAGATGAATGTGGCCAAGTACATAGATATCCTGGAAGAAAAGCTCTTCCAGAGTGCTCTGGACCTCAGACTGGGCCGAAGGTTCACCTTCCAACAAGACAATGACCCTAAGCACACAGCTAAAATAACAAAGGAGTGGCTTTGGAACAACTCTGTGACCATTCTTGACTGGCCCAGCCAGAGACCTGACCTCAACCTAATTGAGCATCTCTGGAGAGACCTGAAAATGGCTGTCCACCAACGTTCACCATCCAACCTGACGGAACTGGAGAGGATCTGCAAGGAAGAATGGCAGAGGATCCCCAAATCCAGATGTGAAAAACTTGTTACATCATTCCCAAGAAGACTCGTGGCTCAAAAGGGTGCTTCTACTCAATACTGAGCAAAGTGTCTGAATACTTATGACTATGTGATATTTCAGCTTTTCTTTTTTAATAAATTTGCAAAAATATCTACATTTCTGTTTTTTTTCTGTCAAGATGGGGTGCTGAGTGTACATTAATGAGAAATAAAATGAACTTTTTTGCTTTTAGCAAATGGCTGCAATGAAACAAAGAGTGAAAAATTTAAAGGGGTCTGAATACTTTCTGTACCCACTGTAAGTGGCCACCTCAGTATCAACAGTTCAGTGATGTCTACAGCAAGAAAAAAGCTGATCAACTACCTCCTCGACGTCCTTACGATTGTCTGATCGATTTACTTCCTGGAGCTACTATTCCTTTTGGCAGAATTTACAATCTCTCTGAACCAGAATTAAAAGGGCTCAGAGAATAGTTAGATGAAAATTTAGAGAGAGGCTTTATTCAACCCTCCTCATCCCCAGCTGGGTCACTTCTGTTCTTTGTAGAAAAAAAAGACTCAACCTTGAGACCATGTATTGACTACAGAGAACTAAATAAAATGACTATAAAAATTGTTACGCTCTTCCCTTAATTTCTGAATTACTGGAAAAACTCCATTCTGCTAAAATCTTTACCAAACTAGATTTAAGAGGAGCCTATAACCTCATACGCATTCGTCCAGGGGATGAGTGGAAGACCGCCTTTAGAACTAGATATGGAAATTTTGAATATCTGGTTATGCCATTCGGCCTCTGTAACGCTCCTGCAACCTTTCAACATTTTATTAATGATGTGTTTCGAGATTTCTTAGACAAATTTGTCTTTGTGTACCTTGATGACATCCTTATATTTTCAGACACCTTGGAGGAACATCGCAGACATGTTCATTTAGTCTTGGAACACCTACTGGAGAATAATCTTTATATCAAACTGGAAAAATGTGAATTTAAACAAACAAAAATCCAATATCTTGTATATATCATGTCCCCAGAAGGAATGAGTATGGATCCTAATAAAATAAAAGCTGTAATGGATTGGCCCACTCCAAGAAATCTTAAAGATGTTCTGCGATTTATAGGATTTGCAAATTTCTACAGGAGATTCATAAAAGACTTTTCTAAAATCATCTTACCAATCACTTTACTCACAAAATAAAAACAAGTATTTTCATGGTCTCCAGAGGCACAAGTTGCTTTTGACAAACTAAAGACTCTCTTTACTTCTGCGCCCATACTGGTCCATCCAAATCCTGAATTACCTTTTGTTGTTGAAGTAGACGCCTCCATTTCTGCTGTGGGAGCTCTCCTGTCTCAACAAGATGGAAATAAGATGTGCTTTTCTTTCTCATATTATGTCATCAGCAGAAAGAAATTAAGACATAGGAAACAAAGAACTGTTGGCGTTCTTGGAATGGAGACACCTTTTGGTAGAAGGTAATCATCCAGTAACTGTCCTTACTGACCACAAAAATTTAGAGTTCATCCGTACTGCTAAGAGACTGTCTGCAAGACAAGCAAGATGGGCCTTGTTTTTCTCTAGATTTAATTTCATCATTTCTTATCTGCCAGGTTCAAGAAATGGCAAGGCAGATGCTTTGTCCAGAAATCTTGCTGAACCACAGGAGGAGTCTAAAACAGTCTACTATTTTATCTTCCAAAAATTTTGTAGGAATACTGGACTCCAAAGATCTTTTAATCATGCTCAGAGAGGGATACTATAATGACTCTTTTCTCAACGATCCTTCTAAAGATGTGGACCTGTCTTTTAAAGAAAGATTTTGAAAGCAGGAATACAGAATATATGTCCCTAAATCTGCTCGACTTGAAGTCCTCAAACTGGTCCAGGATTCTAAGCTTGCAGGGCATCTTGGAGTCATGAAAACTTACGACCTTCTGCTTTATTCATTTTGGTGGCCTAGTTGTAAGAACGATGTTAGGAAATATGTTTTATCCTGTTTATGTGCACGAAATAAGACACTGTGATCTCCTCCTCTAGGTCTTCTTCAACCACTTCCAGTTCCATCTAGGCCTTGGGGATCAATTTCCATGGATTTTATTGTGGACCTTCCTCCTTCTAAAGGAAAGACTACCATCCTTGTTGTTGTGGACCAACTCACAAGATGGCCCATTTTATTCCAATTAGAGGAATTCCTACTGAAGAACAAACTGCAGAATTAATGATTAAGGAGATATTTAGGTTGCATGGAATTCCTGAAAATGTAATTTCAGATAGAGGTGTTCAATTCACATCAAGGTTTTGGAAGAACTTCTGTACAGCTTTAGGAGTTACAATTAATTTGTCTTCCGCTTTTCATCCTCAGTCCAATGGCCAGACGGAAAGGACAAACCAAATTCTTGAACAATACCTCCACTGTTTTGTTTCCTATCTTCAAGATGATTAGGTGGACTATTTACCAACAGCAGAATTTGCCTACAACAACTCCAAACACAGTGCTACATCTCAAAGTCCATTTTTTGCTAACATTGGCCTATATCCAGTATTTATTCCTAACCTCCCTCTTAGTACACCTATTCCTGCTGTTACTAAAAGATTAACAAAATTGCAAGAAACCCAGAACTAAAAGAAATGCTACAAAAAGCCCAACAGGACTATAAGAAGGCAGCTGATAAACATCGCAAAGTTCCTCCTACCTTTAAAGTTGGTGATAAGGTTTGGCTATCTACCAGAAATCTGAAAACACGTGTGCCATCTCCAAAATTGGGCCAAAAATTCATAGGACCTTATCAGATTTCTGCACAAGTTAACCAAGTTGCTTTCCGTCTCAAACTTCCTAACAGATTGAAGATACACCCTGTTTTCCACATGTCATTGCTCAAAGCATTCAATGAAAATCCCTTTCCAGGGAGAAATCAGCCACCTCCTGCACCAGTAAAAATTCAAGGGGAGGAGGAATACATTGTTGACAGAATTTTGGACTCTAGACTTTTCAGAGGTCAGCTACAATGTTTGGTGCAATGGAAAGGTTATGGTCCAGAAGAGAATTCATGGGAACCAGAAAACAATGTTCACGCTTCTAGGCTTACAAGGGCGTTTCATCTCAGACATCCAAAGAAACCAGCTCCTAAGATGTCCAGAGGCCATCCTGAAAGGAGGGGATTACTGTCAGGATTTGAACCCAGGGACTTCAGTGTTCCAGGCTGTAGCTCTTCCAACTGAGCTATTCAGCCTCCTGGACAGCTCCTGTGCTGATCTAAAGCTTAGTTCCCAGTGTCTCTAGTTTCAGTTCCCGCCTCTCTGGTTTGCTCCGCCCTGTTTCTTGATTGAACTTCCTATTTAAACCCAGCCTTGCACTTCCTGCTTTGCAAGATTATTGTGCTCTTTCCCTGTAATCTTGCTAGCCTCTCATGCTCTGCTGCTAAAACTGACATTCATCTTGTGCATCAACCCCTGGCTTCCTCCTGAGTACGGTATTACCTTCTCCTCTAAAACTGGCGTTCATCTTTTTCATTGACCCCTAGCTTCCTCCTAACTCTGGCATTGCCTTCTCCTCTAATACTGACGTCCATTTTGTGCATCGGCCACTGGCTTCCTCTGACTACATTATCAGCCTGGCAATTACCCCAAGTAAGTTGCACTAAAAGACTCTGAACCAGACCCAGACCGTTACAGAACCTCTTGCACCCAGGAGGTAGTGGTGGGAAGCGAGGTGGATTTCCACAGCCGAGAAATGACGAACCTGACCACTACTAATAGAAAGCCAATCAGTCTGTGCACAGGCTTACAAATCTTCCTGGGGAAAAAGGAGAGGAGGAGAGGAGCAGGGTAGTCGGAAACATTTTGTGTAGTACAGAGGACTTTGTAATTCATTTCTTATGCTCTGCAAGAGATGTAAAACTTATGGCAGGATTGAAATGCTGAACGCCACACATCTGGTGAAAAGGGGGTCCTGAGTTCCCTTTCTCAGCTCATGGTATACGCCGGCAGAGGGCCATCTTTTGAGATTACGAGCAGGCTATAGATCAGGGAGATGGCATGGGGTATCATGGATTGTGAAGTGCAGAGATGTTTGAATGGGATGAGAGATCTATGGTGATTACCTGTTTTCTATATAGAGGTATATAGGTAATGGAGTTTAACATAATGCCAGTGTGTTGTGAGCGCTCTGTTTTCTGGGGGAACCAAGTCTTGGTAAGAGCGCAGAGCCGTTGGGGTCAACACTTGTAAAAATCTAAGGGGGGTTTGCCCTGGGGATAGGACAGGAAGGGATATGGAAACACAGCAGGAAATGGGATCATTGGGCTATTGTTAGTAAAGAGACCTCTAATACCACAATATATCTTAAAAGTAGGAAGGACTTGGTATGCAACATATGGAAAATCAATAGTAGCTTTCTCCGATCACTGACCTTTATGGAGGCAGTGAAGGATAGTGAGTGGATGAGAGCAGAGAGTTCCAGAGTTTGGAGGGGGTGGATTGATGCCAGTCCATGCCTGCAGCAGTTGCAGCATGGTAGTAGTTTAGTGAGTTGGGAACAGCTAGGTCTCCCTCCTGTTTAGGCAATTTCATGACTCGTCTGGCAATTCTTGAGGGTCTCGAGGCCCAGATGAATTTAGAGAAGGACTTTTGAATGGTAAAGAAAAATTCTTTGGGGAGAGTTATTGGAATGGTCTGGAAAAGATAAATTAGAGTCTAGGGAGAACATTCATTTTGAGGATATTAATCCTACCTAACTAGGAGAAGCCTTTTGTGTCCCACCACTGGAGATCCGAGTGGAGAGTGCATATAATGGGCAGGAAGTTGAGGGAGTAGATATCTGAGAGATTGCGTGGGAGGTATACCCCTAGGTATTTAATGACTTTGGGGGACCAAGTGAAGAAAAAGGGAGAGTGGATAGAGTGCACGAGGGACAGCGGGAGAGAGATATTAAGTGCAGTATTCTTGGAGAGATTAATTTTATAATTGTTAGAAAAGCTATAAGTGGCGATTTCACGGAGAAGTGAGGGTAGTGTCGTATATGGTTGCATTATGAAGAGTAGGACGTCGTCTGCAAATGGTGAAATTTTAAGATGTAGAGATCCTGTACGAAGGCTCTGTATATTAGGGTTGCTTCTGATTGCTACAAGAAGAGGCTGCATAACTAAAGCATAGAACATTGGAGAGAGGGGGCAGCCTTGACAGGTGCCATTGTGAATGGAGAGGAGGGGGAGAGAGCGTGTCATTTACCCTTATTTGAGCTTGTGGAGAGGTATAAAGGCCACGTATGTGGGAGAACATGGTGGAGCCTAGGCCTATTTGTGAAAAAGTTGACTCCAATTCACTCCAACCCCAATCCACTCTATCGAAAGCCTTCTCCGCGTCAAGAGGGAGCAGTATCATTGGAATATGCGAACGTTGAGCGTGGTGGATCGCGGAAAAGGCTTTTAAGGTGTTATCTGGGCCTTCCTGTGTGGTATGAAACCCACTTGGTCTGGATGTACAGTGCTGGCCAAAAGTATTGGCACCCCTGCAATTCTGTCAGATAATACTCAATTTCTTCCAGAAAATGATTGCAATCACAAATGCTTTGGTAATAATATCTTCATTTAATTTGTCTTCAATGGAAAACCACAAAAAGATTGTCAAAAAGCCAAATTGGATATAATTCCACACCAAACATAAAAAAGGGGGTGGACAAAAGTATTGGCACCCTTTGAAAAATCATGTGATGCTTCTCTAATTTGTGTAATTAACAGCACCTGTTACTTACCTGTGGCACATAACAGGTGGTGGCAATAACTAAATCACACTTGCAGCCAGTTGAAATGGATTAAAGTTGACTCAACCTCTGTCCTGTGTCCTTGTGTGTACCACATTGAGCATGGAGAAAAGAAAGAAGACCAAAGAACTGTCTGAGGACTTGAGAAGCAAAATTGTGAGGAAGCATGAGCAATCTCAAGGCTACAAGTCCATCTCCAAAGACCTGAATGTTCCTGTGTCTACCGTGCGCAGTGTCATCAAGAAGTTTAAAGCCCATGGCACTGTGGCTAACCTCCCTAGATGTGGACGGAAAAGAAAAATTGACGAGAGATTTCAACAAAGATTGTGCGGATGGTGGCTAAAGAACCTCGACTAACATCCGAACAAGTTCTAGCTGCCCTGCAGTCCGAGGGTACAACAGTGTCAACCCGTACTATCCGTCGGCGTCTGAATGAAAAGGGACTCTATGGTAGGATACCCAGGAAGACCCCACTTCTGACCCAGAGACATAAAAAAGCCAGGCTGGAGTTTGCCAAAACTTACCTGAGAAAGCCAAAAACTTTTTGGAAGAATGTTCTCTGGTCAGATGAGACAAAAGTAGAGCTTTTTGGGAAAAGGCATCAACAAAGAGTTTACAGGAAAAAAAAAGAGGCCTTCAAAGAAAAGAACACAGTCCCTACAGTCAAACATGGCGGAGGTTCCCTGATGTTTTGGGGTTGCTTTGCTGCCTCTGGCACTGGACTGCTTGACCGTGTGCATGGCATTATGAAGTCTGAAGACTACCAACAAATTTTGCAGCATAATGTAGGGCCCAGTGTGAGAAAGCTGGGTCTCCCTCAGAGGTCATGGGTCTTCCAGCAGGACAATGACCCAAAACACACTTCAAAAAGCACTAGAAAATGGTTTGAGAGAAAGCACTGGAGACTTCTAAAGTGGCCAGCAATGAGTCCAGACCTGAATCCCATAGAACACCTGTGGAGAGATCTCAAAATGGCAGTTTGGAGAAGGCACCCTTCAAATCTCAGGGACCTGGAGAAATTTGGCAAAGAAGAATGGTCTAAAATTCCAGCAGAGCATTGTAAGAAACTCATTGATGGTTACCGGAAGCGGTTGTTCGCAGTTATTTTGTCTAAAGGTTGTGCTACCAAGTATTAGGCTGAGGGTGCCAATACTTTTGTCCGGCCCATTTTTGGAGTTTTGTGTAAAATGAGCAATGATTTGACTTTTTTTTTCATTCTCTTTTGTGTTTTTTCATTGCAAGCAAAATAAATGAAGATATTATTACCAAAGCATTTGTGATTGCAATAATTTTCTGGAACAAATTGAGTATTATCTGACAGAATTGCAGGGGTGCCAATACTTTTGGCCAGCACTGTATGAGGTCATTCATATGATGGCCTAGTCTGTTGGCTAACAACTTGGCGAACAGCTTTTCTTCATGTTAATTAGCGAAATGGGCCTATAGCTCGGGCACAATTGTGGGTCGCTTCCCTCTTTTGGTAGGACTGTGACATGGGCATGGAGAAATGAGGGGGAAAGAGGGCAGTTGGAGAGACAGCATTAAAGGCTTTTAGGATGTGTGGGGAGAGCTCTGTGGACAGGGATTTGAAGAAGCGAGCCATAAAGCCATCTGGGCCTGGGCTTTTGCCTGCCGATAAACTAGAGAATGCAGACTCTAGTTCCTCGGAGGTGAACGGTGTGTCCAGCACCTCTGCATCTTCACAGTTGAGTCGCGGTAAGGCAGTATCAATCATGTTTTGAGTGAGGGATTGGCATTCATCTGGGGTTGGTTAGTGGTGTGGGGGGAGGGCAGATTATATAAAGTATCATAATAGTCACAAAAGGCTTTGGTGATGTCAGGAGTAAGATGAGTTATCTCACCAGAGGAGCGTTTGATGGACATAATGTGAAGTTCAGTGTCTTTCCTGGATGGCTCGGGCCAGGCGGTGTTCAGCCTTATTACCCTATTCGTAAAAAGGAATGTTGACCCAATTGATGGAGTTGCTGATGCTTATGCTCAATGAGTGATCTGATCTCATGGTGTGTTGCCGTCAATGCGGCGAGAGTAGAGCTTTGGAGTGATTGTTTATTTTTTGGCCTCCAATGTATTGAGGGAGTGAAGCAGAGTTTTAAGTTTTGCACCTGCCTCCCTTTTAATTCAGGCTCTGTGCTTTATGAGCACTCCCCGCAGGACACTTTTGAGAGCCTCCCATTGAATAGGCAATGAGGTGGCATCTTCTGAGTGGTCCTGATCAAAGTTAGAAATAGGTTGTTTGAGGTCTGTCAGACACTGAGCATCCAAATATAGGGACTCGTTGAGTCTCCAGGAGTTGGGGTGTGGGGAAGGAGTGAGAACTCGCAGAGTGCATGAAACGGGGGAGTGGCGACCTGGGTTAGGAGGGCATGAGGGAGGAAGGTATAGTCCAGTATGCTGTATGAGTTATGGACATGGGAGTAGAATGAGTAATCTCGTGCATCAGGATGGATAATTCGCCAGGCATCACACAGCAGCATGGAGTGTAGAAGTTTTCTCAATTTATTGAGGGGACATGGGTGATAAGGAAGGGGATTTGTTCAGAGTTGAGCAAATAGACATTAGCTATGGTGTATGTTGTGCCATAGATCTCACAGATGAGAATCAGGTACCTGGTGTCCGAGTCTAATAGGGAGTCCAGTATTTTCACTGGCAAATTTAGTATTTGACCTTTCCTTCACCCCCCATATCCAATCACTAACACGCTCATGTCATCTCCACCTCAAAAACATCTCCAGAATCCGTCCTTTCCTTACCACAAATAGACTAAAGACACTTATTGTTGCCCTGATTCACTCTCGCCTTGACTACTGTAACTCCTTACTAATCGTTCTTCCCCTTACTAAACTCTCCCCTCTACAATCTATTCTGAATGCGTCGGCCAGGCTCATTTATCAGTCTAGACGCTACAGCGATGCCTCCGGTCTGTGCCAGTCACTACATTGGCTGCTTATTCAATACAGAATACAATATAAACTTATCACCCTCATCCACAAGACTCTCCATAATGCTGCACCTCCCTACATTTCCTCCCTCATCTCTGTCTATCACCCAACCCGTACTCTCTGTTCACTTAATGACCTAAGACTAACATCCTCTATTATCAGAACCTCCCACGCTCGTATACAAGACTTCTCCCGAGTTGCACCACTTCTCTGGAATGCTCTATCCCAGACTATCAGATTAACCCCCAATTTTTACAGCTTTAAGCATAAACTAAAGACATATCTTTTCAGACAGGCCTATCACAACTCCTAATGTAAACCCTTCCGTAGTTAGAATCCCTAAAACGTATCCTCCTCTGTTGATGCTCCAACACTACCTCACAGGATATGATGCCGTATCAGACTACCTTTATATGTCCAGGCACCATCTGCATGTTAAAGGACACGACACAGTGCTGCGGAATATGTTGGCACTATATAAATAAAAATTATTATTATTATTATTTAAGGTGACATGAATAGAAGCAAACTGAAACACCAATACAAAAATAAAGTAATAAACTAGCTAGAATACAGACCTGAAAGTGGTAACTAAACAAAATGATATCGGTAAACCAGAAAGGTGCAAAGTAGCATCCTACTCCAAAACTCGCAACACAAATACATCTTAAGGCCTGAAGCAGAGTAGTTAGTCAATCGTGCAGAACAACATATGCATGAGTGAGAGGTTTATGTAAGAAGAACTTAAACACCATTTTCTCAGTTGTGGACAATGGTAAGGGAATAGCTACATTCCACAGGAAAGTCATAGAAAGAACACAAGACTAAAGCTGGTCATACACTGGTCATACACATTAGATTTTAGACTGCTGAAGAGGTTGATGATTGTTCGTACATAATCCTACAAATGTTAATTCCATACCGCCAACCATCAACTAAAGTTGGTTACAACCAAAATCTGATTTTGCAGCCTTATGTGTGCCCTAATCTGTTGTGTATGGGCTAGACTGAAAGACTTGTGTGTGTTTTTGTATTGTGAACATGTGTTTGTACTACTAACACAGACACCTACAAAGTGTAAATCACATCGTTTTCGAGACTTCATTAGCATTAACCAGCTTTCATCTGTTAATTTTCCAAGTGCATGGAGCATTTGAATGTTTGTTGGAAGGTTCATTGTTGTTCATGTGTTTGAAACAGTTAGCTGTACCACCAAAGGAATAACTTGAAGCTCCTGGGCCCCACTGCAAAATGTGTAACACGGCCCCCACTTCCCATATGCTTCGTATAATACTGGTGTTCTCATGTTGTAGAGAGGCCTTTGAATTCCCTAAGGCTCCAGTGCCCGGTAGCTATTGGTAGCTCAGCATCTCCTATGACTATGCCACTGTGTACGAACTATCAACCACCATCCATTTGAGACAAACAATGTCAGTACAAAATCTAATGACTATGTCCAGTTTAACAAATTTATAGTTTAGAATGGAAGTCATGAGCTTGCATACAATCTTATGATAGATATATACAGCAATTATTGGACCCAACTTAATGGGTTCTATGGGATTTCCTGTTATTATGACACCAGCAACAGCCCTGCATAATCACTGGCAATAGAATAACCACTGTATGGCTACAGTCGTGTCTTGTGATGAGCTGAAATTTTCCTAGAACCAGGGCAGAATACATTTCAACCACTCTCCACTTGCTGGTGAAAATAAATTCTAAATTTGGTGTAGGTGTAGGTATAAATGTGTGGATAGAGCAGTGTTTCACATCCAATTGACTGTGTCTGAAGGTGGGATTTTTCTATATAAATCACTAAAATGAGGTTTCTTTTATTTTCAGTTCTGAAGGTGGAGAATTTAATTGGATTGTGGATTGTGAACAAAGTGAACAAATAATATTTTATTCCAATCCCTTTTATTTTCACTTTTTCCAAATTCTGTAAAATCTGCTCAGTATCTGGCAGTGCCTTGTATCACTTTATAATTGTGTTCACCTTTTATGTGTATGGAGTAGCGGTATGAATGATGTCCTGAAATAGTGATACAGCTATAAACAAGTTATCTTTGTAACCATGGGTCACAGTATAAAAGAGTACCATTTCAGCAAATCACTAAGAAAATGACACATTTGTCATATACAATAAATAACACCTATCGGATATATTCAGGCTGAAAGAAAACAAAATCTTCTTCTTTTTTTTTTTGTCAGGCATGCCAGGTCATAGCCAGCGACCAGAGTTATTAATATTACATGACAGCACAAGTCAAGTGACTACTGCCTCTGGGAACATCATTTTACTTGTCTGCCATTTCTGACAAGTGTTTATTCTTGCCTGCTGTTAACAAACTGACATTTATAAGCTCCTTATAAATAAAAGTGCTATTCTGAGAAGATGTAAAAGCAGAAACATCTGAACCAAGACATCACAGGAAAGACAAAAGAATTAATTACTGCATGTATATGTTGTATACAGCCTATAGTGCTAAGGTGTCACTGACTTTACATTGCTGCCTCGCAGTGTGAATGCAAACTGCTCGCTGTTGACTAGGGCACTTTATGCATGGTGATAGCATGTTTTTCTCTGCATGATGTTTTTCAGAACAAGGGCAACGGAGAACAGTAAATAAAAATGTTGTAGCTTATGTAGATTTTGGAGTAAGCAGGCTGTTAAATGCAATGGTTGTAACCAAAGTACAAAAAAAAAAGTCTTTTTCATGGGGTGGAAGAGTGAAGAAATCAGGCGATACCTTTTAGAGGCTAACTGAGTATATTTGATAAGTAAGCTTTCAAGAGTCTAGCTCTCTTCTTCAGACATGGTGTTATACATGAACTGAAAATTCAGGGATTATTTATACTCTATACACATGGTCTTCAAAGGATTTTAGAGTCCTTAAAAAAACCCAAAACAAAATGCAATCTAAGTAGAGAAGTTATTTACAATCGGTAAAAAAACAATCTGGAAAGTTGTGGTGCGTGACAGAGGGATCTGTTATCTATTTGCTATAAGGAGGTGATTTGTAACCCTCACAGTTCATATATAGTGTGACATGAAGCTGGCATGAATATTGAGTTCAAATCATGGTTCATACATAGTGTGACATGAAGCTGGCATGAATATTAAGTCCAAATTGCAGAGTTTGAAATTTTTGCATAAACTTGTACTCCCATTGTTTCCTTTCCTCCTGCGTCTTAAAATGTCCCATTAAAACCACAACCCGCAAATCTTCAGTAGAATGGTTTTCTCTGGAGAAATGTGCGGCCACTGGGAGATCTGTTCTGCTGTTATTAATATTGGATCTATGTGAGTTCATTTGCTGACTAAGTCTATGCCCTGTTTCCCCCACATAGAGGCCTGTGGTGGGACATTTCACACACATTATGAGGTACACCACATTGGAAGACCTGCAGGAAAATGTCCCCCTAATTCTGTGCACCTGTTGTGACTGTGGGACAGGTACACTGTCAGCGGTGTGGATGTGCTTGCAGGTCATGCACCTTTTTTGTTTGGCAAGGTGAGGTGCCATTTTCAGTTGGGGCCTTCAGGGCACTTTGGACAATAATACGCCTCAGGTTTGGTGGTTGTCGAAAAGAAAGGAGAAGGGGGACTGGAAATATGTCCTTGAGTCTGTTGTCCCTATGTAGCACAGGTTGGAGCTCCTTGGCAATCCTTCGTAGGATTTCCAGCTGTGGGTTGTAGGTGACAACTAGGGGCACTCGGGCATCTTTCTGGGTCTCTCTATATGTGAGCAGACTGTCTCTGTTAATGGCTGCCGCTTTGTTTAATTGGTTGTCCGTCACTTTTGGTTTGTATCCCAATCGGAGAAATTTCATCCTCAGATCTAGGAGGTGCTTGCCCAGGTCTGCTTTGTCGGAGCAAATACGATTGTATCGTATAGCCTGGCTGTAGATAATAGATTGTCTTGTGTGCTTGGGGTGGAAGCTGTCGTTTCTCAGGTAGGCCGTTCTGTCTGTGGGTTTGTGGTATATTGATGTGAGTAGCCGGTGGTCTTTGATGTATATTGTGGTATCCAGAAAGTGAATTTCACTCTCTGAATAGGTTGATGGTAGGGTGAAAGACATTGAAGTCATTATGGAATTGAAGTAGGCCCTCCTCACCTGCAGTCCAGATGACAAGGATATCATCGATATAACGAAGGTAAATCATAGGTTTGGTGGTGCATGTTGATAAATATGTTCCTTCCAGTTCTGCCATAAAGAGATTTGAATACTGGGGTGCACATCTGGTCCCCATTAAAGTTCCCATTCGCTGTAGATATAGATCCTCTCCAAAGGTAAAATGGTTGTGGCTAAGGATGAATTGTATGAGCTGCGTTACTGGTTCTGTTGGGAGGTTTTGTTTTGCCAGGTGTACCCGAAATGCTGCAACTCCATCCTTGTGGGGAATGTTGGTATATAGGGATTCCACATCCATGGTGGCCAAGATGGTACCATCAGGTAGTGGGCCCAGGGCATTCAGTTTGTTAAGAAGGTCAGTGGTGTCCTGGATATAGCTTGGAGTATCCCTGACAAGGGGTTTTAGGAGATTTTCCACCCAACCTGAGATGTTTTCATGGGATGGCATGCACTTTACTCTACTATAAATTGCAGCATGTCCTGCTCATTCTGGTTTTACTCCTATCAATACTGAATTTGTTACCTACTGGTATCAATCAATAGGAAAAAAACACAACGAAAATGAAAACTGCAGGTAAAAGTTTGTGTGGCACTGCAGGAAAGTTATGTTTTCCAGATTCTTAGCAACATGCTGGAGGAAATTACTATCACATGTATCATGGGCAGATATACCCAATGCAGATCAGGAGGACCTATCACCTTAAAAGCAGCTTTCTACTTTCGATTGCTAGAAAATGGCTAAGCTAATGTACTTCATGGCTAACCATTACAGATGGATTGTTAAAGAGACTTAAAGAGGTTGCTCTATGATGAGATATTGTAAAACACAGTGCCCGTAACATACAGTGCCTTGCAAAAGTATTCATAGCCCTTGAACTTTTTCACATTTTGTCACCTTACAACCACAAACTTAAATGTATTTTATTGAAAGTTTAAGTGATATACCAACACAAAGTAGCAGATAATTGTGAACTGGAATGAAAATGATACATGGTTTTCAAAATGTGAAAAAATGTGAAAACGTTCAAAGGGTATGAATATTTTTGCAAGGCACTGTTTGGGCCATAGTTCCAATTTCACCACAAAACAGAGTATGTATGGGAGAGTTTAGATAATATGGCTGCCATCAAATACCATCTTTTGTATGAAATCTTTTTGGTATTATTTGACTGTGAGACAGAACTGGTCCTGTCAATAAATGTGTTTCCAAGAGATGTTGGCTGGCAGGGATCCAGTTCTCTTTTCCTGGCCTGTACATAAGGGTTTGTGCCTGAGTAAATGGTGCTAAGGAATTGCTGGTACAATAATGAAATGAGGCCACTGTCTCTAGGGGTATTACAGCAAGCCACCTCAAAGAAGGTTATGTTATATTCATGGATAGTAAATGTAAGGGAGGTGATAAAATATCTTATTTGAAGGTTGCAAATGTGTTCACGTAAAGGGATTTGGTAATTCTGTCAAAATCAGATTCTAAGGGTCAACCATCTTTACATAACTGACTTAGAAACTGTAAGTATACCACCATTGACAGTCAGTGTATTGTAGTCCAGGGGGAAAATTGTGATTTGGTAAAAGTGGTTGTAATGAGGATGGAGATGTGATTCATTTAAATTTGGTTTGAGTAGCTAAACATAGTGTTAAAGAATGTTTAGTAATTTTATTCATGACTGTGCGGAGATGAGTTCTCAGATTTGGGGACCACATTAGTGCTGTGCGGGAGCTGGGGATAAAGTAATGGTTTAAAAGTGTACCCAACTAACCTGATTAGGGTTATAGTTGTATGACATAGTTTGAGACATAACTAATTCTATTAGAAAATTAGAGATAATTAAGTCTATTGTGTTATGTGGTAAATGGATACCTAATGCAACTGACTTATGAGGGTTCACTGTGAGTCCTGAGTAGGAACTAAAGAGAGAGTGTAGCCATAAAATTAGACATCAGCACTTGAGTGATGAATAATATCATGTCATCAGCGTACATGCCAAGTTTAAATTCAGTCACCTCTAAGCTATATCCAGATATATTGCAGTTTATTTCTGTGCAAGGGGCTCCATGGCGATGACAAATGATAGGGGAGAGTGGGGGTATCCTTATCAAGTGCCTCATTGAATGCCAAATTACTGGGAAGAGTGTCTGAGAAATTTAACTCTAGCTCAAGGAGTATGATACAAGGAGCATATAACTGATAGGAAGGGCCCTTTGATACCTGTATGAATAAGAGATTGATGTAAGTATTTCCATTCCACAGATTCAAATGCTTTTCTTCCATTTCTTATTAGAAGAGGCGTGAAAGATCATATTAAAGGCTAAGCTGACATTATCAGTTGATTGTCTGATAGGGATAAACCCTGTTTGATCTGTGTTGATCAGGGTTGTCATTAGGGGGTTCGCTAGGTAGTTAAAATTTCTGTGAAGATTTTGTAGGTAGTGTTTAATACCGAGATTGAGTGAAGATTTGCGCAATGGCACTCATCTTTTTCGGGTTTGGGGATAATGGAGATATTGGCACAGAAGAATTCTGGAGGAGAGATGCTTCCAGAGAGTATAGAGTTGTGGTTTTTTGAAATAACTGATAATTTGTTTCTTTTCCCCTTTTTTAACCCCTTTCCCTTGGGTGGCATTTTTTGATTTTCGTTTTTGACCCCCCCCCCTTCCACCCCCATTACTTTTTTTATTTTTCCGTTCACACAGCCATATGAGGGCTTACTGTTTGCAGAACAAATTGTTCTTCATAATGGTACCATTTATTATTCTGTACATTGTACTGGGAAGCTGGAAAAAAATTCAGAACGAGGTGGAATTGGAGAAAAAGTGCATTTGTGCGACTTTCTTACAGACTTCGTTTTTACGGTGTTCACTTTGCAGCCAAAATGACATGTCAACTTTATTATGTTTTGGTACAATTCCGGGGATATGAAATTTACATGCTTTTATTTACATTTTTACCCCTTAACAAAAATCCAACATTTTGCAAAAAAATAATTTTTCTTAAAGTTTCTAACTTTTTTATATTTCCGTGTACAGGGATGCATAAGGTGTCTTTTTTAGCAGGGCCAGATTTACATTTTCGCTATACCATTTTGGGGAATGTCTATTGCTTTGATCACGTTTTCTTCAAATTTTTATCAGAGGCAAAACAGTGAAAAAATGGCAGTTCGGCACTTTTGATTTTTTTTTTCAAACTACAGCGTTCTTCATATGGTAAAAATTTTTTATAAGTTTGTAGACCAGGCATTTACCAACACAGGAATACCTAATGTGTATGTGTTTCACACAAAAAAACAGCGGTACGGCACATTTGTTTTTTTTCCCGCTTCAGTGTTTTCCGTACAGGAAAAATATATTTAGAAGTTTGCAGACTGGGCATTTAGTACCTAATATGTATGTGTTTCATAGTAATTTTTTTGTTTTATATGTATTCTAGGGAAAGGGGAGTGATTTTTAATTTTACTTATTTTTTTTTTTTTAAACTTTTTACATTTTTTTTTTACTATTTTATTAGCTCCCTAGGGGGCTTGAATCATTTGATTACAAGTCCCATAGACTGCAATACAACTGTATTCATAGGAATACAACAGATTCCTATGACAGGCCTGGGGGAAGGGGGTCCTGGCCTGCAATGTCTGCAATCAGAGTGAACTCTGATCGCGGGCATTATCTCCGGGTCTCCGCTGTATATTACAGAAGAAACCCGGTAGCTATGGAAGCCGCTCCGCAGCAGAGCAGCCGCCATCTTTAAAGACCCGGCATCTGACGTACTATAACGGCGGATGTCGGGAAGGGGTTAACAATCGTCCTAGATTATAAGGACAGTGTGGCCAAAGAAGGGACCTGGGATTAGGCTGCAAAGAAACTGCACCCCCTGGAATGGGAATGAGGCTCCAGGACCACCATAAAAAACTTGGTAAGTACTCAATGTTTTTTATGTGTCAATATAATCCTTTTCAGTGGATGATGCCAATACCAGTTGGCACACTTGCTGGACCACTTGCGGGAGCTTAAAGAAAAGGGAAAGAGTAGGGCTGGCCAGCCATATATGTATACCCAGCAGTTGCTTTTCTTACATAATGTTATGAAAGTTGATGTATGTAAGTATATGCATTTTACAAATATGTTTTTTGCGCCTGTACAGTAGTTGTGCATGGGAATATACTAGTAAGCACGCTCACCTCTGCTCCCTAGCATACCTTCATTTTGCTTGTCTTGCCAGGTGCGTAGCCATGTTGTCATGTTCAATAGTCTTGCATGGGGATACGCTAGTAAGCACATGCACCTCTGCTCCATAGCATACCTTCATTCCTGTTGGCTTGTCAGGCACATAGCCATGTTGTTAAAAAGCCATGTTTTTAAAAACAGTGTCTTGTCCATGTTATAAATTTTGGTTTGTTATCCTCAAACATAGATATCAGTACAATCTGCATGCCATGGAGTCGGAAAAAGTACATGAAGATGTACCTGCCTCTCCTTCTGAAACTCCTGAGACTTCTGTCCCTGCCAGGGCTGACTCCAGGTTTGTGCGGGTCCTTGTGCAACAGAGCCTCAGTGGGCCCCTTTTGGAGCAACTCATGCACACCGCAGCAAAAAAAAAAAACAAAAAAACGACCAAAATTGGGTGTTTTTTGTTGAGGCAGACCTACTGGAGTGGACTATAATACAGTCCATTCCATACAAGTAGATAGAATCTCTTTATTTTCTGTCATCAACATGCCATTGTGGCTTTCCATCGCTGATTAGGCCTAAATTGTTTTCAATGGGAGGAAGAATGAAGGAAGAATATTATTGATTTGAGGGCTAAATCCGCTGGAAATCAGCGCCAGATTTCACTGTATGCACAGGACCTGATGCTATTAGTGCAATGAACGTTTTCATACATATTAATGGATGTGCTCAATGCAGAAACTGAGTGGGCCCCCACAGTATAATGTCCCAAAGTGGCTTCCACGCAGTATAATGTCCGATACTCCCCCTATACAGTATAATGTCCCAAAGTGGCCTCCACGCAGTATACTTGTCCAATTAGCATGTTGCAAAGTGGCCCCTCCACACAGTATAATGTCCCATAGCGTCCCCTGTGCACTGTATAGTGTCTCATAGTGGCCCCTCGACACAGTATAATGTCCCATAGTGGCAATGTTACTTACCTCTCCTGGGCTTCTGCGTGACTCCATGCTGTCTACGGCTGTTTTTAATGACGTCACAGATGTGGTTTACACTGGTGTCATTGTGCATCATGACGCTGGCCTGATACACATGACATCTGTGACGTCACTAAAGAGGCCCGAAGACAGCAGGGAGTTGTATCGGAGACCAGGAGAGGTGGGTTTTTTATGTTTTTTCACCTCTTCTGGGGCTCCGATCATTATACTCGGGGGTCTGAAGAAGTTCGGATGTTTCCGGTCTGCACAAAACCGCCAGGTGATCGATTTGCCCAAAAAAAAGGAAACATGCAGAAATACTTAAGCCTGCAACCCATGTCGAGGGTCCTAATTCTCTCTAAAATTAACTACTAGAGGTCCCGTATAGATAGTCCAGATGCTCAAGGATGTCCATGCCTGGTGTGGTCCAGAGGGATGTCAGACATCAGTCGCAAATGACAAATGGTGTTGCAGGTCCAGATGAACTAGGCAGTTGCCTAGGTTCAGGAAGGTCAAGCTTTTCGGTTAAAAGTGTTCACCCATTCAGGAAGCCCTGAAGATGCCAGCATCAGCCGAGCTTCCAAAGGCCCCTATACTCACAATTATAAACCGGTAGTTGCTGTCTGCCAAGGCCAACAACACCACAGAGAAAAACTGTTCATAATTGAAATATGGGGACTCTGGGTGAGGCGGCTTTTGTGCACAAATGTGATTCCCATCCAGCGTATCCACACAGTTGGGAAACTGAGCCAAGATGTAGAAGCCATCAGCAATTCAAAGTCCGTCTTCTGCCTTGGGCTCTGGTATCACCGATGCTCTCAGGCGCTGCCAAATCACTTCACAGATCATGCTGATGATACATGAAATGGTTGAGCTCCCCAGGAAGAACTCAAAGTTCAGCGAGGCATACGAATTCCGTGTAGCCAGGAATCTGTGAATTTGAAAGAAATCAAAAAAAAAAAAAAAAAAAAAAAACATTAGTAAGGTTGAAAGGGTAACAAGGTTCAATTGAAATCAACATGATGGCAAGTGACAAAAAGGGACAGTATTGTACCTACCTGAGGGTGACGATAAGCCGTTTCTCTAGAGAGATGCACCATCGCATGTTTGTGTCCTGGAAAGTGAGTCTGGGATGCAGGTTTGACAGCAGACGGTCAAACTTTGGGTGGTCATGTGGCAGTAGTAATTGATACAGTATGTCGATGGGAGGCAGGTACTAGTTATCTAGGATGCTAGGAGTCCCGCTCCCAGTACGAAGTTCAAGCCGGTAAATCTGGGTAACACACAGACAGTCTTTCACGGGTGAAACACGGTTGTGTGCTGCTGCCCTTAGTTCCTCTTTCAGCATAGCAGACTGCTGTCCAAATTGCAGAGACAAGCCAGTCTAGGAGAGTATCATCCACATGAGAGAAAGGCATGTTTGCAGAGAGCAAAACCAGAAAAATGCGAAATCAGCAAAAGAATCCAACACACCTGTCAAACAATCACAGCTGCTCCAGGAAATAGAGTCCGGACTATCATGTGACCTATTTCAGAGGGTTGGGCTATCAAATGACATCAGTACAAGCCTTCCATGTTTTTTTGCGCAATCCACAAATACGGAATACTACAGATGCACTGCGGACCATATTTGCAGACAATGGGCAAGTGACAAACTGAACAACTACAGAATGCAAATATGGTTCAGTTTATTGCAAATTGCAGGCAGTATATTTTATACAGTTGTGTGCAAGAGGCTTAAGTTAGCTAATTGGTCGTATAAATTTAAGCTACAGAATCTAATCATTTTCCAGATTTGTCATCTAGCATCAGTCACTGTGATAAATCATTTTGAGGTTTCTAGTCTAGTATATCTGCCCAACTGTATTTACTATTAGTTTATTATGTTGTTTATTATGTACTTTCTGGTGCTTTAACAGCTTCCTGTAATAGTACGGCAGATGTTGGGTATTTAAATGTGGTGGTTGCTCATAGCCACCGAGTCTCTACTGTATTATACAGCAGAGACCCGGTGCTAATGCCCACAGTGCATTAAGGCCCCTGGCGCCTCAGTCAAAGTTTTGACCGAAGCGCCATTTTGCCGGGGATCACCGGTACCTGGAGCAAGATCTGGAGCTGGTGTCCCGTTGCCATGACAGCCGGGAGCCTTTTGAATGCTCCCAGGCTTGTCTGCCAAGTATAAAAAAAATATAAAAAGAATTAAAAGTTCATATCACCTCCCTTTGCCTAGAATACATATAAAAGTAAAAATTACTGTGAAAAACATGTACATTAAGTATTCCTGTGTCCGAAAATGCACGTTCCACAAACTTATAAAAATATGTTTACCGTATGGTCAGTGTCGGACTGGGATGTCTAGGGCCCACCAGTGGAATTGTTTCTAGGGGCCCACCATCAGAACCCCTGCAGATCAGTGGTACCGAGAGAGGGCGGCTAAAGGTAATAACATGCCAGGAGCCATGCTGCTCACCCACTATACCATGTGCACCACTGCACTACCTAAACCTACTGTTACACCTTATATGGCAAGTGAACAGAGTGGCTCCTAGAATTGTTACCTTTACCTGTAGCCGCATTGTCCTGGAAAAGCTGATCTGCAGAGGTCCTGGCTGTTGTATCATCGTAGATGTAATATTGATGGCCTATCCTAAGGACAGGCCATCAATATTAGGAAGATGGATAAATCCTTTAAAGAGGTTGTCAAAGGAATTGGAGCAACCCATGTAGCTGGCGGGAGGTGTAAAGTAAAAAATAAGTAAATTAAAAAACATACTCACCTGTCCCCGGCGCTCCATTATCCGCTGCCAGTGTTCATTCAGTCTCATGCCGGCGACTCCTTGCTGGGAGTCCTGCACCTCATGTGATCGCTAAGACCAATTAGGTACAGGATTTCCAGAAATGAGGTGCCGCCATGAGACCGAACAGACACAGGCAGGGGACAACGGGGTGCTGGGGACAGGTGAGTATGCTTTTTTAAAAATTTTCTTATTTTTACACCTCCCCTGGCGGCCGACACAGTGGTCGCTCCAGTTTATGGACAACCTCTTTTAAGGGGTTGTCTGGGCCAAATTTTTCTATGGTCACTTCACTGGTCCCCCCACATAGTGGCCTCTTCACTGGTCCCCCATACTGTATGGGGAATAGTGATGGGGTCATTATATTGTGTGGGAGCAGTGATGGGGGCTAACATCCTGTGGTGGGGACATTAAACTGTGTGGGGCATATTAAAGAGGTTGTCCAGGGTTAATATTTTTTATGGCCTATTGTAAGGGAATCACTAGAGGAGCTATTCCCCAGTAGCTGCTGGAGAACTTAGGGGGGGGAGGGGCACAACAAGACAGTGGACCCTAAGCTGAATCCCCCCACTGTCCCTGGCTAACTTTCCCGATCTGTCCTAGGTGACAGCCAGCAACTAGTCGACAGTCCCAGATTATAATAAGTGATAACACAGAATGCAAACAAGACGCACAACAAAGGGAGGTCAGCTAGCCAAGGGGTCGGTAACAATCGAGCAGTACAGAATCAAAATCCAAGAGAATAGTCAAAGGTAAGCCAGTGGTCAGAAAATCAGAAGAGCAGGTAACAAGGAACAAGGAGTATAGCCAGTAAGCGAAATGCAATAGCAGGCATCTATGGGAAGGTGAGCAAACAATAAATAGGGAGAAAGAACCCGCCCCAGACTTGATAGGAGGATAGGCTGTCAATCACAAAGGCAGGACTAAAGTTAACTCTTAGTGGAGCAGGGGGAGAGCAAGGTGAAGGAGAAGGGCGTGGTGGAAAATCAATTAAGGAGGTGAGAGAATAGGACAGTGTTCAGACAATACAAAAAAAACCCCAAAGGAAAGAATCACAACCGGGCATGCCTCCTGCGCCGCAGAGTGTGCCCGGAGGACGGCGCCAAAGCCCAGACAGGCAAGGACGTTACAGTACCCTCGCCAGATGGACCAGATTTTGAAGGGTTCTGGCGATGAAAGAGATTAATTAAACGTGGCGCATGTAGGTCCCTACCAGAAACCCACGTTCGCTCTTCCGGGCCATAACCCTTCCAGTGCACGAGGTACTGAACAGCATTCTGCACCTGATGGGAATCCAGAATTTTTTCTACTTCATATTCTAGTTCCCCTTGGACCACCACCGGCGCAGGTGGACTGGAAGAAGTAAGGACAGGGGAGATATACTTCTTCAAAAGCGACTTGTGGAAGACGTTGTGGATACGAAAAGAACTTGGAAGTTGTAATTTAAAAGATACTGGGTTTATGAGCTCAGAAATGACATAGGGCCCAATGTAACGTGGTGCAAATTTCCCTGAAGGAACTCTAAGATGCAGATTCCTAGTGGACAGCCAGACTCAATCTCCCACTCTGTATTCAGGGCCAGGTAAGCGTCTTTTATTTGCCTGTCGTTTTTGATATTCTTGGGCTTTAACCAGGCTCAGACGAGCCTGGGGCCAGACTGTGCACAGTCGCTGATAAGCATGTTCGGCGGTGGGATGAACAGACTCGTTGCTACGGAGAGAGGAGTACCTGGGGTTAAAACCATAGTTGCAATAAAATAGAGACATTTTAGTGGTGACGTTAACCCTGTTGTTTATTGCAAACTCTGCTAGAGGAAGAAAGGTTCTCCATTTTTCTTGAGCATCAGAAACAAAACACCTTAAGTACTGTTCCAAAGTTTGGTTGAATCTCTCCGTCTGGCCATTGGTCTCAGGGTGGAACGCAGAAGAGAAAGACAGAGAGACCCCCAAACGACCACAAAATTCCTTCCAGGATATAGAAACAAATTGTACACCCCGATCAGATACAATATTTTCCGGTACACCATGCAAGCGGAGTATGTGATTAATAAAGAACGAGGCTAGACGTGAAGCACTAGGAATTTTCTTTAGGGGTACAAAATGACACATTTTGGAGAATCTATCCACAACAACCCAAATCACAGTCTTCCCTTGGGAACAAGGCAAATCAGTAATAAAGTCCATTGACAAATGGGACCATGGTCTCTTAGGTATAGGAAGGGGATGAAGAAGGCCCTCGGGTAATCTCCTAGGAGTCTTCATCTTAGCACATGTCTCACAGGCAGCAACAAATTCATATACAGTACAGACCAAAAGTTTGGACACACCTTCTCATTCCAAGAGTTTTCTGTATTTTCATGACTATAAAAATTGTAGATTCACACTGAAGGCATCAAAACTATGAATTAACACATGTGGAATTATATACGTAACAAAAAAGTGTGAAACAACTGAAAATATGTCTTATATTCTAGGTTCTTCAAAGTAGCCACCTTTTGCTTTGATTACTGCTTTGCACACTCTTGGCATTCTCTTGATGAGCTTCAAGAGGTAGTCACCTGAAATGGTCTTCCAACAGTCTTGAAGGAGTTCCCAGAGATACTTAGCACTTGTTGGCCCTTTTGCCTTCACTCTGTGGTCCAGCTCACCCCAAACCATCTCAATTGGGTTCAGGTCTGGTGACTGTGGAGGCCAGGTCATCTGGCGTGGCACCCCATCACTCTCCTTCTTGGTCAAATATCCATTACACAGTCTGGAGGTGTGTTTGGGGTCATTGTCCTGTTGAAAAATAAATGATGGTCCAACTAAACACAAACCGGATGGAATAGCATGCCGCTGCAAGATGCTGTGGTAACCATGCTGGTTCAGTATTCCTTCAATTTTGAATAAATCCCCAACAGTGTCACCAGCAAAGCACCCCCACACCATCACACCTCCTCCTCCATGCTTCACGGTGGGAACCAGGCATGTAGAGTCCATTCGTTCACCTTTTCTGTGTCGCACAAAGACACGGTGGTTGGAACCAAAGATCTCAAATTTGGACTCATTAGACCAAAGCACAGATTTCCACAGGTCTAATGTCCATTCCTTGTGTTCTTTAGCCCAAACAAGTCTCTTCTGCTTGTTGCCTGTCCTTAGCAGTGGTTTCCTAGCAGCTATTTTACCATTAAGGCCTGCTGCACACAGTCTCCTCTTAACAGCTGTTGTAGAGATGTGTCTACTGCTAGAACTCTGTGTGGCATTGACCTGGTCTCTAATCTGAGCTGCTGTTAACCTGCGATTTCTGAGGTTGGTGACTCGGATGAACTTATCCTCCTCCGCAGAGGTGACTCTTGGTCTTCCTTTCCTGGGGCGGTCCTCATGTGAGCCAGTTTCTTTGTAGCGCTTGATGGTTTTGGCCACTGCACTTGGGGACACTTTCAAAGTTTTCCCAAGTTTTCGGACTGACTGACCTTCATTTCTTAAAGTAATGGTGGCCACTTGTTTTTCTTTACTTAGCTGCTTTTTTCTTGCCATAATACAAATTCTAACACTCCATTCAGTAGGACTATCAGCTGTGTATCCACCTGACTTCTGAACAACACAACTGATGGTCCCAACCCCATTTATAAGGCAAGAAATCTCACTTATTAAACCTGACAGGGCACACTTGTGAAGTGAAAACCATTTCAGGTGACTACCTCTTGAAGCTCATCAAGAGAATGCCAAGAGTGTGCAAAGCAGTAATAAAAGCAAAAGGTGGCTACTTTGAAGAACCTAGAATATAAGACATATTTTCAGTTGTTTCACACATTTTGTTAAGTATATAATTCCACATGTGTTAATTCATAGTTTTGATGCCTTCAGTGTGAATCTACAATTTTTATAGTCATGAAAATACAGAAAAATTTTGGAATGAGAAGGTGTGTCCAAACTTCTGGTCTGTACTGTACGTCTCGAGACCAGGACGGCCACCAGTAAGAGTGGGAGAGAAGGTATTTAGTCCCAGTGAAGCCGGGATGTCCCGTTAAAGTAGAACAATGAATTTCCTCCAAAACACGAAGACGAAGATTTGGAGGTACAAATAGTTTCCCAGTGGGAGTATTACTGGGAGCAAGATCTTGTGAATTAACCACTAAAGTAGCAAGATCAGGAGTAATAATGGCGAGAACCACTCCGGGAGACAAGATTTTAACTGAGACATCCTTAGGGGCACCGTTGGGACCAAAACTGCGAGATAGGGCATCAGCCCGTACATTTTTAGAGCCTGGACGATAAGTCACCACAAAATTAAAACGTGTGAAGAATAGCGCCCAGCGGGCCTGCCTAGGAGACAGTCACTTAACGTTATCCAGATATAGTAGGTTCTTATGATCAGTGAATACTGTGATCTGGTGTTTGGCCCCCTCGAGGAAATGTCTCCACTTCTCGAATGCCCATTTAATGGCTAGGAGTTCTCGATTACCAACGTCATAGTTGCGCTGCGTAGGAGAGAATTTCCTCGAGAAGAAGGCCACAGGTTGCAAACATGTAAAATTTTCAGAGCCCTGAGATAACACGGCACCAACCCCCACTTCAGAGGCATCAACCTCAATAATAAATGGGCGATCATAGTCTGGTGGTACTAATACAGGAGCCTCAACAAAACATTTCTTGAGATGTACAAAAGCCTGTTCCGCTTCCGGAGTCCAATTGGTCACATCGGCACCTTTCTTTGTGAGATCCGTTAATGGCTTCACTATAGAAGAGAAATTCTTAATAAATTTTCGATAATAGTTGGAGAAACCCAAGAAACGTTGTAGGGCTTTAAGGTTGGAGGGGCGTTCCCAGTTATTAATAGCCGTGACTTTTAGTGGATCCATACAAAAAGAATCGGGAGTAATAACGTAACCGAGGAAGGTGACCCTTTGGACTCCGAACAGGCATTTGGACAGTTTGGCAAAGAGAGAGTTTTGACACAACAGTAGCAAAACACTCCTAACATGCTCAATATGTGTGGCCCAATCAGGAGAGAACACTAGAATATCATCCAGGTAGACAATCACATAAAGACCGAGCAAATCTCTAAAGATATCGTTAACAAAGTGTTGAAATACTGCGGGTGCATTACATAACCCGAAAGGCATTACCAAATATTCAAAGTGACCTTGCGGGGTGTTGAACGCAGTTTTCCATTCATCTCCTTCTCTAATCCGGATCAGATTGTATGCCCCACGGACGGATGTGACCTTTAAGAAGACTATCCTGAGTGTAATCCCGCATAGCCTCACGTTCTGGAGCAGAAAGATTGAAGATCCTTCCCTTAGGGTATTTGGAGTCGGGAAGGAGTTCAATCGCACAATCGTAAGGTCTATGCGGCGGTAAAACTTCAGCAGCTTTAGCATCAAAAACATCATAAAAATCAGACAGAAATTCAGGAAGAAGCGTCTCCTCACTGAGACAATCGGAGGCATGCAAAGCAATACAATGAGAGGAGCACTGATTCCCCCATTTCACTAACTCTTTTTTGGGCCAATCAAAGATAGGGTTATGGAGGTCTAGCCAGGGAAGCCCTAAAATAATATCAGACGAGAGATCCTCCATAACAAAAAAACTCATGAGCTCCGTATGTATTGAGCCCACTTGCAAAGAGAGTAAGGGGGTTTTAAAACGGATTTTACCCCTGGCCAGTGGAGTAAAATCCGCCCCAGTAACCAACAGAGGAGTATCTAATGATACAAGTTCAATACGTAAAGCAGAAACAAACGAAAATTTAACAAAGTTAGTGGCAGCCCCAGAATCTACTAGGGCCTGCCCAGAAACAGATCTGCCCCCAAAGGACAGAGACACAGGTAACATCAATTTGTGAGATTTTTCAGAAGATACCTGACTGCCTGAGTGGTTCTTCTGAATACCACTCAGTCCCTGAAGTTTTCCGCTGGTGTACGTGGTTTGATGGAACAGTCTCGGATGAGATGACCCGGTTTGCCGCAATACAGGCAGAGATGATTCCGGAGACGATATTCTCATCTAGCCTTGGTATCCAGCGCTCCCAACTGCATAGGCTCATCTCCACCGGTGACAGAAGGAGAAACAGATTTTTTTAACAGAAAGCGAGGGATAGACAGAAGACTTAGAGGGACCAATCCCCACCCTCTCTTTACGTCTGTCCTGGAGTCTCCTGTCAATGCGGACGGCTAAGGTCATGGCCTTTTCTAAGGTAGGGGGATCAGGGTGACCTACCCAGACATCCTTCACTGAATCATTCAGGCCCTGTTTAAAAAGAGCTTTCAAAGCGGAGTTGCACCAACCTGCTGTTATACTCAACTTCCGAAACTCAGAGCAGTAAGTTTCAGCGGATAGTTTACCTTGTCGGAGAGTAAGAAGTTGGGACTCGGCGAGTCCAATTTGATCAGGCTCAGCATAAATGGCCCCCATAGACTTAAAAATTTTTTCCAGATCTGTCCACTCCTCTGTCTCAGGGGGAAGTTTAAGGGCCCAAGTCTGTGGATCCCCCTGTAAGAGGGAAATGACCACCCCCACCATCTGAGACTGCAAAGCATGAGGGTTGATCTGAAAATACAATAGACATGATTCCCTGAACGTCTCAAATTTACCTCGGTCCCCTGAAAACCTATCCGGGAGTAACATTTTACCCCTAGGAAGGGAAATGACAGCAGGTGGTGTAGCAGCGGCCTCAGCTTGATTCTGGATGAGAGTGTGTACCTGATTGGCCAGCTCAGACACCAAACCTGGCAAACCCTCCATTCGAGTCACAAGGTCCTGAATAGAAGCCATGCCAGTAATGAGTAGAAGGGTTAAAGTTTTTTTTTATGGCCTGCTATTCTGTAAGGGAATCACTAGAGGAGCGATTCCCTAGTAGCTGCTGGAGAACTTAGGGGGGAGGGGCACAACAAGACAGTGGACCCTAAGCTGAATCCCCCCCACTGTCCCTGGCTAACTTGCCTGATCTGTCCTAGGTGACAGCCAGCAACTAGTCAACAGTCCCTCCTTATAATAAGTGATAACACAGAACGCAGACAAGACACACAACAACAAAGGGAGGTCAGCTAGCCAAGGGGTCGGTAACAATCGAGCAATGCAGTACAGAATCAAAATCCAAGAGAATAGTCAAAGGTAAGCCAGTGGTCAGAAAATCAGAAGAGCAGGTAACAAGGAACAAGGAGTATAGCCAGTAAGCGAAATGCAATAGCAGGCGCCTATGGGAAGGTGAGCAAACAATAAATAGGGAGAAAGAACCCGCCCCAGACTTGATAGGATGATAGGCTGTCAATCACAAAGGCAGGACTAAAGTTAACTCTTAGTGGAGCAGGGGGAGAGCAAGATGATGGAGAAGGGCGTGGTGGAAAATCAATTAAGGAGGTGAGGGAATAGGACAGTGTTCAGACAATACAAAAAAAACCCAAAGGAAAGAATCACAACTGGGCACGCCTCCTGCGCCACAGCGTGCGCCCGGAGGACGGCGCCAAAACCCGGACAGGCAAGGACGTTACACCTATGCTCAGGATAGGCCATAAATACCTGATCGGTAGAGGGCTGACTCACAACCCCATCAGCTGTTCGGAGCCACTTCCGACACCTGTTCTGTACACAACACAGAGCCAGAAGCAGAAAGCTCCATCCGCTGTATAGCAGCCCGGCGCCTTCACTGCAGCTCAGCTCCTACTGACTTCAATAAGTGCTGAGATGCAGTGAAGGTGCCTGGCCCCTTTACATTGGACAGAGCTTTCTACTTCTGGCCCTGTATTGTGTACAGTAGGGGCATCAAAAGTGGCTCCATACAGCTGATCGGGCCAGGGTCAGCCCCCTACAGATCAGGTATCTGTGGCCTATCCTGAGGATAAACCATAACAAATTATGCCTGGACAACCCCTTTAATATACACCCCTAATGCACCAAACTTTAAAGAGATTGTCCAGTATAATTTTTTTTCTTTTTTATAATTAGTCTGGGGGAGGTGAATCCCCCCTACCCCCCCCCCCCCCGCAAAAAAAAACATGCTAAACATACTCACCTGTCTCCGGTGCTACGGTGTGCTCCCAGCACGGTCTGGTCCTGCAGCTCCGCTGTCTTCTTTTTGCCGGAATTCCTCACTGGCTGTGATGTCCCAGGTCCCTTCCCTTAGGCCGCTGATTGGCCTCAGGGGTCACGTGACGTCACAGGTAGTCACGTGCAGAGGGAACTTCAGCTGGAAGAAAACAACAGAACTGCAGGACCGAACTGCTCTGGGAGACACTGGGGACAGGAAAGAAAGTTTGTGCGGGGGGTTTTTTGTTTTGTTTTTTTCACCTGCCCCGGCGTAATAAAAAAAAAAATGAAGGAGCCACTGTATGGAGTATAAGCTCCACAGTGGCCCCCACCCAGTATTATAAGCTCCACAGTGGCCCCCACCCAGTATTATATGCTCCAAAGTGGCCCCCACCCAGTATTATAAGCTTCACAGTGGCCCCCACCCAGTATTATAAGCTCCACAGTGGCCCCCACCCAGTATTATAAGTTCCACAGTGGCCCCCACCCAGTATTATAAGCTTCACAGTGGCCCCCACTCAGTATTATATGCTCCCCACAGTGGCCCCCACCCAGTATTATATGCTCCATAGTGGCCCCCACCCAGTATTATAAGCTCCACAGTGGCCCCCATCCAGTATTATAAGCTCCACAGTGGCCCCCACCCAGTATTATATGCGCCCAATAGCCCCCTCCGCTCCGCTTCAGTGCTATTATTATACTCTGGGGTCTCCACAGACCCCAGAGTATAATAATCGGAGGCCCAGGGGAAGTGATTAAAAATAACAAACTCTCATACTCACCTTGCCTTACCTTTCCTTGGCATCCTCGCTCCATCCTGTCGTCTTCAGCGTCTTCAGGCCCTTTTCCGATGACACTGCTGAGTCATTTGATGGGCCTCAGCGGTCACGTGGGGGCGCACTGACGTCATTACGCGGTCGAGCCCCATGTGACTGCCGGGGCCTAATCACAGGCCTCAGTCACATGACGGAAGAGCGCCGGAGAAGACGCTGTGCCCAGGAGAGGTGAGAATATGTATTTATTATCTTCAGTCACCTCCCCTGGGCTGCCATCTATTGGAAAGGGGCCTGCAATATGCCAGGGTCCCTTTCCAATAACAGTATGTATAGCGGTCGGGGAACCAGGCTTTCCCCGACTGCTATCATAGTGGTCCGGGGCCCCGGCCATCTCCAGATGGCCATGGGCACCATACCCCGCTGAGCCCAGTCGCGGTCGCACCCCCTGCGACCGCGATCGTTACGCCACTGGTCAGGGGCCCGATCGGGATGGTCAGGATCCCGATCGTGCCCCCATGAGATGAGGACTAATAGTCGGGGCTCGGTGCCCACCGGTGGATTCACCGGTTCCCCGGTGGGCCAGTCCGACCCTGCGTATGGTGAACACCGTAGTGGGAAAAAAAATCTAAAGTGCCGAATCACAGTTTTTTCACTGTTTCGCCTCTGATAAAAGTTTTGAATAAAAAGTGATCAAAGCAATAGACATTCCCCAAGTACAACTGAAAAGTACACCTGGCCCTGCAAAAAAAGATGCCCTATGTATCCCTGTACACAGAAATATAAAAAAGTTACCGGTGTGATGACTTAGTTAAAAAATGTTTTTGCAAAGTTTTAGATTTTTGTTAAATGGTTAAAATGTAAATAAAACTATATAAATTTGGTATTCCCAGAATTGTTCCAAAACAATGAATACAGATGACATATCAATTTGGCTGCAGAGTGAATGCCTGTAAGTTCGTAAGAAAGTCGCTGTAACGTCTCTGCCTGTTCGGGTTTCTGCGCCACCCTCCGCTCGCACGCTGCGGCGAAGGAGGTGTGTTCAGTTTGGTTCCTTGTGTAGGTTTCTTGTTGCTCAGTCTGAACATGGTCCTAGACAATGTAATGGATTTCCGGTCACACCTGTGTTCTGAGCATTTCTCTCTGGACTGCATAGAGTTAATCTCTTCCTGGCCTGTGTGATTGACAGCCTGTGTACCTATCAGGTCTGGGGCTGGGCCCAGACTTTCTATATACAGGATGTCACTTTCTCAGCAAGTTGCCGGTTATTGCTCTGACTTTGCCTGTCCTCTTTGTGCCCTTGATATTTACTGTACTATTTCTCTGACCTCTGGCTTGCCTTTTGACTATTCTCTTGGATTGTGATTTTGTACTGCATTGCTCGTTTGTTACCGACCCCTTGGCTTCCTGACCTCTCTTTTTGTTGTTTGTTTTGTCTTGTCCTGTTCTGTGTGTCACTTACCCAGTATAGGGCTTGTCTTCAGGTTGTCCTTTTACCGTTTAGGGTAACTGAGGCAATAGGAAGGGACAGTGGCTGGGGTGAGATTAGGGCTCACTTGTCTCTGTCCTTCCTCCCAGACCCCTGCAGTAGTGTCAGGGTATTGCTACATTTGGCAAGACCCTAACAGTCGCACAAATGCACTTTTTCTCCAATTCCACATTCTGAATTTTTTTCCAGCTTCCCAGTACAATACAGAATAATAAATGCTTCCATTAAAAAGAAAAATTTGCCCTGCAAACATTAAAGGGGTTTTCCCATCTCCCTGTTTCAGCAGCTTTGCCTGCTGTCTCTTCTTCTTACTCCCTGTATTCCTTAACAGTCAAAGCCACCTCCCCCCAGCTTGCTAAACACGACACTATGAAGTATTACAATACTTATTATGTTTACTAGAAATCTAATATAAATGCAGATCAAATAATATGCACATGCTTCTCCAGGACTCAGTGTTATCTGTGTGTTTACATAGAGAGAAAACAGACAGGGCTTTATCAGCAAACTGCAATTAGATAAAAGGCAGAACTGTAGATAACAGTGAAAGCAGTGAGTGATGTCATCTGTCCTGTCTTATCACACAGATCAAGCTCTATGGAAATGCTGTGTAAACAATGGGAGGAATAATTTCACAAAGCAGCATTGCTAAAGCAATATATGTAGGAAAACTCTTAAATTTACATAAGCTAGTAGCATAGATAGGATCCTTGAGATGGGAATAACCCTTTAAGTCCTCATATGGCTCTGTGAATGGAAAAATAAAAACGTTATGGGATTTGGAAGGCGGGGAGTCCAAAAACAAAAATTAAAAATTGAAAAAATTCATCTGGTGGGAAGGGGTTAAAAAAAACCCTGTCAGGTGGTTTTTCACTATAAACTGGCTCCATCATGTGCAGAATCAAGTAATTTCCTTTCCATGGAATTTCCATGCTCCTCTGTAATCTTTGAAAGCATTTAACCTAGCCAAGCTGTCCCCTTGCTAATTCCTCCTCCTGGACAAGATTGACATTTCTCTAGCAAGCTCCTCACTCCCTAATGTCACAAGGGAGATGTCAATCATTCCCTTGAGAAGTGAATAGTAAGTGGACAGCATGACTAGGTGGAAGCTGCTCCCACTCACCGAGACTACTTAGGTTAATTTTCAGTTGATTTTTTTTTTTTGTGCTTTCAATCATTTATAACTTTGCCTTGCTGCAACAGAAATATTACAGAGGACTCTGATAAAAAGGAATTTACTTCAACACCTGACAGGTTCCCTTTAAGGCTAAGGACTCATGTAGTGTCCCACAGCAAAAAAGCGCTGCAGGAAAAAACGGCAACACATTGAGGTTTTTTCCGCAGCGCTTTTCACAGAAAGTTCAGTGTTTCCGTAGGTATAAATGATATACTGCGATTTCCAAAACGGCAATGGTTTTGGAAATTGCAGTGTGTCCGCTGTGCGTATTTTACCACTGTGTGGGGATGGGATTCACTAGAATCCCATCCACTACACAGTGACTGTAAGACGCCGCGGAAAAAACTGTGGCGTTTTAAAGTTTGCGCCACGTGGGGCCCTGGCCTTAATCACAGTTTTGACAAATTACTACAGGATATAATAGAATGACAATGGGAACTGATTCAACTGCTATGATTCTGATGGAGAACACATAGCCTGAATTTATGCCATATGCTTTTGATCTGAGATAGAATTCATATTTAAATGTGTCTCCCTATATGTATACAACACATTATTAAACAGCACACAATAAAATGCTGCAAACAGCAGTATGAAGGAATATGACAGAGTTTTGTTAATTGCTTTACATATGTAAGTTGCAATAGTTTAATTTTGCGTGTTAATAAATCATTAGCGTATGCCTTGCTCATATAAAGTTGTTGACCTTTTCACTGTTTTCCAAATGAATGCGTTGCCCTAATTTTGCTGAGCAGATGGCCAGAGTTGTTTTGGAGCAAAGGATTGGCAGGCAGACAAGTCCATTCAGGGAATACAGAGCACCACATGTTTATTTGTATTATGGTCACTAGGAGTACTTAACTACTGTATGATAATGGAGAGAACATGTAAAAATGTAATAATTGTCATCTGTAGTATATATTCCAGTTAAAGAACAATTCTTCCTTAAGCACATGCATACATTAATGCAGCCACTGTTAATTTTTAATAGGATTGGAGAATTCCAACTTCAATAGTGGTACATTTTCTATTTAAAATATTAATATTTTTAATAGAAGTGCATGCTTTCTAAAATACATTTTTTAAAGAGGACCTTTCATCATCTTCTCTACTCCAGTTCTTACCATTTTTTAATAGGCTCTACTCCACTTCTACTCCACTGATTCTGGCACAGTTGGTATCAGTGATGGTGGGCATTAATCCTCTTAAAGCCTTGACCAAAAATGACCAAGTTGCCATATTTTTCTGGTGTCACATGGGCACAGTCATTTTGGAGGGGACTGTCGGCCCTTGGATGAGATCTGGGGGAAGTGATCCATTGCCATGACATCTGTGAGTCTATTGAAGACTCCCAGGCTTTTCTCATATATGTGTATTACAGGCTGCAGTAATAGAAGTATTGTTATTATTCACCACACAACAATGATTTTGCTGCTGAGAGAAAAACATGTGATTTATACTAAAATGAGCGTGCTGATTCCAAATATGAACTCAGAATTTGCCTGACACATCTAGATTTTAAGTTAGACATGCAAAGCTATTCACTTATAATATTAATGCATTATATATTGGAAATATTCTAATGGACATGCCCAGACCTGTCTGGACACACTCAGGCTGATGTCAGCAGTAAGCATATACAGTAAGGTAAACTGGACAGATTTTGATAAGGTGATCTGTTATAGCGCTATCAGTTTTGAAACTTAAGATGGATAAACGCAAATGTGGTAACAATCTGGACAATTTCTGCTACATATGTGGCAAATACACTACTTATGATCAGCGCAAGAATCTGACAAAGCAAGTGCATCTTGCTTACAAGTATTACTTTGACTGTCAAATTGGAGATCAAGATAAAAGCTCATTACAAAATGAGACAGTGGCCTCTCAGAGTCGAGCACACAGTTGGTCAGTACAATGTACAACACAAATCACTGGTCGATCCACTTCAAGTTTATCTTCCACCGCTTCACATTAAACTTGGTTTAATGAAAAATTTTGTAATTGCACTTGATCATGATGGAAATGGTTTCCAGTATTTGAAGGGGATATTTAGCACACTGAAAACTGAGGCTAAAATAAAGGCTGGAATTTTTATTGTCCCTGAAATCAACAAACTAATGCATGATGACACATTCAGAACAAAACTCAACCCTCTGAAACTTGCAGCTTGGGATGCATTTGTGCTAGTAGTGCAGAACTTCCTTGGGAACAGACGAGCTGAAAACTATGCTGAATTGGTAGACAACATGCTTACAGCATATGAACAACTTGGCTGCCGAATGTCATTGAAAATGCATTCCTTGACTTTTTCCCACCCAATTTGGGACATGTAAGTGACGAACATGGAGAGCGGTTCCATAAAGATATTTCTACAATGGAGAACAGATATCAAGGCCGCTGGAATCCCAACATGATGGAGGACTACTGCTGGTTTTTGCAATGGGAAAATATGACTGTTCACAAAAGCAAAAGCAGATGCCGGAAGTACATTTAGTATAGGACAAATGGTTTTTGCCCAGTAGCAGATAAAAAGTTGTTTTTTTTTTGTTGTGTGGTGGAGGGACTAAAAATAAACAAGAAGCAAAAAGGCCTAAAATATAACTTTTAATAAATTTACATAAAAAATGTGTGTCTATATCAATGACACTCACAATATAAACCATAGACCAAGATCTCTTATCTCAGCAAAGCAGGGCCGGTTTTAGACAAAGTGGGGCCCTGGGCAAAATTAAAAGCGGGGCCCCAAATGCTGATATGCAAACAACACCATCGTCTTGCAGTAGCAACCCCTATAATAACGCCTCCTTTCTGCCAACAAAAAAGTAATAACAAGCCCCATTTTACCACACACAATTCAAATGAGCACCTTTGTACCACCTAATAGATTTTTGCACCCAGTCATCAGTTATTATAGCGCTTCCCTATAAATAATAGTCTCTGCTTATAAATAATATTACACCTTTATCAATAATAGCTCCCTTATAAATGATAAATAGTGCCCTGTATCAGTAATATTCCCCCTTATCTGCAACAGTCACCCCGTAAAAATAATACTGCTCCCTTATAAATAATAGCCCCCTCATAAATAATAGTTACCCTTATAAATAATAGTCCCCATTATCACTAATAGCCTCCTTTATAAATAAGCCCACTTAACAAAAATAAAAAGTTCCCCTCTTATAAATAATAGCTCCCCTCTTATAATGGATGCCTTATATATAATAGTTCCCCCCTTATAAATAATAGCCCATCTTATAAATAATAGTTCCCCCTCATACTTAAGTTTCCCAATTATATATAGTAACCCACCCTTATATATAATAGTTCTCTGTTATACAGTGTCGGACTGAAGGGCCTTAGGCCCACCAGAGGAACTTGTTCTGGGGCCCCACCCAACAGCTTCCTGCTAATATCCTACACCACGGCTCCTTCACTGAAGTCTTACATAAGTGCTGACTATCTGGTGTTACTGAGTATGTTCCCAATATAGTCAGCCCCTATAGTACTGTGCAGGCCCCAATAACTCCGGATCATGCATAGTACTGTATGGGGAATGACATGGCCATGGAGCACTACATGTATGTGCAAGATTATAGTGAGGGAGCTGTGATGCAGACATAGCACACAGGGCTGCCAGCAGGAATTATGCCCCCCCCCACAGTATAATGCTCCATATAGTATATAATGCTCCACAGTATAAAATGCTCCCCTGAACCCCCCATAGTGGCCCCACATGGTATGTAAGGCTCCACACAGTATAATACTCCACAGTGGCCCACACAGTATACTACCCCTTAGTGACCCCAGACAGTGCAATATGCTCCCCAGCAGCCCCACACAATATAATATGCTCCATACAGTATAATATGCACCCCACAATGCCCCCCCCAGTATAATGCTCCAGTGGCCTAACACAGTACAACATGCTCCATAATGACCTCCACACAGTATAATATACTCCCCAGAGGGGTTCCCCCAGTATAATGCTCCACAGTGGTCCCCCACAGTATAATATGTTCCCCACAGTCCCCCCCAGTATAATGCTCTACAATGGCCCCACAGAGTATCATATGCTCCTGAAAAGCCCCGCACAATATAATACACTCCACAGTGGCCCCACACAGTATAACAGGCTCCCCACACTGTCCCTTCCCCCAGTATAAAGCTCCACAGTGGCCCATAGTATAATATGCTCCCCAGAGGGCCCCCGCTAGTATAATGCTCCACAGTGCCCCCTCCAGTATTTTGCTCCACAGTGCCCCCTCCAGTATTTTGCTCCACAGTGTCCCCACACAATATATTATGATATATTATGCTCCCCAGAGCATCCCCCCAGTATAATGTTCCACAGTAGGCCCCACGCAGTATAATATGCTCCCCAGAGGACCCCCTAGTATAATGCTCATTAGTCCCCCCGAATAATGCCCCACAGTGGCGCCACGCAATATAATATGCTCTGCTGATGGCCCCCCCAGAATAATGCTCCAGTGACCCCACTCAGTATAACATGCTCCAGAAATGGCCTCCACACAGTATAATATACTGCCTAGAGAGGTTTCCCCAGTATGATACTGCACAGCGGCCCAAAACAGTATAATATGCTCTTCAGAGCCCCTCCCCCAGTATAATGCTCCACAGTGGCCCCGCACAGTATAATATACTGGGGGGCCCCTCTGGAAAGCATATTATACTGTGTGGGGAAACCGTGGAGCATTATACTGGGGGGGCTCTGGAGAGCATATTATACTGTGTGGGGCCACTGTGGAGCATTATACTGGGGAGGGGGCCCTCTGGAGAACATGTTATATTCTGTGGGGCCTCTATGGAGTATTACAAAGTGGGGGGGCTCTGGAGAGCATGTTATATTCTGTGGGGCCACTTTGGAGCATTATACTGGGGGGCCCCTCTAGAGAGCATAATGCTCCAAAGTGGCCCCACATAATATAACATTATCTCTAGAGCCCCCCCATTATAATTTTCCACAGAGGCCCCACAGAATATAACATGCTATCCAGAGGGCCCCTTCCCCAGTATAATGCTCCACAGTGGCCCCACACAGTATAATATGCTATCCAGAGGGGCCCCCACAGTATAATTCTCCACAGGGGCCCTACAGTGCTATTATTATATTATATTCTGGGATCTCTTCAGACCCCAGAGTATAATAATCGAAGGCCCGGGGGAGATAAAGGAAAATAACAAACAGTTATACTCACCTTGTCTTACCTCTCCTGGGCCTCCTCGCGCTGCTCCGTTATCCCCGCCGGCGCTGGCTTCTTCTCTGCGGCTGACGTCACGCGTTGTGGACGTCACCGCTGAGGCCTGTGATTGGGCCTCAGTGATTACGTGAAGCACGCTGTCAGAACGCCCCACGTGATCGCTAAGGCTGAGGCTAGGCCTCAGCGGTGATGTCCACAACGCAGAAGATGACGTCGGACGCCAAGGACAGGTGAGTAAAAATGTTTGTTATTTTTACTCACCTCGGAAACGGGCCCTGCGGTCCCTTTCTGTTATCGATATGGCCAGGCCTAACTCCGGGATCCGGAGTCATCAGGCTCCAGATCCCGGGGGCCCCTTTGGGGACGGGGCCCTGGGCAATTGCCCAGTTTGCCCCCTCTAACGCCGGCCCTGCAGCAAAGAATGTGCAACACACCAAAGTGCAGCAAGGTGTAACCACACAAGACAAAAAAGGAACAGTCTTACCACTTCGGATGACAGCTCAAAATAGAGGCAGCGTAGTGTTTTGTGGCGTCAGTGGAATCCACGGTGTACCAACAAGGAACAATGAGAGGGGGACTCAATCACATACCTGGGAGTCACACACCCATACTGACCCTGTAAGGCCCTCAAACAACTTTCCCTGGTGCACCCCAATTGACTCTTGCCCTGACAAAGGCAGTACCCAGACTAACCCTGGAGACGTATGACCCTGCTTGGCCCTATAACTATGCGCATTTCACCACTGTGGAGACTGGGACTCCTCAGGAGATATAACTACTGTGGCCAAAAAGGAAACCCAGATTACATGGTGTCCATCAAGAATTAGCAGAAAGCCCCCCACCCTGTATGCTGAATCCAAACTCTCCTCGCCGCAGCAAGGCAGCCAGGCAGCCGAAGACTACTGCGCATAATTCAGGAGGTGGTCTGTGCAATCTCAGTGGAACAATCCTGCACTGTGCTCGCAGTTCCGCAAAGGTCTATCCGACTCCATAAAAAACACCCTGGTTAACTTTCCACAACCATCAACTCTGGAGGGGAGCATGAAACTGGCCATCAGACTGGACAGGCACCTGCGTGAGCGCAAGAGAGAGCGTGTTTCTGTTGACCTTCCTCCTCTCATTCCCATTATGCCGCACGATTCTGGACCTGAACCTATGCAACTTGGCTCTGCTATGGCTTCCTGGGATCAGAAGGAGTTTCAAAGACGTAAAAGTCTATGCTTTTACTGTGGCGAAGCAGGTCACATGTTATATAAGTGCCCCAAACGTCGAGCTCCTGAAAGTTTTCCTCACCTGGGGTTTCCCCAGAAGGACCATCTAGGCAAACAGGTACCCCCCCTCTATGTCTTTTCAAAAAGTTATCTTGCCTATAGAAATTACCGTTTCTAATAATTTCCTTCATGGTTATGCATTTGTGGATTGTGGCTCGGTAGCCATATTTTTAGATTTGCGTATGGCCCAGGACTTGAGTGTCTTTTTGTCCAGAAAAAGGATGGCGGGTTAAGGCCATGCATTGATTATCGGGCCCTCAATAAAATCACTGTTAAAAATCAGTATCTGCTTCCTCTCATCCCCGACTTGCTTAACCAGGTCTCTGATGCCAAGTATTTTTCCAAGTTAGATTTGCGAGGAGCCTATAATTTTATTCGTATTCGAGAAGGGGATGAGTGGAAGATGGCTTTTAACACTCTAGAGGGACATTATGAATACCTAGTTATGCCTTTTGGTTTAACTAATGCTCCTGCAATTTTTCAATGTTTTGTCGATGATATTTTTCGGAGTTTATCTGGTCAGTGTGTAATTGCTTATCTGGATGATATTTTGATTTTTTTCCCCGAATTGGGAGACCTGTGTTGGAAATCTTGAGAGAGAACAAATTGTTTGCTAAAATCGAAAAATGTCTTTTTGGAGTTCAACAATTGTCTTTTCTGGGTTATATTTTGTCTTCCTCTACCATCAGTATGGACCCAGCCAAATTTCAAGCTGTAATTGAGTGGACCCAACCCACCTCCTTAAAGGCATTACAACGATTCCTGAGTTTTGCCAATTATTACCGAAAGTTCATTCATAATTTCTCTTCCATAGCAAAACCACTGACAGATCTAACCCGGGAAAGGTGCAGATTTATTAAATTGGAAACGAGGGGTTATTGATGCTTTTGAATTCCTGAAACAAGCCTTTACTAAAGCTCCTGTTTTAGTCCAACCTGACCTCAGTAGACCTTTTGTTGTTGAAGTTGATGCCTCAGAAGTTGGAGTTGGGGTGGTGTTATCCCAAGGTACTGCCTCTTTGACTAATTTAAGACCTTGTGCCTTTTTCTCCAGAAAATTTTCCTCTTCTGAAAAAAACTATGACATTGGAAATCAAAAGTGGGCTTTTGAGGAATGGCAACACTTTCTGGAGGGAGCTAGGCACCAAATAACAGTTTTAACTGACCATAAAAATTTAGTTTTTCTTGAATCTGCTAAGAGACTAAACCCGAGACAAGCTAGGTGGGCTCTATTTTTTACCAGATTTGATTTTATTGTGACATTCAGACCTGGTTCTAAGAATATTAGAGCGGACGCATTGTCCAGGAGTTTTTGTCCTTCCCAGTCTGATGATTCCCAACCTGAAACCATTCTCACGGAGGGGGTTGTGATTTCTGCTGTTTCTACTGACCTAGCCTCCGAGATCAGGGAGAATCAGCAGTTGGCCCCACCAGAAACGCCAGAGGGGAAGTTATTTGTTCCTCTACAATTTAGATTATGGTTATTAAAGGAACGACATGATTCTGTGTTATGTGGTCACCCAGGGATTTCTGGCACTAAGAGGCTGGTATCTCGATATTACTGGTGGCCTTCAAAATCCCAGGACATTGCAGCCTATGTGTCTGCCTTTGTGCTAGAGCCAAAGTTCCTAGGGTAAAGCCTTTGGGGGAATTGCTTCCCTTACCAGTACCCAAGAAACCTTGGTCTCATATTTCCATGGATTTTGTCACTGATTTGCTCTCTTCTGGAGGATAGGTTCAGTAAGATGTGTCATTTCATCCCTTTGTCTCAATTGCCTATCCAGCATATTTTTGGAACATATTGTAAGAATTCATGGTGTTCCTGACAATATCGTCTCTGATAGAGGCGTCCAGTTTGTCTCTAAATTCTGGAAAACTTTCTGTGGTCTTCTGGGAGTTCAGTTAGCTTTTTCCTCTGCATTCCACCCTGAGACCAATGGACAAACTGAGCACTTTAATCAGACCCTGGAGCAATTCTTAAGATGCTATGTTTCCGGTAATCAATCAGATTAGGTGAATTATTTAGCGGTAGCTGAGTTTGCCATTAATAATAATCATCACGCTGCCTTGAACTCATCACCCTTTTTCTGGAATTTTGGTTTTCACCCTCGTTTCTCTTCTTTCTGTCCTTCTACTATTAATCCTGAAGTTAATGTGGAGGCTGAGAGATTGCACACACTCTGGGCTCAAGTTCAGACTAATTTGGGGAACTCAGTTGATTTCTAAGAGGGCGGTCGATAGGGCCCGTTCTGTGGGTCCTGTTTTTGCTTTAGGAGAGAAGGTTTGGCTCTCCTCTAGAAACCTGAAGCTGAGAGTTCCATCTCGCAAGTTGGGGTCTAAGTTTATTGGTCCTTATGAAATCATTGAAATCATTAACCCTGTCTCTTTTCGTTTGGCTCTTCCTCAATCTTTTAAAATCCAAAATGTTTTCTATAAATCTCTTCTAAAAAAATTTTTTCCGCTTGTCTTTCCCTCTAATTGTCCTCCTTCTCCTGTCTTAGTTGAAGGAAATCAGGAGTTTGAGGTGACTAAAATTCTGGATTCTTGAAGGGTTAGAGGGGTCTCACAATACCTCGTTCACTGGAAGGGGTACGGTCCAGAAGATCGCTCCGGGGAACCAGCCAGGTTGGTCCACGCGCCAACCTTGGTCAGGAATTTCCACCGGAGAGTTCCTTTTAAACCTGGTCCAGCCCTTAGAGGTCCGGTGGGCCCTTGTAGAGGGGGGGGGGGGTACTGTTAGGACCGGAGCCGGCACCTCTGCAGTAGTGCTGTGAGGTGCCGCTCCAGTCCTCACACACTTCGGCATGCTCGCTTTTCTAGGGGTTAACTTTCCAGCACTCACCTGTCTATTTAGCCTCCCTTCCGGCGCTCTGCTCTTGCTGGTTATTCATTTCCCCTGGGTGTCAACTCCTCCTTGCTCTGTCCCGTTTGCCTTCCTTACCTCCTGTTCTTCATTCCTGACCTTCGATCCTATCCTGCTGCCTCTGTGTTTATTGCTCCCCCCAGTTGTGACCAAGGCTTGCCTTCCAGACCATCTCTCCTTGAACGCTGATTCTGTACCTTGTGACCTCCTGAAATCGACCCGGCTTGTTTTGACTCTTCTTACGTCTCTTCCTCTGGTACTACGAGATTCTCCTGCTGCCAACACGGTGCCAACACGGACTAATCGACAATTCTACTGCGCTGCTGCCACCTTCTGGAGAAAACCTGTTACTGCATCTTCTCCAGCTTTCAGTATTCTTCTGCCTCTAAACTTGCTCAGGTGAGTGGTTTTTGGATTCCAGGGCCCTTCTGTGACTTCTGGTGCGCCGTGCTCTCTGCGCCCTTAGGACTGTTGTGGTTCTGGCCGAAGGTAGCGACCAAGTCCAACTTCACCATCAGGAGCTCTGGCGAAGACGTCTGGAGGCTGGTTCCGCTTCAGTTCAGGGGCGCTGGACACTCGGCACTGTTTTACCTTAGTATACAGGAGCGGGTCTGGATTTCCTAAGACTAACTCTGTCCGACACTGCGTTTGGTTCCTAACAAGTAGGAGCCAATCATGTCTCTAACCCGTCTCCCACCTCGATACGCATCATGGGGGGTGTGGCATCATAGTGATCAAGGACACCTGCTGACAGGTAGGAAAGGCCAAGGCAAAAATACACTCAGGCCTGGATATCAGTCATTCAATAAGGATTGTAACAAAACATACGGCATGGTTATGCGATTAATAATAATAGTCCTTTAATAGTCCCACAATGGGGAAATCAGTTTGATATCCGAGCAGGGATCCTGTAAGATGTTTAGACCAAAGCAGTTAAGATGATAAATAACCCATTATGTGAAATAGGAAGTGTATATGGATAGCTAAACGTCCCATTTATTAACACTGCATTCACCGATAACTAGTAAGGGCAAAGTGCACAGTGTATCCCTAGAACTATATGAGGTATAGAGGGATTAATACCATAAGTATATGAAGGAGTCGTACCCTTAGTAAATATATACAGAAAATAACTTCCTTGATGTGTAGGAGTACAAATCTAGGGAGATTCAGGTGACCAACTTAGTGTCCAAACAATGATATTTGTATATGATATGCCCAAACCATGGTATAAATATATGATATTCCATGTTATGCACTAAAATTCAGTGCTAAAGAAGGCGTAAAACAAATGCTCCTATTTAGACCTATTATTATATGAACTCACTTATGATTACTGACGTTTGACATAGATAGTGTCACTCATCATACAGATAAATGGTATATGTTGATACAGCAACCTGCCCAACTAAACCATACCTAGAAAGATATGTACAATGAAGTCAGTAAAGATGAAGGAGATCCCAACAAGCCTAACAATTGGGATGGTGTCATATAAACGGTGGGAAGGAGATTGTGTCATTGAGGTCCTTAGGTTTCATGGAATCCATGCAGAAAATGCATTGGGCCTCTTTTTGGAAAATGACGCAATCCCAGGCACCTCCCTTCTGGGACTTCCGAATGTGCTCAATAACCTGAAACACAATTGTCGAAGGGTTTTCACCATGATGCTCCCATACATTGGTTGCTAGTGATCAATACTCCATGCGTGTGATGTACCCTATGTGGTCAAGTATGCATCTCCAAAATGGTCTCTTGGTTATTCCATTGTAGTTCAACAAACAAGGGCAAGAGGCCACAACCTCTGTACGACAGTTAATGAATTCTTTTATCAGATGAGTAGTGCCGGTAGATGTTATCTCCTTGCCCTTTAATGAAATAGCATGCACTATATGCACCACACTTAAAGGTAACAGGGGGACTAGAACTTCCCAGCCATGTAACAGTTGTACTTCATGGAGAGAGATGGCTATGAATGAGTTGGTCCCTCAGGTTACAACTCCTGTGGAATGTAATAGAAGGAGTAGTGGAAATAATTTCCCGAATATCAGGATCCTGTTTAAGGATATCCCAATAGACCTGTAGAGTCTGATGGACCTGATCCGAGTTCTGGTCAAAAGTACCAATCAGCCGGACCATTCTCCCCTGATCTTCCCATTTACAGGGTACTAGCAGGTTGTTCCGCTCGCAGGACTACGCGAGCAATTTTGTTTAACTAAGTATATGTCTGGGATAACCCCTGTCTCATGCACCAGGATTCCAGTAATTCCACACTGTTTCTGTAAGTCTGAGTCCGAGGAACAGTTCCTGTGTACTCGCAGGAACCGTCCCTTCAATATACCCCTCTTGAGGGGAGGGGATGGTAGCTATCCCACCTCAATAGGCAGTTTGTAGCCGTCTCCTTGCAAAATAATGTGGTAGATAGATCTCTTCAGACCCCATAATATAATAGGTGGAGGCCCAGGGAAGGTTACATCTGTACCGTCATCGGCACAGGCTCAGCGCTGACCTGGTCATGCCGAGCATCATGAAGTGATGACACTCAGTGTGCCTATGTGACTGCTGGTGACCCAATCACAGCTTCAGTGGTGATCCCCGGACTGATGGCGTCTCAGAAGAGTGATGAATGACCCCAGGAGAGCACTAGACGCTGCGAAGAGGCCCAAAAGAGGTAATGGAAATTGAGTATGATTGTTTGTTGTTTTTTTTTGTTTGTTTTTTTTTTTTACACCAGATGTCACCTTCCCTGGGCCTCCACCTATTATACTCTGGGTTCTGGAGAAATCCCAGAGTATAATAATGTCACTTTCACATTGACATAACTTCTGCTGTGTTTGTCGTAGAGAGCTAGAAATTAGATAGATACGTTCCTAGGAGCTCTAAAAGTGTTCTACACTCTAGTTTAAGCCAATTTAAGGTGTGGTTCATACAGAACTTGTTTGACCATAAACGAATCAGGGACCCGAGCCGCTGAACTCAAACATGAAAAGAATCTTGAGAGGTTCACCATTTCTAGTCAATATGATGTAAACTGGTACATACATTTTAAAGCTATAATATATCAGATGAGCTAAAATCAGGTCTAGTTATTCCAGGTTTATGAGATATTAATATGACTTACTGCATACCTCCCAACTGTCCCAGATTCAGAGGGACAGTCACGAATTCCGGGTCCTGTCCCAGTTGGGAGGTTTGTCTTGGCTTCAACTCATCTGTGTCAAGAATGTCCCTCTCTCTAGTTGTCCCCAGTTTAATGTACCCCCTCCAGTTGCTCCAGTTTAATGTCCCCCTCTAGTTTCCCCCAGTTTAAACTGGGGCACCAGGAAAGAGACTTTATACTGTGGGGGCAATTGGAGGGGAACATTATAACGTGGGGGCATGTAACGTTAAGGTGACTGTAGGAGCATTATACTGTGTGGGGGCTCAAGGAGAAATGGATGGGAATGGGTGGAGTCAATGTAGAAGTGAGTGGGGATAAATATGTGGTGGAGCACTATGCATGCTGCACATTCCCTCCCTCTTTCTGTCCTTTGAAAGTTGTGAGTTATGTTACTATATAATTAATATCAATTTTCATGGTAATATCATAAAGGATGCTCTTAAAAGCTGACGCATGGGCATAGTAATACTTTTTATACAATAAATTCAAATACATTCCTAGAGGAGAAATATACTAATGTCGATGCTACTACTGTTAAAAGCTGTCAGTTCCACGGGTACAGGTCAGTCCACATAAGCAAATTGTGCAAATGCCCAAGGTAAGAAAGAATCTGTAGCTTTTTGATGTTTGACATGACAATAGTTTAAAGTATATCATGCAGAGATATTGATCCACAAAAACAACATCACCCTCTTCCCACTCTCTGTCATCCATACTTATTTCTTGACAAGAGTAGATGAGAAATGAAATAATCTGGATTTAAGGCCTGAATCACATTGGGACAGTGTGAGTGTATTCACAGACTCTTAATACATTTTAGAAACTAAGCTTACTCTTACTTATATAGTTTAGGCTGAAATTCACAGAATTAAGAAAAAGTGTCCACTAGATGGCAGAAATGAGCCATTTACATTGGTTCTTCATCCTAACAAAAAATGGATAAACCTGCAGCCAAGACATTCTGGTTTTTCCTTCTAATCTTCGCAGCTCATTTGCCATCTAGTAGTCTAAGCAATTTTATAACCCATGATGCAAATGGTGAACATAGAGTAAGTGCCAAGAAATCCATATTGTTTGACTTCTACTTCTACAGAAAATAATAATTGTTGTTTTGGGCAGGTTGTAGGTACAGAGTGTGACCCTGGCGCTGTCTTTATTGTACAGATTTACTGCAGATTTAATGAGCAATATAAGATCAGTAGTTAACTACTTGCATTATACTTCATTTATATTGCAATATATTTTTATATTGCAATATAGGATCAGTGGTCAACTACTTATTATACTTCTATATTGTAATATATATTTCTATATTCCAATATAGAGCGCCGGAGTCCTAGGTTCAAATCCAGCCAAGGAAACATCTGCTAGGAGTTTGTATGTTCTTCCTGTGTTTGCGTGGGTTTCCTCCGGGTACTCTGGTTTCGTCCCACATTCCAAAGACATACTGATAGGGAATCTAGATTGTGAGCCCTGTATGGGACAATGACCACAATGCCTGTAAAGAGCTGTAGAATAAAATGGGGCTATATATTAGTAAACAAAATAAATAAATAAATTATTCAAACAGTTTTCAATTTTTTGCATTGAAAGTTCCAATATTTTGTGCCGTCAGTTCCTCTGCCCCAACTTTTAAATATTACTTCTGCACTCCAATTTTCTTGAACAATTTGTGCACAGCGGCCGATCCAGATATATTATATACAACAGAAAATTCCACAGACGAAGGTCCATGGTTGGACCAAAACATTCAGGTTCTGTTACTAACCTACTAATCTACTCATTTGCTGCTGTGTGAATGGATTTTTAATGAATATGTATAAATAAAGATTTATATACAAATTGTTCAAGAAAATTGGAGTGCTGAAGTAATATTTTCAGATTGGATGAGAGTATATCAAGTATCTTCTGGCACCTGCTTCTGATGCTATAGGAAGAGTGCATATCTTATACACTTGTATTAGTTCCTCTCCCCCTTCCTACATTTAAATAGTACTTCAATGAAAGACATTTAAAGGGAGTCTATCATTAAAAAAAACACCTTTTAAACTAATGTCACGTTGGAATGGCCTTTAAAAAGGCCATTCTATTCCTGCCTTCCATTCTTTTCTTCTCCCAACCGTTTCTGATAAAATTTGTTTCTTCAGTTATGCTAATTACCTTCACAGAGCACCTTGGGCGTTCCTCCTGTACTGTGAGCACCCCTCGAGTCATAGCTTTCCACCGCCCCTTAGTCCGTTGTGTTCACTCCCCTCTTCCTTTTCTCTGTATCTTCTGCCTTTCACAGGCATCGGACGCAGCGCTGTAACAGACCACCAGAAAATGGTGGCCCGGGCAGAGCTGACTGCGCATGCAACGGACATTTATAACGGTAGTGTGAACTCCCCCTAATATGTAGAAAAACTGTGCCACTGATGTTATTTGGCAATACCTACAGTACCAGTTAAGTATCTTTTCTGTTTTGGAATTGGATACTGTTGATGTCTCTTTATAGCACATGATGACATTACACAATCAGTACTTGCATAAATATATTGATGGCACCAAAATGGTACAGAAAGAATAAGGATTGCATTTTAATCTGTCACTAGATTTACTGTACATTTGTTGAATGGCTTCATCCAGAATAGATGTATAATCCTTTATCAAACTTTTTCTATGTTATTTTAAATTGAGACTTTTATGGGTCCAGGCCAGAGCTAAACTCACAGGTTGCTCATTTTAATATCAGGCAATCTGGTGTAGATTTTCAAGGGAAATACACAAGCCTCCTCAGGTCTAAGAGATCCATTTAATAATGTATGCAGTATTTAGCCTGTCTCCTAAGGGATAAGATATACAAGAAAAAAAAATTAAATAAAGACCTGCAGTGGAAATACTGCAAACAATGCATTAAAATATGGTAAACAAAACATGAAGTTAAAATTCTATAAAACCACATTGAAAGCCAGGCTATGAAAGATGTTTCTTTAAATCTTTCAGGCATATTTCCTGCATTTTTAATGTATAAATACATCCATAAATGGAACACTGTGGGCACAAATGTATGTATCTTTTCTTTGCAATGGATTTTATTAATGTCTTTAAAAGTGCTGGCACAATCTATTTTTTTTTCTAAGTGTTTATTCAAGGTTTGATTGAATCTTATGATTAGCTAATTTGTTTCTCTGTCCTTGCATATCCATTTTAATAAAATTAATTTATTTAATATATATAATCTATATATTTGTTTAATCAAATAAATATAGAAACCAATAAATATATGTCTAATAGTTCAGCAGTGCAAATGCGAAGTTAGACTAGACAGTCTTAAACTGCATCAGATTTACCATAGCGTCTGATATTGGATGACAAATCTGGTGAATTTTTAGACAGTCTAATCTAACTTTACATCACCTATTTTAAGGATAAGTTTACAGTAAAAAATGGTGCAAAAATGTTGGTGTGGAATGGCACATATTAAGCAGAGTCTCTTTTCCCATTTGATCACCCCCCCCCCCCCCTTGTTGCATAAGATATACAGTAAACATGGTTCATACAGTGGGTACAGAAAGTATTCAGACCCCTTTAAATTTTTCAGTCTTTGTTTCATTGCAGCCATTTGCTAAAAGCAAAAAAAGTTTTTTATTTCTCATTAATGTAAACTCAGCACCCCATCTTGACAGAAAAAAACAAGAAATGTAGATATTTTTGCAAATTTATTAAAAAAGAAAAACTGAAATATCACATGGTCATAAGTATTCAGACCCTTTGCTCAGTATTGATTAGAAACACCCTTTTGAGCTAGTACAGCCATGAGTCTTCTTGGGAATGATGCAAGTTTTTCACATCTGGATTTGGGGATCCTCTGCCATTCTTCCTTGCAGATCCTCTCAAGTTCCGACAGGTTTGATGGTGAACGTTGGTGGACAGCCATTTTCAGGTCTCTCCAGAGATGCTCAATTGGGTTGAGGGCAGGGCTCTGGCTGGGCCAGTCAAGAATGGTCACAGAGTTGTTCCGAAGCCACTCCTTTGTGAGTGAAAAATTTAAAGGGGTCTGAATACTTTCCATACCCACTGTAAATGTGATGTAAGACACCAGCAAATTGTGCTGGTATTCTGGCATTTATCAATAAGAAAGCTGCTCCAATATGTGTGTCTAAATGACATATTGACAAAAGCCACTGAGCACATACTAGTAATCGTTCTCTTACGCTCTTAAACTTTTTTCTACTGAATATAATATTCTTTTATAATTATGCATAGAACTGCAAGATGATTTCAATACTTCCCTACAAAAATATTAATATTAAATTACAATGTGATCTCCATCCCCTCAAAGTTCAAATCCACCATCCTGTAGGTACAAAAACCATAAAGCCTTTATATAAAATTATTAACTTTGACATGTAGAGTGCATACAGTAGTTGTCACTTGAAGGATATCACTAGAGATGAGCGAATCGAAGCTGCAGAAGTGGAATTCGATCCGAATTTCAGGAAATCTTCGATTCATCACGATTCCAGATTTCCTCACACTTCGATGCATCGAATCGCATTTTTTTATAAAATGGTCGCCGCACATGTTAGGACAAGGGGGTAGGGACTCTGGGAGTGCGGGATCACCCACAATGCCAAGTGTGCAGCTAATCAGAAGCCTGCCGGATCTGTGATGTCACAGCCCTATAAAAACCCTCGGCCATTTTAGGTACAGTCATTCCACATTGCTCTTACTGTAGGGACAGATGTCGTCAGGACCTAGGGAAAGACTTAGAAAACACATAAAAGGTCAGGGAAAGAGGATTACAAGTGTAGGGGAAGGATAGGGAGGAATTGAAAGAAGAATTTGGGGTGGCTGCAGGGTCACTTACAGCAAGAATTTGCAGCATAATTTACATTGCAGCACTCACTGCCATTATACTGCTGCTCAATACTTTGCATTGCAGTACAGCAAAAATCAGTGAATTATCATACACTAATATCTGCACATATCTGTAAAAAACGCCTTTTTAAAGGCGTTTATTATAAGGGGCTTATTCACTGTTCTTCCAAAGCATAACATTAGTCAGTACTATTGTGCCAAAGAAAACTGAATTATCATCCAATAACATCTGCATGTATCTGTAAAAAAAGCCTTTTTAAAGGCGTTTATTATAAGGGGCTTATTCACTGTTCTTCCACAGCATAACATTACATTTGTCAGTACTATTGTGCCAAAGAAAACTGAATTATCAACCAATAACATCTGCAGGTATCTGTAAAAAAAGCCTTTAACATGGGGAAAGACATAACGACCATATTCACCATTTTGTTACCAGTATAAAGTTGCAGGACATTTTTAAAAACAGATTTGTCAATAATAATTCAATAATTCAATAATTATTAGCGGTTATCACTTATTTAAAGGTGTTCATTAGTGTCTAAACCCATAAAAAGGACCATATTTGCCATTTTGTTAGCAGTATAAAGTTGCAGGCCACCCCCCACCCCTTCTCACAGCTGCCATGCTAGTGCAAGTTGAGCTCTCAGGGCTCCCCTGGTCAGACATGTGAGAGGATAGATGATGGCGCAGATAAGCAGCGGCCAACTTACTACATAGGATATCTCTATAGTAGTTCAGTTTGTCCTCCCTCTCAGCGGGTGTAAAAAAGGCCCCCATTTTTTCACGGTAGCAAGGGTCTAACATGGTGCAGAGCCAGTAGTCATCCCTCTGCCTAATGGTGAAAATTCAGCTGTTGCTGCGCAAGGAAGTCAGCATGCTTTGGGCCATTTGCGCAAGTGACTCCGAGGGACTCCCTGCAACCATCTCCACTGCATGCTGCCCCGGTGTGTCTGGGTCATCTGTCTCATCCTCCTCATCTCCCTCTGGCTGTTCTGGTTGCTCCTGCTCCTCCTCTCCACCCATTTGGCTACACATTGTTTGTGCTCTAATGTCCTCCTCATCCTCCTTCTCCTCCAGTTCAGCCCCCACAGGGCTCATGTGACCGTGAGATGTTTATGCCACATTTCCAGTCCATTGACCAGCCAGATTGAAAAGCATCTTATCCAGGATGTGAATCAGTGGAATGACGTTGTTTATCCCGTAGTCCTGGCGACTGACTAACAAAGAGGCCTCCTCAAAGGGAACGAGCAAACGGCAGGTGTCGCACATGAGCTGCTACTGGCTAACGTTAAAGTTACAGTTGTGCTAAAGGCACAGGAAACTAGGTCAAAGTTAAAGGAAAGATGAATGCAGCACGTTATCAGCAAATACTGGAGGCAAATTTGCACTCATCAGCCAGGAAGCTGCGCATGGGACGTACTTGAACGTTCCAACATGACAACGATCCAAAACACAAGGCCAAGTCAACCTGTCATTGGCTACAGCAGAAGAAAGTGAAGGTTCTGGAGTGGCCATCTCAGTCTCCTGACCTCAATATCATTGAGCTACTCTGGGGAGATCTCAAGCACGCAGTACATACAAGACAGCCCAGGAATTTACAGGAACTGGAGACTTTTTGCCAAGAAGAATGGGCAGTTTTACCATCTGAGAAAATAAAGAGCCTCATCCACAACTACCACAAAAGACTTCAAGCTGTCATTGATGTTAGAGGGGGCAATACACGGTATTAAGAACTGGGGTATGTGAACTTTTGAACAGGGTCATTTTTTTCATGTTTTTAGTTTTCATTATGATTTAAAAAGAGAAAACACAGAAGATTGACAATAAATGGCTTCAACCAACCACTAACCATGAGTGGAGAAAAACATTTTGTGTTATCATTCATATTCTCTGCAAAAAGGCCATAAAAAACAAAAATTCTGTCGGGGAATGTAAACTTTTTAGCACAACTGTACACAGGGGAGTGCCTCTGTCCGCTTGCAACATAAAGAAATCGTTTATGGCTTTTCTCTGTTCATAATCTTGCAGATAGGTGGAACACTTAAGGAAACGCTTGACAACCATATTGAACACGTGCGCCATGCAGGGCGCATGACTCAACCCTCCTGGACGAAGCGTCAACACCATGTTCTTCCTGTTGTCGGTCACCATGGTTCCGATTTTGAGGTGTCGCGGAGAAAGCCAGGATTCAATTTCTTGAGGCAGGACACAGAGCAGTTCCTCCCCTGTGTGACTCCGTTCGCCCAGGCAAACGAGTTGTAGAACAGCGTGACACCACTGTGCCCTACACATGTGCTATGCTGGAGGAGCACTGTGAATTGTCCCTGCAGTGGAGGCTGAGGAGACAGTGGAGGATGAGGCTGACATTGTTGCAGAACCAACGGCATGAGAATGTGGAGGCTGAAGCTAAGTCACCTGTCCAAGTTGCTGGTGTGTCTGGGCAGGCACCACATTAACCCAGTGGGCTGTAAATGACATATATTGTCCTTGACCGTAGTTACAGCTCCACACATTGGCGCTGCTGTGCACTTTGGCAGACACCGACAGGCTCAAGGACTGGCCCACCTTCTCTTCTACATATTTGTGCAGGGATGGTACTGCCTTTTTGGCAAAGAAATGACTGCTTGGGACTCTCCACCTCGGCTCAGCACAAGCCTTCAGTTCTCTAAAAGGTGCAGAGTCCACCACTTGGAAAGGGTGGGATGGCAGCACCAGCAACTTGGACAGGAGCACGTTCAGCTTCTGCACTGTTGGATGAGGGCACGCATACTGTTGTCTCTTCGTAATCGCTTCTGTGATGGATTGCTGACGCAATGACTGGCTAGGAGGAGGAGGAGGAGCAGGAGCATCACGACCAGCAGATGATGGGAAGGACACACAGCTTCCTTTGGCTGAGGTGGTGGAGCCTTGACTGTCTGAAATGGGGTACGTGCCACTGGGTGCTGCAGAAGTTGCTGCGGCAGGCTGGACAACCACATTGGAGCCACAGCTCTCCCAGGCCACTTTATGGTGACGCTGCATATGTTGACTATGTTGATGCAGGGCTGTGGTGCCAACATTGGCTTTACAAGAAACTGCCACACCGCCGAGTAGGTGATTTTACCCCCAACATGCCACACTAACTGACTGCTACCGCCGCTGCCTCCGTGAACCCCTGCACCAGTGATTTCCTGTCAGGTAGGCTGCTGCGAAGAAGGTGGTCTACCCCGGGCACATTTAGCTTCTGACCTCTCACTGCTGCCACCCTGCTGACTCCCCCGCTGCCCCATGAGCAATCTGCAACCCTCTTCTCCTGTTGACGATGAAGTCCCTCCCAATTACGATCGGCTACATCGTCATCCACTACAGTCTGCCGTTAACTGATGCCCTCCTCAACACCAGATCCCACGTCACTCTCCTCATCACTACTTGCCCGCCTACCGGAGGAAGCGGCAGATGTCTCCTCCAGATCTTGGCTGAGCAGTAGCTGCTGACTGTCCTCTACACTTACCCCAGTCCCATGGGCCCACTGCCTTGGGATAACCTTAGAATCTGACCTATCCTTCAAGCCGCACATCCAAACCCTCAACACCTTCTGCTGCCTCCAACTCAAGAACATCCATCGAATCCGCTCCTTCCCCACCCCAGAAACTACAAAGATGCTAGTCCATGCCCTCATAATCTCCCACTTAGACTACTGTAACACCCTCTCCATGGCCTCCCAGGAAATACTCTCGCCCCCCTCCAGTCCACCTTAAATTGCGCCGCTCGCTTTATACACCTCTCCCCCCCGTTCTTCATCGGCCGCTCCCCTCTGCCAATCCCTTCACTAGCTACCCATTGCCCAACAAATAGAGTTCAAATTACTAGCGCTGACATACAAAGCTATCCACAACCTGTCCCCTCCATATATCTCTGACCTAATCTCCCGCTACCTGCCCGCACATAACCTCCGATCCTCCAAAAACCTCGTATTCCGCTCTGCTCTTATCCGCTCTTCACACAACCGTCTCCAAGACTTCTCCCGTGCATACTCTGGAGCTCATTACCAAGACACATAAGACTGACCCCCACAATCACAAGCTTCAAGAAGGCCATGAAGACTCACCTATTTAGGAAAGCCTACAACCTCCAATAACGCTACTGTCTACCACCTGAACAGCCTCTACCCCCACCTTCTGTCTCTATCCCTCTTCCCTCTTAGATTGTAAGCCCTTGTGGGCAGGGCCCTGTATCCCACTGTGCCAGTTGGTCACTGTTAATATTATCTGTTTGGTATATCTTGTGTACCGTATGTTAATCCTCAAATGTAAAGCACCATGGAATTAATGGTGCTATATAAATAAACAATAATAATAATAATAATACCTCCTCCTCACTGTACAGTGGATCTGAGCCCACAGCATAGAGTACTTCTCTAGCTGAGGGAACAGAAAAGGACAGAGGCAGGTTGAGAACAGGTGAGGGCACAGGGCCTTCTGCCGGGCCATCCAACTAAGGGTTGTGTCTGACGAACCCACCGACTCTTGGCTGAGGGTGTCTGATGTGACTTGAGATGAATTGGATGACCAAGTCAACCAGTATACAACCGTAGTGTTGCTGGTCAAGACACGACCGCTACTTGACAATGGGAGCTCAGGCCTCTGTAACTGAACCCTACTGCCGCGCCCCCTTACTCTGCTGTGACCTGTGCCTGTGCCAGAATCATTTAGGCCTGCGGCCCTCCCCTGTGCATGGCCTCTCGCTTCTCTGTCTGACATACTGTTTCATGAAAAAACGTAATTGCAAAGGGCAAAAAGGCCTGTTATTTTCTACTTTGAAGAGAATGGCAAATATGCCCCTTATTTCTTTCCCCACTCATGAACACCTATAAAAAAAGCGTGATAAAGGCAGAGATTTGTGGCTCAGAATTATTGAATTATTGACAATACTGTATTGAGAAATGGGTAGCAACTTTATACTGGGAACAAAATGGCGAATATGGTCCTCCTTATGGGTTTCCACACTAATAAACACCTTTAAATAAGGTGTATGCTCCTCCAGCATACCACATGTGCAGGGCACAGCGGTGTCACGCTTTTCTACACCTCGTTTGCCTGGGCGAACAAAGTCACACAGAGGAGGAACTGGGTCACTGTATGTCCTTCTTATGCTGCTTCCCACTGGGTCAGTCTGTGTCCTCCTCATGCCGCTGCCACTGGGTCACTGTATGGCCTCCTCATGCTGCTGCCACAGGGTCACTCTGTGTATTCCTCATGCCGCTGCCACTGGGTCACTGTATGCCATTCTCATGCCACAGCCACTGGGTCACTGTATGCCCTCCTAAGGCTGCTACTACCTCCACCTCTGCCACTGGGTCACTGTATGCCCTCCTCATGTCGCTGCCACTGCTGGGTCACAGTATATCCTCCTAATGCCGCTGCCACTAGGTCACTGTATGCAGTGGTGAACCTAGCCTCTTTGCTGCCTGAGGCAGACTATAGAAAGACGCCCCCCCCCAAAAAAAAAAAAAAAAAAAAAAAAAAAAAAAAACTGAGTTTCCATGCTACTAGTTTAACACACTGTTATCGTCGCACAATATACACAATACACAAAGTTATAAACCAGTTTTTAAGAATTCTTCTTACTGTATTGCTTCAGTATCAGAACAACACGGCATTAACAATGAAAGTAACTTCACACATCTTCTGCTTGGTGGATGGACGAGCCCACGTGGCCCCCATTCTCTATAATAGGAGCCCCGCAGATAGCTGAGTACTGGACTTCGGCTATCTTTGGCACTCCCATTAAAGTGAATGACAGCCACGCGGGTTCGTCCATCCACCAAGTGACACACCTATATATATGGCTGCAGCCAGGCTGAATTCCCACCCAGTGGGGGGGGGGGGGAATTCTCAGGCTCAGTGGGGTCTCAGCAGACAGACCCCCATCAATCAGGTATTTATCCTCTATCATTTAGGTGAATACAGGGCAGTAACATTTTGTGACTTACAGGTGACGTCTCTGACTAATCCTTCACATTTCCCTTCTCTTCCCTCTGGACCGCCATGACCACTTCTTCCAGCTGTGACTTGTCTCTGTCAAGTTTGCAACACAGACATCTTTGGCTCCTCACTTTTACCAGACATCCAACCCACATTGTCCTCACCTACACAAAGCACCCATCCTGCTGCTACCCCCAATTATAAAATATGTGATATAACCCCCCATAATGAATAATACTCCCAAGTGCATCTTTATATTAATAATGTCCGTGTGTACCCTGTATAAATAGTGCCCCTTATTAATAATACCCCAGGTATTAACTAATTAAAAGGTTTTCCAGGTCATTAATAAACTAATCAGTGGGGTTCAAAAACCCAGGACCCCCACTGATCAGCTGTTTGAATGGTATCTGTGTAAGCACCGTGACCACTTCTCTGTTTACATAGTGTAATTCATCTCATAGCGGCCATGTCATGTAACTACACCTTCGTCCTGTACATGTCTACAGTATGTGACAAGGCTACAATTACATCACACGGTCACTATAAACAGACAGCGTATAATATAAACAGGAGCCATAGCCCATGTTTATAGCGCCCCATTTACACACACTATAATGTTCCACAGCAGCCCCTGCACACAGTATTACACAGTGTTATGGCCCGCAGCGGCCCCTGCACACTGGATTATGCCTCGCAGCGGCCCTGCACACGGTATTATGCTCCATAGTGGCCCCTGCTCACGGTATTATGCCCCGCATTGGCCACTGCACACGGTATTATGTTCCACAGCAACTCCTGCACACAGTTTTATGCCCCATATTGGCCCCTGCACACGGTATTATGCTCCATATTGGCCCCTGCACACGGTATTATGCTCCACAGTGGCCCCAGCACACAGTATTATGCTCCATAGTGGCCCCTGCACTGGTATTATGCTCTATAGTGGTCCTTGCACTGGTATTATGCTCCATAGTGGCCCCTGCACTGGTATTATCCTCCATAGTGCCCTTGCACTGGTATTATGCTCCATAGTGGCCCCTGCACTTGTATTATGCTCCATATTGACCCCTGCACCCGGTATTATGCTCTATAGTGGCCCCTACACTTGTATTATGCTCCAGAGTGGCCCCTGAACAGGGTATTAGGCTCTACAGTGGTCCCTGCACAGGGTATTATGCACCACAGTGGACCACCCATGAACTATTATTATACTCTGGGGTCTTTTTATCTGCATGGAGGAATGGGTCAACATACCAGCAACAGTGTTTGCCAACCTTGTGAAGACTTACAGAAAACGTTTGACCTCTGTCATTGCCAACAAAGGATATATAGCAAAGTATTGAGATGAACTTTTGTTATTGATCAAATACTTATTTTCCACCATAATTTGCAAATAAATTCTTTAAAAATTACATTTATTTTCTCATTTTGTCTCTCATAGTTGAGGTCTACCTATGATGTCAATTACAGGTCTCTCTCATCTTTTTAAGTGGGAGAACTTGCACAATTGGTGGCTGACTAAATACTTTTTTCCCCACTGATTGTGTTCTAGGAAAAGTAGGTTGATTTGAATTTTTATATATTTTATATATATATATATTTTTTTTACGGTAATTTTTAGATCCCCTAGGGCCGTGATGGCGAACCTATGGCACGTGTGCCAGAGAGGGCACGCAGAGCCCTCTCAGTTAGCACGCGTGCCGTCGCCATGATCGCTCACTAACGGGGAATCCAGTACAGGAATCCCGGTTAGTGAGCGATCGCTTCATTCAGCTGTATGTGCAAATGTATATACAGCTGAAAGCTGTCACTGTAGGCCGCGGTCCGCGGAACCGAGGCCTACACTGACTGCAGAGTGTGACATCTGCCCCGACCCTTGCGTGATGACGTCATTCATCAGCGCCTGCGAACAGAAGGAGGAGGACGCTCTTCGTGGGACTGGGTAAGTAACATAAACTATTTTGTGGGGGCCTACTGTGAAGCATATACTACTGTATGGGGGACACTGAAGCATATACTACTGTGTGGGGGACACTGAAACATCTAATGCTGTGTGAGGGACACTGAAGCATCTAATGCTGTGTGGGGGACACAGATGCTTCACAGTGTCCCCCATACAGTATTAGATGCTTCAGTGTCCCCCACACAGTATTAGATGCTTCAGTGTCCCCCTACACAGTAGTAGATGCTTCAGTGTCCCCATACAGTATTAGATGCTTCACAGTGTCCCCCATACAGTATTAGATGCTTCACAGTGTCCCCCATACAGTATTAGATGCTTCAGTGTCCACCCCATACAGTATTAGATGCTTCAGTGTCCCCCATACAGTATTAGATGCTTCAGTGTGTCCCCCCCCACCACACAGTATTAGATGCTTCACAGTGTCCCCCATACAGTATTAGATGCTTCGAATACTGTGTGGGGGGGGGGGGGCACTGAAGCATCTAATACTGTATGGGGGACACTGAATCATCTAATACTGTATGGGGGACACTGAATCATCTAATACTGTATGGGGGACACTGAATCATCTAATACTGTATGGGGGACACTGAAGCATCTAATACTGTATGGGTGACACTGAAGCATATACTATTGTGTGGGGGACACTGAAGCATATACTACATGCTAGGGTGAATTTCAGAAGACTTGGAAAATAAGTGTAAGCGCTGTAAATTTTGAATATTTGCATGAACATGTTGAATTCATCAATAGACATATAAAAAATTATGAAATGCTTATAATTGTACTTCAGTATAGCATAGAAAAATTATGCTAAAAATCTGTAAGCAGCAGACTTTGTGAAAACCAAAATTTGTATTTTTCACCACAATTCTCACTTTAAATATACCAAGCACTATTGCACAGGCTGTGTGCAACATTTATTACTTTAGGCCAAGGCCCAACATTGCAGAAACGCAGCGTTTTTTGGTGCAGATTTTGCTGCTTTTTGAGCCAAAGTCAAGAGTGGCTTGAAAAGGACTACAAAATATAAAGAAATCTGTTATACTTATCCCTTCTGTTTACTCCACTCCTGGCTTTGGCTCAAAAAACCACAGCAAAATCTGCAACAAAAAAAGCTGCATTTTCGCAATGTGGGGCCTTGGCCTTACACACTTTTGGCGCCTTGCTAGATATGTTTCAAAAGTTTATAGAAAAGAGAACGCAGCTTTGTCTATATGAAAATATTCTGCAAATGTATTCGTCATGTGCAAATGTATATAGTGTATAGTAAGCAAACCTTGAGCTGATGTAATGAAAAGTGTCTAATTTGAACAAGTTGCACCAAAATGTGATAAATATAACATCTACCAACTACCTCACTTAAAGGGGTTGTCCAGGAAAAAAATGTACAATAAATTTCATTTTTTGTAAATAGGTACAGAAATTACTGCTGTCCGACAGGACATTCACCAAATTGCTAACGCTTAGTTGATACACTTGAGAAGGACCACAGCACAATTAAACAGCATGTTTCTACCCTTTAGACCACCATTGTGGCCCAATCCTCCTCTCTAAGAGATATGCAGCGTCACCTTGAAGATTTGGATAAAAGGGACAGGCGTAATAATATCAGAATGTGGGGTCTCCCTGAAGCAACAAGAGAGGAAGACCTCTTCTATACCCTCAAGTCTATATTTACCCAAGTTCTGGATGCCTTGGAGCCCTGCAGAATCCAGCTGGATAAAGCCCAAGCACTTTTCAACCAAGGATGTTATCTCTTGTGTCCATGGCTTTCGTTTAAAGGAGATTTAACAGTGCCCCTGTCCTGCTTTAACCTGATCTCTCCTGAGTGACCCTGCAAAAATGAGAGCTCTGCATCCCCTGTTGCCCACACTTCGTGACCATCGAATTATACTGTATGCTGCTGGGGCTTCCCATTTTCTTTGATGGCCCGCAAAGATGGTGCTATGATCACACAATGATCCTTTGCTGATCTATCCCCTTTCTGTGAAGCTCTGGGAATCCTGTTTCTAAAACTACAGGACTAAGAAATAGAAGTGCCACGATCAGACAATCATCCCCCTCACAACTTGCCCCTTAAGGGATCTTCTCGATCAACCCCTCCACATGATGATACTTGAATAGTGAATCTTGGGTGTAGTGTCCTTTTTACTCCAAATATATTTGGGTCCCCTCCGGTCTTATTTACTTGAATTTTACCGTTATGATTATATGAAGCTGTTGCATTTCCTGCTTTTGTTTTTCTTTTGTCTGAGGCATATTGCATTGTGGTGCAGACTGGAGACTGTACTCCTAAGAAGGCTTCCATTTTTTATATCCCCCGACAACCGTCTCTTATCAGTATTATTCGTCTCCTCCCTCTTAGCTTTATATCCCCCCCAAACAAGAGGGTGTTGTGGAGGGTATCCATTTTGGTGGGGTGGGGACTGTTTTCTCTATATTGTTGTTTAATTGGTACCGTGAATACCGTATACTATGTTTGGTTTTCTATGTACTGTTTCATTTGTTTTTCTGTCTCCCCTCCCTGGTTTGTTTCTCACCTCTCATATTTTTCCTTCCTAACCAGAGCACCTCCCTGCCATTCCGAGATGCCTACACTCACCTGCAAGACCTTTCTGAAGGTTATTGCTTCACATCTACACTGACTACCCTGGACTACTGAATATACCTCTTCACTTCTAAACTGTGAGCTACAATCACTCGGACACACCACACACCTGGACCATTCACGTTTGCACACATTGGCTATGGTTTAGATGTCACTCAATGTGAAAGGCCTTAATTCTAATGTTCTAAGAGCTGACTGGTCCTCAGGGAGACAAAAGCACTTAAGGCTGAAGTGGCTTTCCTACAAGAAACCCATCTTGACTCCAATGACCGTTTACATTTTGCTAACAGATATTACCCCTTTGTCTGCTGTAAAATAGATGGGGTGTGATGTAAATAATTATGGGGGCCCCACACAGTGTAATATGCTTCACTAGAGCCCCCACACAGCATAATATGCTCTGCAGTGGTCCACACACAGTATAATATGCTCTGCAGTGGCCCACACATAGTATAATATGCTCTACAGTGGCCCCCATACAGTATAATATGCTCCACAGTGGCCCCATATCTTATAACATACTCCACAGTGGCCCACATGGTATAATATGCTCCACAGTGGCCCACAACACAGCATAATATGCTCCACAGTGGCCCCCACACAGTATAATGTGCTTCACAGTGGTCCCCACACAGTATAATATGCTCCAAAGTGGCCTCCACCCAGTATAATGTGCTCCACAGTGTCCCCCACACAGTATAATGTGCTCCACAGTGTCCCCCACACAATATAATATGGTCCATAGTGGCCCCCACACAGAATATGCTCTGCAATGGCCCCCACATGAATATGCTCTACAGTGGCCCCACACAGTATAATATGCTCTACAGTGGCCCCCACATAGCATAATATGCTCCACAGTGGACCCACATAGTATAATATGCTCCGCAGTGACCCACACACAGTATAATATGCTCCACAGTGTCCTGCACACAGTATAATATGCTCTACAGTGGCCCCATACAGTATAATATGCTCCACAGTGGCCCCACATCTTATAATATACTCCACAGTGGCCCCCACATGGTATAATATGCTCTACGGTAGCCCCCACACAGTATAATATGCTCCACAGTGGCCCCCACACAGCATAATGTGCTTCACAGTGGTCACCACACAGTATAATATGCTCCAAAAAGGCCTCCACACAGTATAATGTGCTCCACGATGTCCCCCACACAATATAATATGCTCCACAGTGGCCCCCACACAGAATAAGCCTTGCAGTGGCCCCCACACAGAATATGTTCTACAGTGGCCCCACACAGTATAATATGCTCCACAGTGGCCCCCAAATAGCATAATATGCTCCACAGTGGCCCCACACAATATAATATGCTCTACAGTGGCAACACACAATATAATATGCTCCCCACAGTGGCCCAAACAGTATAAGCCACTGTTATACTCACCTTAAGCCGCTTCAGGTGAACCCCACGAAATTTTGTGAATATTCGTGAGGTTCGACACTCTGATTAGTTTTAGTGCTATTATCAAGCCCTGGGGTTGCATCAGACCCCAAAGTATAATAATTGGAGGCCCAAGGGAAGTTATGGGAAATAACAAACACTTATACTCACCTTACCCCACCTCTCCTGGCATCCTCGTTCCATCCAACTGTCTTCAGCATCCTTTTCAGTCCTTTCCTTCCTGCGACTGAGGTCACGCGCCCCAGACGTCACTGCTGGGACCTGTAATTGGGCCTTAGCAATCACGTGTAGTGGCTGGAAGAGCCCTGAAGAAGATGCTGAGAGCTGTCAGAATCCCAGGAAAGGTGAGTATAAGTATTTGTTATATTTAATCACCTCCGCTGGGGAGGCTACTATTGGAAAGGGGCCCGGCATCACAAAATGCCAGGATCCTTTCCAATAACATTATGTATAGTGGAACCAGTCTTTCCCTCATCGATATCAGGCTGCTGCAGGGCTCTTGCCACCTCCAGCAGGCCCCGAACCACTCCCGTCACAGTCGCTCCTCCTACGACTGCGCTCGTTACGCTGGTCATTACCAGACCTCCATTGTCTATTAAAAAAAAAGCAATGGGGGTCTGGTTCCTCTCCGAACTTTCTGTGCAAAGCATTGCCGACACGATTTTTCCCAAAGAACTTTTTCACTGTGGGACACCACATGGGGCCTTAGCCTTACAGACATTTCAGGTGCTCTGCAAAAGTGGCATGGCATACAAAAACCAAACCATCTGAATCTGTGCTACATAAACCAAATAGCGCGGTGTACCCAAACAACAGTTTATACCCAGACATTAAGTACGTTATTCTGGTTACAACACTGTCATACATGTGGGCATAAACTGCTGTTTGGGCGCGCAGTAGGGCACAGATATACAGGAGCACTATGTGGGATTTGGAGCACAGATTTAGATGTTGGATATTAAAACACCATGACCCTGAATGGATTCCCCTAGGGCCGTGATGAAGAACCTATGGCACGAGTGCCAGAGAGGGCATGCAGAGCCCTCTCAGTAGGCACGCGCGCCGTCGCCATGATCACTAACTAGTGAGCGATCGATTCTTTCAGCTGTATGTGCATATGTACATACAGATGAAAGCTGTCCGTGTAGACCGCGGTCAGTGTAGGCAGCACCTGCGATCAGAAGAAGAAGGAGGACGCTCTTTGTGGGACTAGGTACGTAACATAAACTACTGTGTGGGGGCCTACTGTGGAGCATATACTACTGTATGGGGGACACTGTGAAGCATCTAGTACTGTGTGGGGGACACTGAAGCATCTTATACTGTGTGGGGGACACTGAAGCATCTTATACTGTGTGGGGGACAGTGAAGCATCTTATACTGTGTGGGGGACACTGTGAAGCATCTAATACTGTGTGGAGGGCTTACTGTGAAGCATATACTACTATGTGGGGGCCCACTGTGAAGCATTTAATGTGGGGGGGCCCAAAGTGGAGCATATAATACTGTGAGGGGGCCTCTGTGAAGCATATAACACTGTGCGGGGGTCACTGTGAAGCATATAATACTGAGTGGGGGCAATTCTGGAGCATATAATACTGTCTGGAGTCCACTTCGGAGTGAATTGTACTGTCTGGGGGCCACTGTGGAGCACATTGTACTGTGTGGGGGCCCTTCACTATTTCTATCACACAGTATCTGTTTTATAGCAGACATGTGATTGCACGGTCAATGTGTAAGCCGTGTATCGGGGTGGGCTCCCCAGGATACAGCGAAGTCACAAACAAAGGAAGCGACTCCAAATCAATTTAGTAAAAAACAAGATTTTACTTTGTGTAGTAACATCTCTACCAAAGAAAACACTCCCAATTATTTACATACACTCAGCCAGGAAGCTGAGGCCCTGGTGTTGTACAGCGTGGTGCCCTCTCATGTGCAGCTCCAAAACACCCCAAGCTTTTAACTATCTGCAGGCTGCTACTAACCAGCTGCTTGTTACCTTTTTATCACCCTTGTCACAGGAACAATTCAGTGAGTTTGATAGGGGCACCTTCGGTATAACACAAGAGCTTACAAACTTAACAAAATACCCCTATTCCACACAAACAAAGTACAACCGAGTAAATATAATAGTAGGTCAGCTTGCAAGCAAAAGAAATGTGACAATGTATAAAATGTCGCTTCTAGACTTCCTCAGAAGCTCCTCTCTTGGAGTTACAAGTTTATAGAATTCTCTGAGTCTTAGTCCTTACTACCGAATAGGTAGATAATTCACCAGTAGTATGGCCTGTGAAGATGAGTATGCCTAACTAGTCTAACTACAGGCCCTTACTCAGTCCCAAGCAAAACATTGTAATGCGGTACGTGCACGATTACTTCTCTTACTCATCCAGCTTTGTTGGGTACCTTTAAGCCTTGGTGTATAACAGCTGGAAGCGGGGCTCATCCAGAAAGCATGCGATCTCACTGACAGGGCCACTTCTAAGCCGGGTCTTTGATAGCAATCTTTAACTTAGGATGCTGTCTGAACAAACCCTGGAACAGTCTCTGCTTCAGCACCCCCTTGTTATATCTCTGATCCCTTAGGAACCCTTTTTCTCTCACTTCAGTCCTTCTTCTTCTAAAAGCTCAAAAGCACGCTCCTAAGATGGCTGCCACACACACTCTGCTCCTTCTTGAACCTCCTCTGCAGAACAGGGTCTCCACGTCACTACTCCAGGGAATTACAGAATTATAGTCCTTCCCATTTCTGAGTTAACAGTGGCCTCTTGTGGTCAAACAAACAAATGTCAGTTTATAAAAAACAAACAAAACTTATTTATAGAAACAAGTACATTCATAACATGAGGGCTGTTTTCCCATCTTACATGCCACCCCACTAGAGGTTTACGTCCCTGGCAACCTTCCCCATACAAGCTCATCCTGCGCATAGCGCTGTGGGGGTACACCAGCATTGGACCTGACCGTCCTACGCAGAGTTACAGGATCAGGGGTATCGGGCACATCCAAAGGTGGTTGTTCTGCAGGCTGTGCAACTCTCTCCCTGGGTGACAAACTCGTCACGACTGGGGTCCCCGGAGTGGCTGGGGCAGGGACCACCCACCATTCATCGTCTAAGGGAGGTTCCCTAGTACTAGGGTTAGGAGCAAGCACCTCCTCATCGGCCACTGGTTGCTCAAAGTTACAGAGTCTTAACATATTACAATGGAGGTTCCTTGAGGGTCCCCCAGTCCCTACTGGCTCTACTTCATACACTGGGATATCTGCGTCTACCCTCTGCTTCACTATATACGGAACCGCCTCCCACCGTCCATCTAATTTTCCAGTTGGCCTCTTGGCTCTGACAATCATGCGGTCACCTGGAGCATACTCATCCCTCTGCACTGGCCCTGGGTTGGGGTGCACTACTTGTCTCAGGCGTTCACCCAAAACCTTGTTTACTGCTCTCAGTCGGCGACGGTGCTCTTGCACCCAAGCAGTAGTGCTCCTTGGTGGGAGCTGCATCGGATCTGGCATATGGAGATCCTCAATCTCCTGGTCTGCTCTCCCAAACATCAGCATGTGTGGTGAGTAACCAGTGGTGTTGTGTACTCTATTGTTATAGGCCCACATCAGCGCAGGTAAGTACTCTGGCCACCGAGCTTTTTGATTAACCTCTAAAGTCCGCAGCATTTGTATCAAGGTGCGGTTGAACCGCTCGCACGCCCCGTTCCCTTGCGGATGATATGGGGTCGTGCGGCAACGTTCGATACCATAGAGCTGATACAGCTCACTCATCAAAGCACCCTGAAAACATGCCCCCTGATCTGAATGGATTCTCTGCGAACACCCAAACTCTTGTATAAAGTGCTTACAAACTGCCTCAGCAGTTGATTCAGCTGTCTGATCTCTGGTGGGTACAGCCACTGCATATTTTGTAAAGTGGTCCATCATGACCAAACAGTAAGAGTGTCCTGAGGTACAGTACCCAATCTGTACATAGTCAATCATTAAGATTTCTAGGGGGGCAGATGTTCAAATGGTTTGTACAGGGGCCCGTTGCTCGGGGCTTTTACTCAGCCCGCAGGATCAACTCTTGAGGCATGCCTCGGTTACCATTTCTCCCAAATCTGGACAATATATGAATCGTTGAAGCCATTGGTACGTCTTAACACTCCCAAAATGAGCCCTCCTCTCATGGGCTTCCTGAGCGGCCGCTGGTCTCAATGATATAGGGATGACAACCTGTTGCCAGTACTACATCTCTGACTGTACGTATATGGTCTGGCACAGGAGCCCCTGGGTAACACTCAGCTTATCCCACTGTCTCAGTAACTTCTGACCCTCTTGAGTTAGGCTGGCCTGCTCGTCCGGGCGGGGCCAGATGTTAGTCCAAATCCACCCTTTCACTTTCCAGAGGTCCGGGCAGCTATTTTGAACCCTTTCCCAATCTTCCAACGTCTTCCCCAACACCATCGGCATCCCTGAGGCCATCCCACTTGAATTTGTTATGTTCTGGAATGTCGGTACTCTGCCAAGGTGTGGGATTTCAATATCTTCTAGCCCTTCGTCCCCACTCTTGGTCGGCAATCCTACAGGGACTCGGAAGAGGGCATCAGCGTTGCCATTCTCCCTTTGTGACCAGAACTGGATGCAGTATTGGTACTTGGAAAGACGAGCCATCCATCGCTGCTCAAGGGAGCCTAGCTTGGCGTTTTCCAGGTGTGCTAACGGGTTATTGTCCGTCATCACAATCACTTCTGCACCCGTCAGATACTCTGCAAATCTTTCAGTCATGGCTCATACCAGCGCCAAAAGCTCCAACTTAAAGGAGCTATAGTTCTCAGAGTTGTGCTCCGACTCCCTTAGAGACCGACTGCCATAGGCAATCACCCTCTCCCGTCTGTCTTGAACTTGAGATAGTACGGCTCCAAGACCATGTAGACTTCCATCCGTGTACAACAAGAACGGACTATCAAACCGTGTATAGGCCAGGATCGGGACACTGGTCAGAGTTCTTTTCAATGCCTCAAAGGCTCCTTGCTGTCTTGGCCCCCACTCAATTGGGCGATTCTTGGGTCCTCCAGCTGTGCCTCTCAGCAGCTCGTTTAGTGCACCGGCGAGATGTGCGAACTTGGGTATAAATCTCCTGTAATAACTGGCCAATCCTAGAAAGGCCCGCACTTCCCGTAGGGTTCTTGGCTGGGGCCACTTCTGGACAGCCTCCACCTTGCTGGGGGCTGTTTGTACCCCTTCCGGAGTGACCACATGTCCCAAGTACTCTATTCGCTGCTGAAACAGTTGGCACTTCTTGGGCTTGATTTTTAGCCCATGGTCTCACAGTCGTTCTAGGACCTGCTGCAGCTTTTGAAGATGATCTTCGAATGAGGTCCCAAACACCACAACGTCATCCAGATACAGTATATCAGTACTGACTCAAAGTTTAGGTCACCCAGACAGAGCTCCATCAACCGCTGAAATGTCCCTGGAGCGTTGGACAGACCAAACGGCATTCTGTTGAACTCATAGAGTCCCATAGATAAGATAAAGGCTGTCTTCGCCATGTCCTTTTCGGCCACTGGCACTTTCCAATATCCACTGGCCAGGTCAAGCATGGAGAAATACTTGGCACAACCCAGGGAGGATAGTGTCTATTCGATCCGTGGAAGAGGATAGGCATCGCGGATGGTCTGAGCATTCAGTTTTCGGTAATCTACACAAAACTTGAGACTTCCGTCTTTCTTCCGCACCAGGACCACCGGAGCAGCCCACAGGCTTTTACTCTCCTGTATCACCTGATTCTCCAGGATGCTTGGCCACCATATCTTTCACCTCCTGATACATCTTGGGCAGGATTTGCCTGTACCGCTCCCGAATTGGCGCAGCGTCGCTGGTAGGCATTTCATGTTCAATGGCGGTAGCACACCTGAAGTCTTCATCATGTTACAGGTGGTTGTTACCCGTTCTTGATGTCACCCACTCAGCTTCTGAGCGGGTAACATTACCATGACGTAATAGTACATCATGTTGCAGGATGGTACACTTTACTATGATGTACTATTGTTATGGTAAGGGAAAGTGTTAAAAGGAGTCTGTCACCAGGTTGAAGCATATTAAACCAGCAACAGAGTTAGATAGGTCAGGCTCTCCTGGTTGCAATGCTTTTATTCCCATGAAAACTCATTGCAGGGATATTCATTTATTTCAGAATATGCAAATAAGCAATCTGGAGTACCGAGAGTGACTTCCTCGCTCCAAACTGCTATGCTCCACACTGCACAGAAACACCCTCCTTCCCTCCTCCCTTCTTTAAGTGACAGGGCCAGGGAGCTAAGCTGAAATCTCATCACTCAAAGGCGTAAAGGAGGGCAGTGTGGGGCGTAGCAATGGAGCTGCCCTTTGTACTATAGACTGATCATTTTCATATTCTGAAATAAATTAATCACAGCAAGCAAGGCACAAATTTTCATGGGGGAAAAAAGCGTTACAATAAAGTGAGCCTGACCTAACTAACTGTATTTCTTGTTTAACCCTTACGCGCACCAGGACGTACAGTTATGTCTTGTTGCACTTGACTAAATATATATACAGCAGGCAGGGCCGGTTTTAGACAAAGTGGGGCCCTGGGCAAAATTAAAAGCGGGGCCCCAAATGCTGATATGCAAACAACACCATCGTGACAACCCCTATAATAACGCCTCCTTTCTGCCAACAAAAAAGTAATAACAAGCTCCATTTTACCACACACAATTCAAATGAGCACCTTTTGTACCACCTAATAGATTTTTGCACCCAGTCATCAGTTATTATAGCGCCTCCTTATAAATAATAGTTCCTGCTTATAAATAATATTACACCTTTATCAGTAATAACTCCCTTATAAATTATAAATAGTGCCCTGTCTCAGTAATATTCCCCCTTATCAGTAACAGTCACCCTGTAAAAATAATACTGCTCCCTTATAAATAATAGCCCCCTCATAAATAATAATTACCCTTATAAATAATAGTCCCCATTATCACTAATAGCCCCCTTTATAAATAAGCCCACTTAACAATTATACCCCCCTTATAAATAGTTCCCCTCTTATAAATAATAGCTCCCCCCTTATATTGGATGCCTTATATATATAATAGTTCCCCCCTTATAAATAATAGCCCATCTTATAAATAATAGTTCCCCCTTATAATTGCCCCCTTATATTTAAGTTTCCCAGTTATATATAGTAACCCACTGTGATGATTCCGCTTAAATATGGCTATAACTCAAAGATGTATTTTGATTTCTGGGTATCGTATCTCCCTCTTACTTCCATTTACTTATAATGTGCGCAGCCCTAATCCTAGATGTATGTTGTCAGTAGGGCAACCTTGTAACAATAGGGCTTTGTATCCATCCCAGAATAGCTCTATTGAATTCCTACTTAGGCCTGGGTGATCAAATAAACATGCATTGTTCAGCCTGGGCTGTTAGATCAGACATGGTTGATAACATTGTATAATTTCACTTAATCCTATCTCCTTACAAAGGATCTGGACTTGAGTGCATTAATCAATCAGACTTGCCGTCGCCGGTGACCTCATTCTGGGTGGTGTACTCAAGGGTATAAAAGATGAGGTAAGAGGTCAGTGGGAGGAGATTGGGCTGAGACTACAAGAGAATACTATGATAAGAATACTATGATGAGACTACAAGAGACTATTACTGGGAGACTGTGATGAGAGCATGCAGGCTGGAATGCTGTGTTGCTGCTGCCTCTGTGATGATTCTGCCTAAATATGGCTATAATTCAGAGCTGTCTTTTGGTCTCTGGGTAGCGTATTTCTCTCTAGTTCCATTTATTCATAAGCCTACTCATAGGTATATTGGCAGTAGTGGCCGGGCTGGAACAATAGGGCTTTGTATTCATCACAGCAGGGACCCATTGTATTCCTACACAGCTCTGAGTGATCAAACAAACATGCATTGTCCAGCTGCAATGGTTGACCAGATATGGCTGAAAACATTGTATCATGTCACTTGGTCTCATCTACATACAAAGGGTCTGGACTTGATTGCATTAACTCATCAGACTTACTGTTGCCGGTGACCTCATTCTGGGAGGTGGCATAAAGGGTATATAGGATGAGGTAAGAGGTCTGTGGGAAGAGATTATGCTATGGAGATTATGCTATGGAGTTGAGACAGACCATCACAGACTTCCACTGAGACAGACTTTGACTGAGATGCTACTATGAGCAGGCAGGTTGGAATGCTGCTGCTGATGATGATGAGCCTACAAGAGACTGCGAGAGATTACAGAGGGACTAATGCTGAGAGATTGTGATGAGAGCATGCAGGCTGGATTATTGTATTAATGCCACATGCTAAACAGCCTCCACTGGTTATTCACACATGACAGAGCATGTGTGAGTGTTGGACTACAGAACCACATCAAGGACATGTGTGGTAAAGTAATCATTTCACCTTTATCCCTTTTATTTTATTTGTACTGTATCTTGTAACTACTAACTGTTAATGCTTGCATATATCTGCATATCTGTTCTGAACTGCATGTGTTAGATTTTAATACCGACCCATTTTAGGGGTTAATAAATATATAAAATTTAGAAGGCTTGTCTTGTATTTATCTTGTGAACCCGACACTCACTGGCGGTGAGTGTGGTTTTTATATTAAAGAGGACTCAGGGTGTGGCCAAAGGGGTTTGGCGCACTGAGGATATTTCACATTGGTGGCAGCGTAGTGGGATCTTAGGATAAACGGCGTGTGTTGGTGACCTTTATCACTCACATGCTGGGGATTATGATAATCCTATGAGACAAGCTCGGTATTAAAGCAAGCATTAAGATACAGTGAAAGTTTGATACAGTGCTGTTCCCTCCCTTACTCTTGGTATTCTATCCTATCTTTTATTTGGCAAATACCAGTGGATGGCTAGTGGGCTGAGAAGCAGATCTCCAGAACTGCTGAACCAGGCTTTTGGAGATCCTGAGCGTATGGCTGAAATGGAGGCAGCCACAGCTATGCAGAGTCCTGATTTTGGGGCTAGGCCAGGAAGTGCAGCAAGCAGCCCGGTCCCAAGGATTACTTCACCAGGAGAGACCATTAACCCCAGCCAGGTGGGAGGAATGGCTTCAGTCTGGCAAATGGTCCTGCAGCAAGCAGGCACCGGTGACCCTAGCACATACCTGCAGGTGTTGGGCCGCTTTCAGGAAGCCGTAGAATGACAGGCAGAAAGAGAGAGGAAGTTTGCTGAGCGACAGGCAGAGAAAGAGAGGAAGGCTGCTGAGCAACAGGCAGAGAGAGAGAGGAAGGCAGCAGAACAAGAACGGGAGTTTCAGCTTGAGCTCAAAAGGATGGAGCTCTCCCAGCAAGCGCAAACTCCAACAACCCTGCACTGACCGTCAGGTTGGAAGGAGAGGCCAGGCCGGAGTTCACCACAGCCATCTGTCAGGTCGGGTGAGACAAACTATGCCCCGGGTGGTCCTTCCCCTGTCCCAAGAACTCTGGGCACCCTAGTGACCTTCCCCAAACCCCAAGGGGAGGTGCGGCGGGGCCATGCCTGTAACCAGACAGGACATTTCAAGGAGGAGTGCCCCAACCGCCCTGAGAACTTCCCTGCTCCCCAAACTACAGCGGCCGGCCCATCTGTGTATCTGGACTGGGGTGCAGGAAAAAGAATGCAGACTGTGGGACTATTGACTGATTTGCCTGCTAAGGTACTGTTGGGAACTGATTTAGGACCTATGATGTCCCAATATGGGGTGGGGAGCAACCCAGTTTACTGTGATAAACTGTCTATGACTAATGTTGATAATGTGTCTGTCATATCTGCAGAGAGGGCCCGTAACCCCCTCTCTGAGATACTTCCCATGGCAGTCAATGTAAATGCTAATGAGTTGCCTTCAGCTGAGAGCAGGGAAGATGCCAATGAACTTCCTGCAACCCAGCTCAGCAAAAATGTTATTGATGCTTGGTTCACCCCCGTGCTAGGAGCCAATGAGACTTTGTCTGTAGACACACCCACATCTGTGGGGGCGTCTCCCTACCAGCTTGTTAACATATCTACTGTAGATCTCATTGAGGCCCGGTGTGAATTAACAATTGCTAATGAAGGTACTGTCAATGTAATTGCCAATGCTTGTTGTGAAAGTGTACAGGGTAGCTCTTCTGAGTCACTGGAAGCGACTTCTATTATTTTGCCCAGTGCATCCGATAAGCACCCACCTGTTGACCATGTGCCAGGTGGTCAGGTAGGCTATGGGGATCTCATGGCCGATCCAGGTGAGGGACGGACTGCTGGTAGTGCGGTGTTAGCCCGCAGCCAGAGTGCTACAAGGGTGGAGGGCGTTCCGACCCTTGAACCGTTGCCTACACCACCTGGAGTCGGTGCTGAGACCACCGTGACTAGCTTCACTCCCTTGAAGCCGGAGGAGTCCGGACGGTATGAGACATACACGTCTCTTCTGTCCAGTTCTATTCCAGGAGTGCCCATGGCCCAAGTGCAGATGGCATGGGGTACTGGAGGTGTTATCCAAGAAGGGGGTATATCAAATGTATTACCTGTCAATGTATTGTGGGAGGATGGTTTGGGGGAAGCATGATCTCAGTCATTTGCCCAAGGTATCACCATCACCCACCCAAGTACAGGAGGAACAGCGTGTAGGCCCAGAGGAACAAGGCGTCTGGGAGGGAGGACAGGGTCCAAACATACCTGTGCCAGAACCAGAGGTGCCCGTAGGTTTGGAAGCAAAGGGGGAGGAGCAGAACCCCCTAGAACTCTCCCAACTAGCGGCTAGTGTGGAGAAGACCCTGAGAAAGCAGACCAAGTGTAGCCAGGAGAGCAGAGATTGCCGGGATGGAATCTCTGGAATGGTATCCCAAGGGCCTGAGATCATGAGTGTAAAGCTACAGGGTGCCAGCACTCAGAAAGCGGACCCAGAACAGGCAGGAGGTAGCCAAGTGTATGTGGCTCAGAGCCTGGGCCTTAGAAGTGTCCCTAGTCAGACTAGAGAGACAGAAGGGGCCGGCAGCTATGTAACATGCACCTCTCTTTTGTCTCACTCCAGCCAAGAGTTCAGAGATGCTGTTCAAGCTGACCCTAGTCTGGACATATTGAAGGCGCGTGGCGCTCAACCACCCTCGGAGTCTGACAAGGCCCGAGTCTGCTGGGACCCCGGGGGAAGGTGAGGGAGCCTTGGGGCCAGAGCCTGAAAAGCTGGAGGTAGAGGTGCTTTCAGAAGAGGGGAGTAGGCCCCTACTTCCTACAAGCCCCATCTAAAGGGGGAGGTGTGATGATTCTGCCTAAATATGGCTATAATTCAGAGCTGTCTTTTGGTCTCTGGGTAGCGTATTTCTCTCTAGTTCCATTTATTCATAATGTGCACAGCCTACTCATAGGTATATTGGCAGTAGTGGCCGGGCTGGAACAATAGGGCTTTGTATTCATCACAGCAGGAACCCATTGTATTCCTACACAGCTCTGAGTGATCAAACAAACATGCATTGTCCAGCTGCAATGGTTGACCAGATATGGCTGAAAACATTGTATCATGTCACTTGGTCTCATCTACATACAAAGGGTCTGGACTTGATTGCATTAACTCATCAGACTTACTGTTGCCGGTGACCTCATTCTGGGAGGTGGCATAAAGGGTATATAGGATGAGGCAAGAGGTCTGTGGGAAGAGATTATGCTATGGAGATTATGCTATGAAGTTGAGACAGACCATCACAGACTTCCACTGAGACAGACTTTGACTGAGATGCTACTATGAGCAGGCAGGTTGGAATGCTGCTGCTGACGATGATGAGCCTACAAGAGACTGAGAGAGATTACAGAGGGACTTATGCTGAGAGACTGTGATGAGAGCATGCAGGCTGGATTATTGTATTAATGCCACATGCTAAACAGCCTCCACTGGTTATTCACACATGACAGAGCATGTGTGAGTGTTGGACTACAGAACCACATCAAGGACATGTGTGGTAAAGTAATCATTTCACCTTTATCCCTTTTATTTTATTTGTACTGTATCTTGTAACTAGTAACTGTTAATGCTTGCATATATCTGCATATCTGTTCTGAACTGCATGTGTTAGATTTTAATACCGACCCATTTAGGGGTTAATAAATATATAAAATTTAGAAGGCTTGTCTTGTATTTATCTTGTGAACCCGACACTCACTGGCGGTGAGTGTGGTTTTTATATGAAAGAGGACCCAGGGTGTGGCCAAAGCGGTTTGGCGCACTGAGGATCTTTCACAGCCTCCATTGGTTAACTCCACATGCTATGTGTGAGTGTTGGACTATAGAGCCACATCCAGGATATGTGTGGTAAAGTAATTATTTCACTTTTATTCCCTTTTATTTTATTGTACTGTATCTTGTAACTAGTAACTGTTAATGCTTGCATATATCTGCATATCTGTTCTGAACTGTATGTGTTAGATGTTAATACCGACCCATTTAGGGGTTAATAAATATACAAAATTTAGAAAGCTTGTCTTGTATTTATCTTGTGGACCCAGCACTCACTGGCGGTGAGTGTGGTTTTTATGAAAGAAGTCTCAAGTGTGGGCCAAAGCGGTGTTGGCGCACTGAGGATCTTTCACACCCACCCTTATACATAATAGTTCTCCGTTATACAGTGTCGGACTGAAGGGCCTTAGGCCCACCAGAGGAACTTGTTCTGGGGCCCCACCCAGCAGCTTCCTGCTAATAGCCTACTCCTTCACTGAAGTCTTACATATGTGCTGACTGTCTGGTGTTACTGAGTATGTTCCCAGTATAGTCAGCCCCTATAGTACTGTGCCGGTCCCAATAACTCCATGGCCAGCTCATGCACAGTACTGTATGGGGAATGACATGGTCATGGAGCACTGCACGTATTTGCAAGATTATAGTGAAGGAGCTGTGATGCAGACATAGCACACAGGTCTGCCAGCAGTAATTTTGAGGCCCCCCCCACAGTATAATGCTCCACATGGTATATAATGCTCCACAGTATAAAATGCTCTCCTGAGCCCTTCAGTTTCCCCACATGGTATATAATGCTCCACAGTGACACCACACAGTATACTACCCCTTAGTGGCCCCAGACAGTACAATATACTCCCCAGCAGCCCCACACAATATAATATGCTCCATACAGTATAATATGCACCCCACAATGCCCCCCCAGTATAATGCTCCAGTGGCCTAACACAGTATAACATGCTCCACAATAGCCTCCACACAGTATAATATACTCCCCAGAGGGGTTCCCCCAGTATAATGCTCCACAGTGGTCCCCCACAGTATAATATGTTCCCAACAGTCCCCTCCAGTATAATGCTCTACAATGGCCCCACAGAGTATAATATGCTCCCGAAAAACTCCACACAATATAATACACGCCACAGTGGCCCCACACAGTATAACAGGCTCTACACACTGTCCCTTCCCCCGGTATAAAGCTACACAGTGGCCCATAGTATAATATGCTCCCCAGAGGGCCCCCGCTAATATAATGCTCCACAGTGCCCCCTCCAGTATTTTGCTCCACAGTGGTCCCACGCAATATATTATGCTCCTCAGAGCGTCCTTCCAGTATAATGTTCCACAGTAGGCCCCACGCAGTATAATATGCTCCCCAGAGGACCCCCTAGTATAATGCTCATTAGTCCCCCCCGAATAATGCCCCACAGTGGCGCCACACAATATAATATGCTCTGTGGATGCCCCCCCAGAATAATGCTCCACAGTGACCCCACTCAGTATAACATGCTCCAGAATGGCCTCCGCACAGTATAATATACTGCCCAGAGAGGTTCCCCCAGTATAACACAGTGGCCCAAAACAGTATAATATGCTCTCCAGAGCCCCCCAGAGTATAATGCTCCACAGTGGCCCAAAACAGTATAACATGCTCTCCAGAGCTCCACCCAGTATAATGCTCCACGGTGGCCCCACACAGTTTACTATACTGAAGGTTCCCTCTGGAGAGCATATTATACTGTGTGGGGCCACCGTGGAGCATTATACTGGGGTGGGCTCTGGAGAGCATATTATACTGTGTGGGGCCACCGTGGAGCATTATACTGGGGGGGGCTCTGGAGAGCATATTATACTGTGTAGGGCCACCGTGGAGCATTATACTGGGGAGGGGGCCCTCTGGAGAGCATGTTATATTCTGTCAGGCCTCTATGGAGCATTATAAAGTGGGGGGGCTCTGTAAAGCATGTTATATTCTGTGGGGCCACTTTGGAGCATTATACTGGGGGGCCCCTCTGGAGAGCATAATGCTCCAAAGTGGCCTCACAGAATATAACATTATCTCCAGAGCTCCCCCCCCCACAATACAGTAGTAATGCAGTCTATGGCCCCGGTGATCTAAAGATCACATGTTAAAGCCCCCTTTGGGGGGGGCTAAAAAAAGAAAAAAAGTTTTTAAAAATATAATTAAAAAAAAAAACCTAAAAGTTTGAATTACCCCCCCCCCTTTTCCCTAGATCACATATAAATATAAACAGAGGCTTAGCTAGCGGGGGTGGCAGAAGGGGCGGCTGCCCCGGGCCCACTGACTTTTTGGGGCCCACCCCAGGGACGCCATTAATACATCCTTTATTTCTAACTAGATCGGTGTCTGCAGACACCGATCTAGTTACAATGCTTCCTGGTGCTTAACTGTCTTGTAAACCACAAGCCACTTCAGGCCTGCGGTTTACAAGACCCCGAGACCACAGACCGATGTCTTCTTTTAAGCACAGGCGGCGTGATGACGTCACAACATCGCGCTGCCCGCGCTCAGACACAGACGTCATGTGCGTGGACTGGGAGGAAGCGGCGGCTCCGTTCATCAGCATCGCAGGTAGGTGAGTGTGACTTTTTTTGTGGGTATAGTAATAGAATAAGGGGTGGTTAGGAGGGGGAAATCTAACTATAAGGGAGGATTCATTAGGGGGCATTATGACGATGGGGGGGTCATTTATATAAGGGTTATTACAGGGTATTATCAATACAAGAGGGTAGGTTATTTATATAAGGGGCCATTAGGGGGCATTATTTATATTAGGAGGCATTATGAACATAAGGGGGTGGTCATTGATATAAGGGGTCATTAGAGGTGCAGTATTTATGTCAGGGGGAATGAGGGGCATAATATGAGGGTCAATTAATTTAATTAAAGTTGCACTTGCACCTTATTAAGACTAAGGCCCCATGTACCGGGCTGCAGCAAAAAAAGCGCTGCAGGAAAAACCGCGGCGGTAACGTGTTTTTTCCCGCAGCGCTTTTCACAGAAGGTCTGCAGTGGTCTCCCCTGTGGACTTTCTGTTTTCAATACACCTATATATGGAAACCGCCAGTGTTTCCATAGGTATAATTGACATGCTGAAATTTCCAAAACCTCAACGGTTTTGGAAATCGCAATGTGTCTGCTGCACGTATTTTTCCGCAGTGTGTGTATGGGATTTGCTAAAATGTTGCGGTTTTTTTCAGTGGGTTTTCGCCACATGGAGCCCCCATCCCTACTTTGCAGTATAATATGCACAGCGGATAATCTGCGATTTCCAAAACAGTCGGTGTTTTGGAAATCGCAGAATGTCAATTATACCTACGGAAATGCTGGCGGTTTCTCTATAGATATAATTGAAGCAGAAAGTCTGCAGAGGAAACCTCTGCGAACTTTCTGTGCAAAGTGCTGCTGGAAGAACCACGATGCATCGCCGCCGCGGTTTTTCCCACAGCTGTTTCTTGCTGCAGGACGCCACGTGGGGCCTTAGCCTTAAGGCGTTTTCCAGCTCATTTTTATTGATGGTCTATCCTCAGAATAAAACATCAATAAGAGATAAGTGATTCCCCACTGATCAGCTGTATGAAGGTCCCCGGCGCCTGTTTATATCACACGCTGTCTGTTTATAGTAACCGTGTGATGTAATTCCAGCCTTGTCACATAGACGTGTATAGGATGAGGCTGTAGTTACATTACATGGCCGCTATGAAAAGAATGACACTATGTAAACAGAGAAGGGGTCACGGCGCTTACACAGATACCACAGTTCATTCAAACAGTTGTTCCTTGGGGGTCCCGGGTATTGGAACCCCAAAAAAATTTTTTCCCCCTTTTTTTTTCCTTTTTAATTAGGAAACACCTGGGGCATTATTAATAAGGGGCAAATTATTTAAAGAGGACCTTTCACGTCCTCATGTACAGTACAGACCAAAAGTTTGGACACACCTTCTCATTCCAAGAGTTTTCTGTATTTTCATGACTATAAAAATTGTAGATTCACACTGAAGGCATCAAAATTATGAATTAACACATGTGGAATTATATACTTAACAAAAAAGTGTGAAACAACTGAAAATATGTCTTATATTCTAGGTTCTTCAAAGTAGCCACCTTTTACTTTGATTACTGCTTTGCACACTCTTGGCATTCTCTTGATGAGCTTCAAGAGGTAGTCACCTGAAATGGTTTTCACTTCACAGGTGTGCACTGTCAGATTTAATAAGTGGGATTTCTTGCCTTATAAATGGGGTTGGGACCATCAGTTGTGTTGTTCAGAAGTCAGGTGGATACACAGCTGATAGTCCTACTGAATGGAGTGTTAGAATTTGTATTATGGTAAGAAAAAAGCAGCTCAGTAAAGAAAAACGAGTGGCCATCATTACTTTAAGAAATGAAGATCAGTCAGTCCCAAAAATTGGGAAAACTTTGAAAGTGTCCCCAAGTGCAGTGGCCAAAACCATCAAGCGCTACAAAGAAACTGGCTCACATGAGGACCGCCCCAGGAAAGGAAGACCAAGAGTCACCTCTGCTGCGGAGGATAAGTTCATCCGAGTCACCAGCCTCAGAAATCGCAGGTTAACAGCAGCTCAGATTAGAGACCAGGTCAATGCCACACACAGAGTTCTAGCAGCAGACACATCTCTACAACAACTGTTAAGAGGAGACTGTGTGCAGCAGGCCTTCATGGTAAAATAGCTGCTAGGAAACCACTGCTAAGGACAGGCAACAAGCAGAAGAGACTTGTTTGGGCTAAAGAACACAAGGAATGGACATTAGACCTGTGGAAATCTGTGCTTTGGTCTGATGAGTCCAAATTTGAGATCTTTGGTTCCAACCACCGTGTCTTTGTGCGACACAGAAAAGGTGAACGAATGGACTCTACATGCCTGGTTCCCACCGTGAAGCATGGAGGAGGAGGTGTGATGGTGTGGGGGTGCTTTGCTGGTGACACTGTTGGGGATTTATTCAAAATTGAAGGAATACTGAACCAGCATGGTTACCACAGCATCTTGCAGCGGCATGCTATTCCATCCGGTTTGCGTTTAGTTGGACCATCATTTATTTTTCAACAGGACAATGACCCCAAACACACCTCCAGACTGTGTAAGGGCTATTTGACCAAGAAGGAGAGTAATGGGGTGCTACGCCAGATGACCTGGCCTCCACAGTCACCAGACCTGAACCCAATCGAGATGGTTTGGGGTGAGCTGGATCGCAGAGTGAAGGCAAAAGGGCCAACAAGTGCTAAGCATCTCTGGGAACTCCTTCAAGACTGTTGGAAGACCATTTCAGGTGACTACCTCTTGAAGCTCATCAAGAGAATGCCAAGAGTGTGCAAAGCAGTAATCAAAGCAAAAGGTGGCTACTTTGAAGAACCTAGAATATAAGACATATTTTCAGTTGTTTCACACTTTTTTGTTACGTATATAATTCCACATGTGTTAATTCATAGTTTTGATGCCTTCAGTGTGAATCTACAATTTTTATAGTCATGAAAATACAGAAAACTCTTGGAATGAGAAGTTGTGTCCAAACTTTTGGTCTGTACTGTATATGAGGTTTTACATACCGCTAGAAAGCCGACAGTGCGCTGAATTCAGCACACTGCCGGCTTTCCTGTTATATGCCCCGGGGCTGGAGATATCGGGGGTCTAAATTTCACTGTACAGTCAGAAGGGCGTTCCTGACTGCCTAGCTGCGCTGTGAGGAACGCCCTCCCTGACTGTGCTCGTCCATAGACTTGTACTAGGGGGGGGCGTTCCTCACAGCTCAGCGTCATCACTGGGCTGAGTACACCCCAGTACAATTCTATGGACGGGTACTGTAAGGGAGGGCGTTCCTCACAGTGCAGCTAGACAGTCAGGAACGCCCTTCTGACGGTGAACGGTGAAATTTAGACCCCCGATATCTCCAGCCCCGGGGCATATAACGGGAAAGCCGGCAGTGTGTTGAATTCAGCGCACTGTCGGCTTTCTAGCGGTATGTAAAACAGCATATACATGAGGACGTGAAAGGTCCTTAAAGGGGTGCAAAGGGAAGTTATTAGTTTAAAGATGCACTTGGGGGTATTATTCATTATGGGGGGGTTATATTATATATTTTATAATTGGGGGTAGCAGCAGGATGGGTGCTTTGTGTAGGTGAGGGCAATATGGGTCAGGTGCCTGGAAAAGTAAGGAGCCAAAGATGTCTATGTTGCAAACTTTACAGAAACTGGAAGAAGTGGTCATGGCCGTCCAGATGAAAGAGATACAGAATGTGAACGATTAGTCAGAGACGTCACCTGTAAGTCACTAAATGCTACTGCCCTGTATTCACCTAAATCGTCTGCAGAGCCCTGTGTAGAGCTGCTATATACCACTATACGCTCACCGTATACTGATAGTATCGGTATACAAACATATCCAAGTAGGGGGCCCACTTGGACATGTTCGCCGCCCCTGTGCTAAACCCCTAGCTACGCCTCTGAACATAAATAAATAAAAGTAAACATAAACACAATAGGCATCCCTAAGTCCAAAAACGCCCAAACTATTAAAATATAAAAGCATTTTTCCCATGCGGTAAAGTATTAAAACCCCCTACCAGAAAAAATAATAATGTTTATACATAAAACCTGGTTTAACTATGTCATTTTCTGATTATATATTTCCTTTAACAATTTTATAGTATTTTTGTTTATATGTGATCCTGTAAATGTAGAAGAAACAGCAGGGTTGATTTAAAAAAAAAGGGTGACTCATAGAATTGTTACAATTACTTTTGTATTGTTTTGTGTGAATCTTCCCTGCAGATAACTTAATATATTCCAAAGGCTTGAGAAATTCTACCTGTGGAAAAATAGTACAACCAATAATAGAAAAGATCTTTCTTTTACAGTTTAAACATTTCCTTTTATTTCATCATTATTAGTGACAAGTCAGACTTTCTTGTGTTGAACATTCTGTCCGGTTGCTGAAATAGATTTTCTATTATATTTAATGAAGCATTATTTAATTTGCCTCAGTTTAAAGAACAAAGCAAGACATTGCAGATTTAATATAAGCCATTATAATCGCTCACACACAATTATTGCTCTTTTTTTCAGTACATTTATTTCTAGATTGTGTTTGATGATTTCACTTAAATTAGACAGACCGGCTCTTCAGTGATATTTATTCAACCTAACATATATAATAGAATGGAAGTACATAACACTATATTTATTTTGTAATACCTTATTTTTATACTTTTCCCACACAGTTTTATCACAAATTACCAAAGTACCTTTTTAGCACAAAGTACTTTATAAAAATAATTTTTTGCTGCAGATAGAGGTTGAAATGACTGAACAAAACAAATTCATATACCACTGGTTTCCTACCTTCTGCCACACTATGGCTAATTTCAATAAGGCATAAGACAAGACTAAACGACTACCATTGTTAAAATGGTACTGCATTAGGCTGAGACCCCACGTTGCGGAAACACAGCTTTTTATATTGCAGATTTTGCTGCGTTTTTTTGAGCCAAAGCCAGGAGTGGATTGAGCAGAAGGTAAAAGTATAAGTGTTTCCTATATGTTTTCCATTTCTTTTGTAGCCATTCCTGGCTTTGTCTCATAGAAAAGCACTAAAATCTGCAACAAAAAAAGCTGCGTTTCCGCAACATGGGGCCTTAGCCTTAAAGGGGTTTTATATAATTAATTATTTACATTTATTTTACTTCATCTATCCCTACAGCTAACTTTCCGACGTTGCTGTGCTCCGCTTAATGGTCCTCATCTTGGCACAAAAGAAATGGCTGGAAATGCCCACTCAGCTCAGCAAAGAATGATATTTTTTTGCCTTTTGGAAATTATGTCTGGGATTGGATAAAAGGGTTCTGTGTCAGTGAAGATAAAGAAGACATGGTTGACAGTGCAGAAAGGCAGTGTGGTAAATTATGTGTTGCAACAGGTATAGGCAACACAGTGGCTCAGTGGTTAGCACTGTAGCCTTGCTGTGCTTGAGTTTGAATCCTGCCAAGGACAATATGTTCAAGGAGTTTGTATGTTCTCCCCGTGTTTGCATGGGTTTTCTCCCACATTCTGATAGGGAATGTATCTTGTAAGCTGTTATCGAAACCCAAACTGGGTTCAAAATCCTGATTGTCAAGTGGTGCCAAATTACTTATAATCCATATTGATATATATATATATATACTGTGAGCTCACAGAGAAGGAACCAGCCTGACACACACAGTCGGTGTTAAGCAAGTTGTGTTTATTAAAAACATAGCATAAGCTTTTATAGAGAACAGTAAATAATTATGAATTATAACAGAGCATGCCTGAAAACTGGTTAACCTGATTGACCATTGGCGGGAGGAGGGTCTTGACACACCTCCTTACTCATCTCAATAATCAAAGTATATTAGTACTATGAGCTGCGTAATGCAAAGCATGGCTGGGACCATTGCACATCTGAGGGGAGAAACTGCGCAGCTACGTGCTGGGGGCTGTTTGCGTAAGTAGGGTTAATCTCCAACCTTCTCGAAGGACAGCTCACAGAAAGTTTATAAAAAAGTAAGTCCACTAGGACATGCTGCCCTAGACTGGGTGTCTGGCCTTGCTCTCAGTGTATATCCTTATCATCGAAGGCTGTAAGCTTCTTCTACTAAATGCATTTCTATAATTTTTAAGAACAGCAAGCTAATGAGAAGTTAAAGAGACAGACACTTAATTTCTATAACATATTCCCACCTCTTTGTGATTTTAACACAACAGTATGGCTCAATGCCTGTACTTTCAGTTTCCTGAACTGCTGGACTTTTTAACCTTCTTCACCAGATTCCAGGTCATGTGGACATACTATTGTGTCAAACATCACAACATTCTTAGGGTTAAGTTTAATCTTTGGGCTACACTGCCTTTGTCGGTGGCTGGTAGAATCAACCTAGTTAAAATGATAGTACTACCCAAATGTCTATATGCTATAAGCCATTCTGCTGTGTCCGTGCCCCTTAGATTTTTTAAACAAATGGACTCCCTCATTATCTCCTTTATATGGGGAAACTCTAGATCTAAGCTTAGGTTGTCATCTCTACAACGACCAAAGCAGCTCGGGGGCACATCACTCCCTGATCTGTTTCTTTACTACCTGGCAGGACAGCTCCGTTTTATTAGGAAGTGGCTCTCATCTGATCCCCTACCGAGGTCCGAGGCACATCTGGCTCACCACCTGGGTCTGCATAATCTGTGGCCGGTGTTGGAACACCCGGCCTTGTTTAGGGGGAAATTGTTGCCCATCCATGCCCTGGCGGGACAGGTCTGGCGTCAGGCGAAAAAGGTGTCCACTTATTCTGATATACCTGCGGAGACCCCGCTTTGGCACAACCCTGGTCTGCCGACGTTATTTGCCCTGCCTGGCGCCCGGGCCTGGTCGCAGTATGGCGTGTCCTCTCTTAGTGACCTGTACATACAAGGGGTTTTTAAAACGTTTGACTCGCTAAGCTCCTCCTATGGCATCCCTAGAACGCAGTTCTTTAGATATCTACAGATTAGACATGCACTTTCTTCTCAGTTCCCGGATCGATTGGACAATATATCTGAGTATCCGCTTATCGGCATACTTCGCTCACAGGGCCCTGGGGGTTTGATATCTACTTTATATGCACATCTGATACAGGCCAAGGTGTCCACTTTGGACGCCCCGGCCTTGACGCGATGGAGCATAAATATCCCAACTCTCACAGATGAGATGTTTCAAGATATCCTTGAATCTCCTCAACATGTGTCACCTTCAGCTAACAACAAACTGATTCAAACGTATATTCTACACCAATGTTACTTGACACCTTCCCGTCTATACAAAATGGGACGTCTGCCCAACCCCGGATGCCTTAGGTGTCTTTGTCCACAGGCAAACTTTTGGCATATGATTTGGGAATGTCCGATCATACAATGTTTTTGGAAAGGGGTCGTGGATCTCCTGGCGGAAGTTCTGGCTAAACCTATACCATTAACCCCAGAGATATGCCTTTTCGGCGTATTAGATGAAGAAATATGGCAACACCATGTTAGAATCCTTTTGAGGGAGTCTTTATTTTATGCTAGGAAAGCTATCGCACTGCGATGGATGGCTCCGAAACCCCCATCAGTATCTCAGTGGAAGAAACTTGTTAATACTGTTCTTCCTTATAACCAGATTGTGTATAAAGGGAGAGGGTGCCCTCAGAAATTCCATAAGGTGTGGGGAACATGGTGCAATTCTCCGGTAACCCAATATACGGCTCCCTCATTGCGCTCTGCCATTAATTTACTCATGCCGTGAGGGGTGCGAGACACCGGGAGTATCCACGACCTCTCATTTTGGAGTGTATCCTTGTTGTTACCCTTGACTTATTGACTGCATGTTTTGTACATGATAACTGATGTATACAGTATTACGCATGTCCTGATTATATTCTTTCTGTACCGAGTCTACGTTATATGGTCCGGATGGGACGAGGACCTGGCGAGGTGGGATGTGGTGCGTTGAGTGAATTTACATTGAAATTCTCGTTTTTTGGTGCGCAACATGTTATGTATTTGTTTTGATTTCTTTTCCTTTGTCTGATACGCAATTTTCAATAAAACGAGTTTAAAAACATCACAACATTCTGACTTCCTGCACACATTGAGTGGGATATACACGTCTGCAGTGCTGGTCATATTCACTTATGTCTCTTTCTTACAGGCAGTACATTTCTCTACAATACATATGATCAGTCTGTACATTCCATAGAAGCATAACAGGATTATGGGTGCAAATCCATCAGTCCAATAGTCTTTAGGTTTTCTTCTCAGGATCCATATCATATCCTTTAACAGTTTATTGTCCCATTTGTCTTTGAGAACCTTATTCAGTGGCTACACCACCATGACAACAAGGTTTTCCTTGTAGCTTCACAGCTGTACTGGTTGTCACCAGGACCTGGAAGGGACCGTTGCATCGAGGCCCTTCTCACGTGGCTCTTTATCTCCATCCAATCTTTGGGTTGTAGCTTATAGGTTCATCTTATATCCTTCCACTAACTCAGGATCTGGAAGGAAAGAGGAAACTCAAGAGTGTACATTAGTCAAATGTTCTTGGCAATCAATCACATAGTCAGTCTGCACACCATACTACATCTGGAACAATTGTGAAAAATACAATCCTAATCTAGGGGCTGAGGCCAATCCTTCTGTCAGGAGTGTACCTTACAGAAAAACAAATACAAGTGACAATATTTTCCACTTCTCTGGGGACGGTACGGGTAAGGAACACTTGCTGTATTCCCACAGCCTCCATTATTTCTCTCGTTATCTGTCCTGTATAGTGAGTTCCATTATCACTTTCGATGGTCTCGGGGATCCCATACCTGCACACTACTTCTTTCAGTAGTTTATCTGCAGTTCCTTTTGCGGTGGCTTTCTGCACCAGAAATGCCTCATGTCATCCTGAAGAGAGATCAATACACACAAGCATGTACTCATACCTTCCCACCTCTGGTAACTGTATATAGTTAACCCGCAATCTCTGAAACAGGTACAAGGACTTCGGGGTGTGTTTCTAAGAAACCTTTCAACTTCTGGCCTACATTGTGTTTGACACATGTTATGCAGGCTTACACGTATCTGACTGCAGTGATGCTAAATCCTGCAGCTACCCATCATCTGCTCACCAGGTCACACATGGCTACTTCTGAGTGATGCACTTGAGCTGCTTGCACCATCCTTGGGAACAATGCTCTTGGTAACATACTCTCTTACCACTGACCATCAGGACTTGTTCACCTTTTTTCTTCCTCCTTGCAGTTTCCAAATCTTTTCTTCTGGGCCATTTTGATCCTGCAGTATTTTTAGAACCTGAAAAGAGAGCTGAGAGTTTTGGTCCAGTATGGTGACCCCCTGTGCTGAGGCATGTTCCCTAGGCTTTTCTGCAGCTAGTTTGGTGGCAATATCTGCCCACACGTTACCTCTACTTTCTTTTGTATCAGCCTTGGTGTGTGCCTTGACTTTGATTATACCCACCTGTTCGGGTAGCAGCAAGTCCTACAAAACCTACTGACTTGCCTGGACATCCTTTTAGGCTTTAAACGCACAGATTGGACGATAGTCCTGTGCTAAACCGGAAGCCCATTAGGCTTACCCTCAGCCATTTTACACTGTTTCAGTGAGTGCTTTTAGGGGGATTCTGCTTGTTTCACCTCGAGTTCAGGGACCATGGCATAGAATAATGGTGTAGAATTTACTATCCTTCCCAAATCGAGAGCCATCTATAAAAGAACTCAAAATCAAGGTTAGCAAAATCAGGGTTAGCAATAGGTTCATCAAAGTTTTCTTGTGGCATAAAAACATATTGTCAGCAGAAAATACTTGTGCCTTTCTCCCCCCCCTGAACCTATTGGTAACAGGTGAAAAGGGATTTTTAGTGACGTGCAACATGCAAAAGTGACATGAGGAGGCATAAGTAAGGCACACTGTAGTCTGAATTGTCCAGCCACTGGAATATATTTAAACTGGACCTGGGACACTTACAAGAATGAATTCATATTATAATCCAATATTACCAAAACTCAAAATCTGCATTAACAATGGTTCTTGGTCTTCCACATTTTTCTTAACCTTGTTATAAACAATCTTAATGTATTAAATTACTTTGTGTTCTGACTCTCAAGGACAAAATCAAGTTATATTATCATGCAAGCAGCAGTTTTAAAAGGCCATTGGATTGTGTGTGTGTGTGGAGTTTTTTTTTTTTTTTTTTTCCTCTCTACTACTTCTACACATTCCAGAATTACAAACAATAAGGTTAGTAAATTCTCAGAATATATCAACAGAGAAAGCCCCTGTTCACATAACAAAAATTATACACAAAAAGACATTACAGCATAGCATTACAACATTGTCACATAACCGTCTTTTGATTAAACAACGTACACATACATGTTCACAAATTTGGAAATATGGGACACGTTATTCATTTTCTAAGTCTTCATGACAATCTTTCTACAATTGGGGACGATTGGGGCACGGTTCATAACAAAGTAACAAAATGAAACAGATTTTACTGTCTACATCTAAGGCAGGCAGGTTCGGCCGGCTGTTTAACCGTCTATTTAAACCAAAGATGATGCTGAAGCGCTTCCACCTGCATACAAAACAAACATTGGCACCAAATCCTTTATGTGTTCTCAATTGACTTAAATCAACCCTTGTCCACTTGAGGGACCACGGAAGGGTCGTCCATGTTACCACAGGATAAAGACCAGCTCTTGGAGGATGCAGGTGTGGTTGGGGAACTCCACAAGCTGCACAGAATTTTCTCCAATCAGGGTTTTGTTGACCGCAATCTCTGCAGGTCCAACCTTCTAGACTGCTGTTTGCTGGTGTTTTCTCTGGGTACTTAGTAGATTCTACTATTTCTCGTTGCTCTTTCTGAATCACTTTTTCTGAATCACTTTCTTCAACTCCTTCTCCTTAGAATCACTTTCCTCTTTTTCCCTATTATTCTCACTATCAAAGCACTGATAATAGTACTTATTACCTACTTCTGTCTCTCTACACCCTCCTTCCTGCACTTCCTCTGACACCTTCTGCCACATACATGCTCCATCTATTAACCCGTGGTCTCTTAACCTCTATGTTGTCTCACTATCTTATCTCACTTTCTTGGTACCTCTCCATTGCATCAGCATCTTCTTTTACTTTTCCAATCTCTGTAACTGGAATTTCTCTATTCTTGGGATCAGCTCCACATTGCCCAGGCAAATTCTCCCACACCGAGTGTTAATGAGTGCAGCTCCTTGTTCAGAACCTGGAAAGATATATCCCGGACACACACAGTAGCCCTGGGTTGCTACATTCTCCTCCACCACAATTTGGAGAAGGCGGAAGGTGGGGCAACCTATCCTTCAAACTTTTCACATGATCCAGCACATTAATAAACCAAATGGGAGGCCAAAAACACAGCACAAAATCTCTTGTTGGTTATACATTGCTAAAACACAGAGAATGTGCGATTAGTATCATTAACATAACATGATTGGGTATAAAGTTATAACATAAGTTTTAACACATAACTATTGGATAAAACACGAAGAAGTTTCAGAACATGATAGATAACAGTTTTCAGTAAAGGAGGGGGATGAGCTCTGGGCAGCGCCCGAGAATGGAATGTAAGATGGAGACAGACAAGTGGCATCACTCTCAGCATTTCCCACCTCTGTAAATTATATAACCCATACTCAGGGTACATTAGGAGCTGCTAGTCAGATCCTGAGGACTTTTCCAGAAACTTCACCTCATTCCCCATGAATATGTTTATACCATTTACATTCCTTTTGGTCTAACACCCTTAGAGGCATCTCTTCACTGTCACGTTTGGCAGTATAACCAACCACCCTACACCTGTAGTGCCACTGTCCCAGGTTTGTGTCTCCTTCTAGCAAATGTATTTGTAAACCAAATTATGTAGATAATACATGAACACATAGAAACATAAACACAGCAATCATATTCAGAATATTCCCTGTAATATTCCCATAATCCCTTTGTGCCTTGAATTCTTGCACTAGGGATTAGGCACCTTAGAATAAAGATTCTCAAACCCCGTGCTGTGGGCTGCTTTGGCGATGGAGTGTTTTGGTTATTCCCTGCAGAACATCTGCACAGCACTACAACAGAATACAGGAATACAATTCAAGCAGATAGCAGTTAATACTGAACCAAAATTACATATTACTAATTTTGTACAATTTTCAAATATTTTCCAAACCCCACCTTTTGTCATTACCACAGGTGTTCAAAACCCCTGAGTTGTACTTCAGGTTACCTTAAGGGCAAACTGCCAGACTTTAGAATTTTCTTCATTGGATTCCAACCAAAAGTTGAACCCCTGTGGAACATCACAATATCCTAGTTTCTTCTTTTTAGGGGACATTTCCTGAAAGCGGATTTAATTTCACAAAAAGCATAAAAGTTGAATCCTGGCATTGATATAAACAGAATGAATATTACAAATACAGGTTGACATATATATATATATATATATATATATATATATATATATATATATATAAATACATAATCCAATAAACATCATACCGATGGTGTACAGTTTTTCTCTTTGTACTATATCAGATTCTCTGAGTGTTTTGTTAAGGTAAATAATATTTCACACAGAACTGAGAGATAAGATGGGTTATATTAAACAATAATATTGAGAAGGGTGATGTCTCCCTTCAAGCCTGATTCTTGGAGTGAGGTGGGGGTGATTCATTATTTCCTGAATTATCATCCCCTTTGACCTTCCTTCTTGGAGCTCTGCACTGCCTTCTCACATGTCCTGGTTTCCCACAACTGAAGCAGTAGATCACCTTTCGATTACCCATCCCCTAACAGGGGTCAATGCCAGCCACTGCAGGTTTGCGGGGTCTACTATCCAATTCTACCCCCTTAGCAATTTTACACAAAGTGGCTGGATCCATTGTCCTCCATTCTGGCCTGGATTTTTGTACTGCATTTCTTACTTGCCTTACAAGCCCCTCCATGAAGGCAGAGGCTAACAACCTCACATGTATCTTGTTATCTGCTTCATACCCCATATCTTTCCACGCAGTGCACACTCTGTTGTAGAATTTTCCTACACTTGCCCCTCTGTCCTGTGTCAGGTCTGTCAACTTGACTGATAATTCACTTTGTCTGTCTCTTGCCCATTTCTCCAATAGAGCAACATAGTCTTGTCCTGAAACTTCAGTTGTCAAATAGTCCTTTTCCATTAACATAACATCACATAACATGGTACTAGTCATTTTAGCTTCAACCAACTGTTTCATGTCATTCCATGTGGCCCCATCTCTTGTCTGTATTAGAGACAGTACTGTTACGAAGGGCAGGGTCTAATCTCTGGGTCTGGCAAGGTTTTAAGCAACCTCATCATGTCAGTCGGGGACCATTTGTACACCTGATATTGTCTCACTGGAGGCTGAGCCATTTTACACAAAGACTCTACAACCACGTTTCATGTCCTCGCTCTCCCCTCCACTTCTATCAATAATTTCAGGTGACCCCGCTGACTCTTGAATCTCTCTGTTGTTATCCATATTTGTCAGTTCACCTCCCAGTACAGTATACTGGGGAAAATCATCAGAAAACCTAGGTGATACATGTGTCTTAACCCTTTCTTCTTGGGGAGGTTTCATTTCAGTCTCTTGTGGAGAGTCAGAGAAATCAACCTTAGTCCAGTCTGTCTGTCTTGTTCAGCTGTCGGGTTGTCTTTCCTCATGTCTGTCACAATTGTCACAAATGTCACAAACTTCTGTCACTATGATTTTCTGGTTCTTATCACTTCCAGACTTTGATTTAGTTCTGGTTGTCACTGTGGCCACTACACCTGGGGATGTTTGCTGAGGAGTCACAATAGGATTGTTGGGTGAATGTCCCATCTGTGACAGGATGACCGAATTTATACAATTATCCCTTCAAATGGGATTCTGATTCTGCTGTCCACACGCCAGACACACCCAACCTCCTGAATTATTTACTGAAGATGGTACATCAATATCTACCTCTGATTCTTTGAACACTTTAGACCACATCCTGGCTTGCCCATTCAAGCCACTGTCTTTCAACTACCCCTTGTATTGCTTCTCAATTTGCTCCCATTTCTCTGGGTAAAGTCTACCATCTTCTGGCATACCCACCCCCTTCATGAGCTTATACATATTCTTTATGGCTTCTTTTCCCTCCCTCTGCATCACAATCTCTGCAGGGGTTAAGCCTGGTTTGGGCTCACTACTGGAGGAACCCCCTATCTTTGCTGCTTTTGTGTTTCTATACACAACCACACTCTGGCCAGAGAATTTTTCCAGCAAAGGATGCACGTTAAAGTCAGACCCAAACTTTTGTCCGACCAAATATGGGGGTTCTCTCCCTCTCCTACTCTCTCCTGATCCCAATACCACCAAAAAAAAAATAAAATCACTTTCAACACTTCTCAATATCCAAGGGTGTTCCACACAAATAAAATTCCCTTCTGATCGGGTATGTGGTCTCTCCTGTTTACCAATTTCTCAAATGATGTTTCCTTCCAGTGTTCTGGGTGTGGTACAGCAGTATCAGCATTTAACACTACAAATACAATAAGTCCAGTCCTCAAAAGAGTTTCTCCACCATCTTAGGCACAGTACATATATAATTCATACATGGCATCTATCCAAAACAAGGAACAAGGATCTTTAACAACCATTTGTTACACTCATGACCTTTTCTGACCAAAACAAGCCACCTGACAATCACCTTTCATATCTGAGGGAAAAAACTGAATTCTTTTTACAAAGGACCAACCAAATGTAACTTTCCTTTTACTTACCACCAACACCCAACATCTTGAGCTGGTATACAACGGAAGGGACAGAATTTTACCAAGAAACACTCTTACCGTTTTGCAGCGCTGCTATTCTGTCCATTCAGATGTGCCAACAATCTCATGATAGATCTCGGGCTTGGTGGGTTAATGGGTTGGTCCTTGATCTCAGCAGTGCCTCCATCTGTTATCGAAACCCAAACTGGGTTCAAAATCCTGATTGTCAAGTGGTGCCAAATTACTTATAATCCATATTGATATATATATACTGTGAGCTCACAGAGAAGGAACTAGCCTGACACACACAGTTGGTGTTAAGCAATTTGTGTTTATTAAAAACATAGCATAAGCTTTTATAGAGAACAGTAAATAATTATGAATTATAACAGAGCATGCCTGACAACTGGTTAACCTGATTGACCATTGGCGGGAGGAGGGTCTTGACACACCTCCTTACTCATCTCAATAATCAAAGTATATTAGTACTATGAGCTGCGTAATGCAAAGCATGGCTGGGACCATTGCACATCTGAGGGGAGAAACTGCGCAGCTACGTGCTGGGGGCTGTTTGCGTAAGTAGGGTTAATCTCCAGCCTTCTCGAAGGACAGCTCACAGAAAGTTTATAAAAAAGTAAGTCCACTAGGACATGCTGCCCTAGACTGGGTGTCTGACCTTGCTCTCAGTGTATATCCTTATCATCAAAGGCTGTAAGCTTCTTCTACTAAATGCATTTCTATAATTTTTAAGAACAGCAAGCTAATGAGAAGTTAAAGAGACAGACACTTAATTTCTATAACATAAGCCCTATATGGGACAGTGACTGACAATGTCTATAAAAGCGCTGCAGAATATGATGGTGCTATATACCATATTTTTCGGACTATAAGACTCACTTTTTTTTCCCCCAAATTTGGGAGGAAAATGGGGGTGCGTCTTATAGTCCAAATGTGGGGGTGTTTCGGCGGGAGGGCGGAGGAGTGGGTCTGCAGCATTGCCCCACTCCTGCTGCTGCTGGCTTCCTGCAGTGGGAGGAGTGTGGAGATGTTGCGGGCTTTGGGCTGAGAGGGTGTCCCCAATGCCGGGTCTGTGAAGATGATGCTGGCCTTCCTCCTGCAGAGCAGTCGCCATAGTTCTGATCGCAGGCATTACTACCTGCGATCAGAGTAAAGCTGCCCCCGTACCTTTCTTGTTGCAAGACGGCTCCCGCACGGCACGATCGCAGGAGCCGTCCTGTTCCTGTGACAACCAGGAGCCTTCTGAAGGTGCAAATGATTGCAGGTTCAAGACCCTTGGGGGGGGGGAGGGGGGGTTTAATAAAATAGTATAAAGAAAAAAAAAAGTTTAAAAAAAATATATAAAAATAAATAAAAATAAATAAAAGTTCTAAATCACCTCCTTTCCCTAGAATACATATAAAAGTAGAAAATTAATGTGAAATATATGCACATTAGGTATTCTTGTGTCCGGTCTACAAACTTGTAAAAATATTTGTCCCGTAGGGTGAATGTTATAGTGGGAAAAAAAAATCTAAAGCGCTGAACTGCTGTTTTTTTCGCTGTTTCGGCTTTGATTTGAATAAAAAGTGATCAAAGCAATAAACATTCCCCAAAATGGTATAACTAAAAAGTACACCTGGCCCCGCAAAAAAAGATGCCCTATCCATCCCCGTACAGCTGAAGGGCCAGTTTTGCTGTTGCAAAACTACAACTCCCATATATTAAATATTTTACCACATTTTTTTGCTTCAAAATTTTTTTCCCTATTTTCCTCCTGTGATGATTCTGCTGAAATATGGCTAAAACTCAAAGCTATATTTTGGTCTCTGGGTAGTGTATTTCTCTCTAGTTCCATTTATTCATACTGTGCGCAGCTATAAGCCTAGGTGTATATTGGCAGTAGTGGCCAGGCTGGAACAATAGGGCTTTGTATCCATCCCAGAATAGCTATTGTATTCCTATGCAACCCTGAGTGATCAAACAATAGGGCATTGTTCCAGCCTGGGCTGTTAGATCAGATATGCCTGATAATATTGTATCATTCCATTTGGTCTCATCTACATACAAAGGGTCTGGACGTGATTGAATTAACTCATCAGACGTGCTGCCGCCGGTGACCTCATTCTGGGAGGTGGCATAAAGGGTATAAAAGATGAGGTAAGAGTCAGTGGGAGGAGATTTATGCTATGGAGATTATGCTATAGAGTTGATGCTATGGAGATCATGCTAGGGAGTTGACACAGACAGACCATGAGGAGAGGCTGCTGTGATGAGATTCTGGAGAGACTATTGGACTAATGCTGAGAGACTGTTATGAGAGCATGCAAGCTGGATTACTGTTGTTGATGTCACATGCTGAAAAGCCTCCACTGGTGATCTCACAGATACCAGAGCATGTGTGAGTGTTGGACTACAGAACCACATCAAGGACATGTGTGGTAAAGCAATTATTTCACCTTTATCCCTTTTATTTTATTTGTACTGTATCTTGTAACTAGTAACTGTTAATGCTTGTATACATCTGCATATCTGTTCTGAACTGTATATGTTAGATTTTAATACCGACCCATTTAGGGGTTAATAAATATATAAACTTTAGAAGGCTTGTCTTGTATTTATCTTGTGAACCCAACATTCACTGGCGGTGAGTGTGGTTTTTTTTATATGAAAGAGGACTCAGGGTGTGGCCAAAGCGGTTTGGCGCACTGAGGATCTTTCACACCTCCTCTAAAACCTAGGTGCATCTTATGGTCCAGTACGTCTTATAGTCCGAAAAATACAGTAAGTAAGCAATATAAATAAAAATAAATCTAAAGAGGATGAACACATAGAACCCTAACTCACAACTGTGTTTCACTGCTGTCAGATCTCATATCCTGCTGTGACTGAGAGGAATGAAAAAAGTAATCAAAAATGTCATCTTATACAACCCCGACCAGACCTACCAAAACCTTTAACAAAAGTAGATTTTGCACTGAAAGGACTGAGATTAGTTTTTTAGAATCGAAAGGGTGATGTGGTCAAAATATGTGTAACACAGTGTACATTGCAATCACAGCACAGTGCAGAATATCCCCTTCCCCATTCCTATGATTTTTCTGGCCATCTGTCTAAAATGGATTAAATCTAAATTGTGCTCAGGCTAGTCTTCTCCTATCATTATGTAGTACTATTGTAATGTTAGTGTTGTTTTCCCACTAGCAATGTATTTGCACTGCAGAAATTGCTTTGGATCATGAAGTGATAACACAAAAAACATCACAAAATGTCTCTACTTTTTCCTGTGCAGTACCCTATATGCTGATATGACTTCAGCACTGTAATCTCTTCACCTACCATGATTGGCTTAGAGGCTGTCAGGTGATGCCAGAATCCTGCCTAGGTCACAGAGATCATGTGATCCTCCTCCTCTGCCCTTCTACCTCGTGTTACATGTGGCAGTGGACATTTTAGTTCATCCAAGTCAAATCTCAAAAGATTTTGGGAAATTCAGGTGAAAACTGGTTCATTATGAATCCTCTCTAGTTAACTTTCTTAACAATTTCCAGCAAAGAAGGAATGTTAGGATATTTCCAATTCTGCACTGTGGAACATAAAATGGCAGTGGGGATATGACAGGTTATTGTGCTAAAGATGGGAGATGGGATTATATATGTTACTAGCAGAAGGACCCGGCTTCGCACGGGTATATTTTATTTTTGTTTGTGTAGTGACCCCATAAGAATTGGCCAGTTTTGCACTTGACATCCAGTATGGCAGTCCAGTATAGGTATAGTCTATTTATGGCTGTGTTGCTATGGAAACCTGGTAAATGAAATGTGAACTTATATTGGCTAATACACGTCATATGACTGAATATTTAAGGACCTGCGAACTGTTATTGACTCATGCAGGACATAGATAGCTTGGTTGCTATGGAAACCTGGTGTAAAGCTGTGTGTGTATGTCAAGACTGAACCTGCGATTTTCCATTGGTCCATAAGTGTCATGTGATCATGTGTATCTCAGTTTGGATATCAGTGAAAAACCTGCGATCGGTTGTTATGGAAAACCTGGAGTAAAGCTGTGTGTATGTGACCTTGTGTAACAGTGTCATCCACAGCGCCCTGCCCCTTTAAAGCTGACCTACAGTAGTGAGGAAAAATGGCTGGGTTGTTATGGAAACCTGGAGTGCAGCTGTGTGCATGTGGCTGACAATGCTTTGTCAGATTGGAGACGGGCTTGGGTCTGCTGGGGAGCTTCAGCAGCTCACTGTTGTCTGTAACATACCTTATCAGATTGGAGACAGGCTTGGGTCTGCTGAGAGTTTTCATTAGCTCGATCAGCAGCCATGCGTTTTGCTGCAGGGGACATGAGTAGTTTAAAAAACGTTTCAATTTATAAGAATGCTGAAATCCAGTATGGCAGTCCAGTCAGTGGCGTAAATACCGGTTTAGCAGTGGTAGCAGCTGCCACAGGGCCCGGGACATTAGGGGACCTGGCGGACCTCTGATGTTTTTTTGTTTTTTTTTAACACCAGCAGGTAGCGGGCCCTATTTACTTACCGATCCCCACTCCTGCTCACGGCCGCCTGCACTTCACCTTCTGCAGAGGCGGCTGTAAGCAGGAGCGGTGATTGGTAAGTAAGGCCTATGGGCCGTGAACCCCACAAACACTGCTATCATTATACTCTGGGGTCTTTTCAGTAGGCTTCGGGCCTCCTTGGTGGCGTCCCAGATGTCGGTGGGCCAGTCCGACGTCATTATGCGTTGCAATACATGCCTGGCTCACGTGACATCTGGTCCAACATTGAAGAAGTGGCGGGAAGTGCGCATAATACTATATGAAGGAGGCACTATGATACTGTGTGCAGGGGCCACTATGGGGCAGAATACTGTGTGCAAGGGCCACTATGGGGCCTAATAGTGTATGCAGGGGCCACTATGGGGCATAATAGTGTGTGCAGGAATGCATTTTGTGCAGGGGGGTTGCTGGGGGGGGGGTCCCATGTCAAATGTTCGCCTTGGGGCCCTGCCATTGCTAGTTACGCCACTGAGTCCAGTATAGGTACAGTCTATTTATGGCTGTGTTGTTATGGAAACCTGGTAAATTAAATGTGAACTTATATTGGCTGATACACGTGATATGACTAAATATTTAAGGTCCTGTGAACTGCTATTGACTAATACAGGTCATACATAGCTTGGTTGCTATGGAAACCTGTGTGCCTGAGGAGAGTAAGCACCTGCAAGCTCTTATTGGCTGATAAGGGACATGTGACCGTGTGTATGGCAGTTGGAATATGAGTGAAAGACTTGCAGGCTTGTATAGACTTATGCTGGTCATTTTTTGGGAATACTGTACCTCAGGAACGGTACGTCCAAGAGAGCTGAGACCCAGTCTATAATATTCCTGGACACCTGATGTACATGTGTGCCAAATTTGGTGAGGATCGGTCCAGTCATTTGGTCGCGCATAAAGAACAGACAGACAGACAGACAGGAACTCATTTTTATATATATAAGAGATTGTAGATTTAATAGGGGAAGAAAAAACAAAGACAGCAACAGAGCAAAACATTTTTTTTAGCTGCATTTAACTACATTGGGTGTTAGCCTTAGGTTGGGGCCCCGCACTGCGAACATGCAGCATTTTCGCTGTGGTGGAAACGCTGGGGCAAAAAATGTTGCATTTAAGAGAACCTGCAAGGTGGATGGGATTCTGGCTAATCACATCCACACATTGCAAAAAAACTATGATTTCAAAAACGCTCACGTTTTGAAAATCACAGCATGTGAATTATACCAATGGAATCGCTGGCATTTTCCATATAGGTATAATAGGGACATAAAGTCTGCAGAGTTTTCCTTTTGTTAAAAAATGCTGCGTTTCCGTTGTGGTCTTTTCCAAAGCAATTTTATGCAGCGATTCGCGTGGAGCCTTAGCTTCAGACTGATCTGACTTCATGTTACTCTCTGTTGCCACCACCAAGCAGAGAGGATGAAGACTCCCTGTGGGAACAGGGTTAGAGGACACTATTAAGGAGAAGGAACATATGAGAGGGCACTATTAGAGAATGCAGGCACTTGAGGGGCCTCCATTTATTATACTCTGGGGTAAAGCTTGAAACTTTTGCAAAATTCAATCTGAATCAGTTCTCTCATGTCTAGTCATCATTAGTGAAAGTTGCACTTATTGTTCAGGATTTTAATTAGGGGGCACAAAAGGGAGCTTTCTGTGGCACTATGGATAGGGTGTTTGCATAGAAGGTAGGAATAGGTGTAAGATGTGCTAGAAGTAGCTAAAAATGTCTGTGTATAAAATTCAAGTCAAGTCTTGGTCATTAAAAGTCATTAAAAAAGGTTTGTACCTGATGAAGAGGGAAGAGAAAAGAAACTGAATGACTACAATCAGATATCACACCAAACAGTGTTGGGATGCGATGTCTAGGGCCCACCAGTGGAATTGTTTCTAGGGAACCACCGACAGGACCCCTGCAGATCAGCTGTACCGACACAGTGCGGCTACAGGTAATAACAATGCCATGCTGCTCACCCACCATAAAATGTGCACATTGTACTACCTAAACCCTGCTCTACACTATGTATGACAAGTGAGCAGCATGGCTCCTGGAATTGTTAACATTAACATGGCCCATGCAACTATAGTACCCACAATTGCGGTTATCAAGAATATGGTGAGTGAGCAGTGCAGTGCTCAGCATGGAAACAATACTGGGAGCATACAATGCTCCTGAGAGTCCCCCTTAAGCCGCTTCAGGCAAACCCCACGAAATTCAATGAATATTCAAGAGGTTCGGAACTCCGATTAGTTTTAGTGCTATTATTTTACACTGGGGTCGCCTCAGACTCCAGGGTAAAATAATCTGAGGCCAGGGGACGTGATGGAAAATAACAAACACTTATACTCACCTTACCTCACCTCTCCTGGGACTCCTCTCCTGGAATATAAGTATTTGTTATATTTAATCACCTCCTCTGGTCCGGCTACTATTGGAAAGGGGCCCAGCATCACATAATGGCGGGCCCATTTCCATTAACAATATGTATAGCGGTGGGGAACCAGTCTTTCCCCGATCGCTATCACGGTGCTTCGGGGCTCTGACCATCTCCAGTGGGACCCGTACCACTCCCGTCACTTTCACACCCCCTGCGACTGCAATCATTATGCCACCCGTTATCAGACCTCCACTGCCTATTAAAAAAAGAAATGGGGGTCCAGTAGGGCCCAATAAAGGCACAGGGCCCACCGGGGAATTCACTGGTACCCCGGAAGGCCAGACTGAGCCTGTTGGTAATTTTAGTCTTATATAGTGTTTTTTATTAATTAACACTATGATGGTATCATTTATGCTGCTAATATTTGTTCCGTGGAAAGTAATATTATTTATTGACTGTAAGTTGGTGTTATATAAATTCGTCTGATTACCTGTGAGATCTGTGTTTGTTAAGAGGGGTATAGTTATGGTCTGTATTAATTTTGTGATGTACTAAATGAGGTATGTACTGTTTGTAAATTATATACTGTAGAATGAGTCACTTCCTTTAAAAATGGGCATGACTTAATGGTAAAATATTTGACCTAAGTCATCTCTTTTCATGAACGGCCAGACCCCTAAATGTCCTCACTCCTATTTTCAATCCCAAGAGACTAAGCTAAAAATTTTTCTGGTTTGTCACCCATTTTTGTGATATTTGCAAAAAAAAAAAACATAATAATAATCTATTTGTTGTTAAGTTACAGTATTAAAAACTGATTTAATATTCTATGCAACATAAGTGACCTTCATTTTAATTGCTGTATCTTATAAAAATATGCTAAGGTACGAACTAGTCACTTGACATATGCAGTCAGCACCAGGATATATTCTTTGCTGTCTCTGTTTTATCATTTATTTAAAAATATGTTGATATACACTGCACTAGAGTATCTCCATATCTAGCATTCATACTTTGTGTGGAAAAACAATGGAAGAAACAAAAAGTCCTTCTATTACTCACTAGCAGTTATACTAGGAATGCTTTTTAGCTCCTGCAAATATGATCCATTCAAATCAGAACAGCATTGTTTAATCTGTTTCCACGTAAAATTAAATAACAGTATTATCATGCATTAGGAAGTCCTCATATTGTCACTATTGCCAGGTTGTTGTCATTATTGTCATAATACTGTATATATACATTGTAAATTATGAAATGTGTAATCTCTTTCTTATGATAACATTCACCAAATTTTTCTGAAAGTTTGAATGGGATGGGTGTGAAGAAGGACAAGGTCAGACATACAGTAGGTTTCATTGTATTTATGTTCTCTATACAAAATTTTAATCTCTTATATATATAAATGAGTTTCTGTCTGTCTGTTCTTTATGCGCGACCAAACGACTGGACCGATCCTCACCAAATTTGGCACACGGGTACATCAGGTGTCCGTGAAGATTTTAGATTTTTGGTCTCAGATCTCTAGGACGTACTGTTCCTGAGATACAGTATTTCCAAAAAATGACTTGCATTAGCCATTACAAACCTGCAAATCTTTCATTCATATTTCAACTGCCATACACACAGTCACATGTCCCTTATCGCAGGCACTTAGTTTCCGCATGAACACAGCTATACATCAGGTTTCCATAGCAACCAAGCTATGACCTGTATTAGTCAGTAGCAGTTCGCAGGTCCTTAAATATTCAGTCATATCACGTGTATCAGCCAATATAAGTTCACATTTAATTTACCAGGTTTTCATAACAACACAGCCATAAATAGACTGTACCAATACTGGACTGCCATACTGGATTTCAGCATTCTTATAAATTGAAACATTTTTAAACTACTCATGCCTCCTGCAGCAAAACGCATGGCTGCTGCTTGAGCTAATGAAAACTCTCAGCAGACCCAAGCCCATCTCCAACCTGACAAGGTATGTCACAGACAACAGCGAGTTGCTGAAACTCCCCAGCAGACCCAAGTCCGTCTCCAATCTGACAAGGCATTGTCAGCCACATGAACACAGCTGCACTCCATGTTTCCATAACAACCCAGCCATTTTTCTTCACTACTGTAGGTCAGCTTTAAAGGGGCAGGGCGCTGTGGATGACACTGTTACACAAGGTCACATACACACAGCTTTACTCCAGGTTTTCCACAACAACCGATCGCGGGTTTTTCACTGATATCCAAACTGAGATACAAATGATATCCAAACTGAGATACACATGATCACATGATGTTTATGGACCAACGGAAAATTGCAGGTTTTTCAGTCTTGAAATACACACAGCTTTACACCAGGTTTTCATAGCAACCAAGCTATTTATAACCTCTATGAGTCAATAGCAGTTCACATGTCCTTAAATATTCAGTCATATGACGTGTATCAGCCAATATAAGTTCACATTTCATTTACCAGGTTTCCATAACAACACAGCCATAAATAGACTGTACCTATACTGGACTGCCATACTGGATGTCAAGTGCAAAACTGGCCAATTCTTAAGGGGCCACTACACAAACAAAAAATGAGTAAAATATATTAATGAGTAAAATATAATGAGTTAAATCTAAAGTATGACTCCACAAAGTTGTGACCATGTAATAGTTTTGAATTCCTTCATGAACATGTAAGTAGCAATAAGTAGACTTATGCAGTACAGTACGACATTGTGCTCATATGAACTTGGAAACATCATCTCACCTTGCATGACACAATGTTGTCATTATAAAACACTAAAACATTACATTGCCACATAATACATCAGTAGTAGCAGAATGCATTTAATAATGGCAATGACCAAGAACTGAAAGAATTGAAGTAAATACTGTATATATAATTCTAGAACCGCCAATAGTTGACAATGATATATTCAATACTGAAGCACCACTGAGAGGAGCTGCCAATATCATTCACATGGCGATGTTATGTGAGAATGAGGTAGATACTTTCTCGACTTTCTGTAAGGAATGCCCTTGAAAAACATTGTCAGCCTAAATGACTTCAAACATGGAAACATGGATTACAAACACTCTAAACAAAGTAAGATGAGGCAACGTTGAAGTGTAGTATTCTTTTAAATTGTTTCAGAACAGAACAGTTGTATATAATATAGTAATTAGGAAATGTAATGATTAATTTAATCTGGTCATAGCTGACAGCTCCAAAAAAGGATTAGATGGCTTTTTTAGAGAAAAAAATAGCATTGATGCTTATGGAAATATAAAGACTGTCATGACCTTTCCCATCCCCTGGTTGAACTTGATGGACATACAGTGTATGTCTTTTTTCAATCATACTATATATCTAATTATGCAATTACTCTAGCTATCTTAGATCTAATATTCTATACATATTATATACTATTATATAACATATATATATATATATATATATATATATATATATATATATATATATATATATATATATATATATATATATATATATATATAAAATATATACTATGTGGATTAGTTGTAGAGAAATAGGCGGAAGAGAATAAACCTGGCCATAAACATTGGATTAAAGTTGGCTAAAATGGCACATTTTCGCCTTTTCAGCTGACGGTCATTTAGAAAAGTACTGATTTTTTGGGCTGGCTGCATACTTTTGTCTGTCAAAAAATATCTGTCATGTTGGAAATTTTCACTCTTTGTTAGCTGAAAATAAAAGCACTTGTCGTGATTGTCCAAATTTGGCTGATCATTTGCTGATTTGTGCAGAATCGGAGCATAATGAAATAACATGAATAAATTAAACGTTACATTATTTATTACAGGTATTGAATTTATTTGGACCTCACCATTTCCAGAAATCACATTTTCATTCTTCTCCTTCATTTGAAGTTGTAAATCTATATTATACCCCAGCTTATATGTTATAATTGTGAAGGGATTTGCAGCCTTGTGTTCCTATAAATACCGAATTTAAACTTTACTTGACGTGTGCACAAACTAAGGTACTGAGAGACCTTAGCAGCTCTAATGTAATATAACACTTCTTGTAATGTCACTTTTACAAGGCTATTTTCTCTCTGAAGTTTGCTTCAAGATTCCCCAGTGACAGAAAAAGTAAGCAAATGCTATCAGCAGGTCATACTTCTAAAATGTAATGGAAAATGGGGAATAAGCTTCTGTCCAAACAAGTTAAAGCCGAGATCCGTCCTTTCGACAGCAAGGTCAGTAAGGTAAGCAGTCAATCTCATTTAACTTTATTTGCATATATAGTGCAAATATTGTGACCCAAATTTGCACAGTGGCCTCTGACTACAGGAAAGGTGGCACTGTTAGTTATCATAAATTGATATATTCATATTACAGTTTCCAAATATAAACCAGTAGAGTATTAAACTAACTTTGTCACTAGTACACATTGATCTTTAATAATTCAGTGACCGTTCACAGTTGTACTGGAAATATATTACACAGTACGTCAGTTTTTAGTGCTGTCTTTTAAGGGGGCCTTCCTTTTTTAAAATTTATTATCTATTCCCAGGATAGAAAGCAGCCACAGCAGTTTCAGCATCCTACCTTCCGTGATGGCGGACGTGGAAGCCATGATCACGCAGCTGCAGGCTGAGGCTGATGTGCGAGGGCCTCAGTGGCTGCAGGCCCAACTCCAGGGTCTTCTACAGGGGTCTGGGGAGCCAGTCAGCCGCCCCTCCCCGTCAGGCAGACGGCCGCGGAGGACCAGGCCTCCGGCGCGCCTTAGCCCCGAGGCAACCCCTCAGGTCCAGTGCCAAATCAGGAGCCCCTCCAGGGACCCTCCGGCCTCTGGTTCTGCTCGGTATGCTGTTGGGCGGCCGTCCAGGGCCGGGAGGAATCCGTGCGCGGCGCGACCTGCAGCAAGGGAGGGGAGTCCCCCCTCCCTCTTCCTCTGACATCGGGACTTCGGGAGTAGAGGCAGTGAGCAGCCCTTCTGCTGGATCGGCGGGGCTGGCGCTTCCTGCGGATGACTCCACTCCTGTGGTGATGGCACGTGGTGGTGCCTCCGGCGTGGCCCAGTCCAGGAGGTGGGACTTCAGCTACCCCCAAAATGGCGGCGAGATGGAGGCCTTCCCGGGTTCCAGCACAGAAGGGACGCGGCGGCTGGCTCAGGACACAACACCCAGGTGTAAGAGACAGCCAATGTTGTCCTAAGCTTTATTTGTCTGTATAAACTGTTAATGTTGAATGTATTTCTGTGATTCTGTTCCTTTAAGACAGCAGCCATTGTAATTGTGACATGATGCTGGAGTGAGACCCCCCCCCCCTTTTATGTCAGCCTGCCTGTTCTGCAGACAGAGTGTGAGCAGAGAAGTAGGAAGTGACGAGACAGAGAGCAGCAGCCATCTTAGCAAGTGTTGTATTGAACTGGTGTGGAGATTTTTCTGTACAGCTAAGCTGTATCTTGGTCCAGAGACAAACAGAGTGTAAAGAGACAACAGGACTAGTGAGTCCACGTGAAAGGAACTGTGCTCAGTGGCTGATCAGTGAGACTGACATTGTGACTGTGTATATGGATACCACAGATAGAGACTCGCAGTGCTGTTGATGTACTGGACAGCACCTGCTAAACCCCGGCTTACATCCCAGCTCAGTGTATGGATTCGGCAGGACTGTCAGTGTGCTGAGTGGAATCTGCTGTTGGATTACATTGCATTCATTGGGTTTCCCTGTTAAAGAGGACTTCATTTCTCCCAAGATCCTGATAACCGTGAGGAGAGGACGTTTCGCTATAAAAGAAAGGAACGACTTTGGGCCCCACCGCGCGCTTCTACAGACTGTAAGCGGTCCACCTGGACCACTGGGGAAAAGGGGGTGCACCCAAATGTGATGTCAGGGTCAGTTAGGGATAGTTTTGAGTATATTGTTCATTCAGTGTCCATACTGCAGAATTGGACAGAGTAAAAGTAGAAACCATTGCAGAATTTGCCTTGAAATTGTTCATGCTATATTGTATATTTTGCTTGTCTTTATCCCTGTCATTTTACCTTCAAATAGCCTTTATTAACTTATAGTAAATATATATTCTTTTCTTGAACTACCGCGTGTGCGTTCATTTCTGGTTGCGGAGACCAAACCACCTGCCTTGCTCTCGGTTCACACAGGCAACCAGGTGAGGAGACGTCTTTTTTATCGCGGGCCCTGTTAGCTGTCCCGGGGGGGGGTTGGGGGACACCCTGGGGGGCTTAGCAGGGGTTTGGATAGTTTTATGGGGGCTTTGGCAGAGATGCTTAGGGGTTTGGGGCAAGGGGCAGCGGTGGCGTCGTCCCTGGTAGCTGCATGGGGAGCGGGTAGTTCGGGGGTGGCTTCAGCATCTGGGGTTACGGCTACATCTGGGGTTTCCATGCTGGTACAGACCCAAGGGGCGGATAAGGAAGAGCTGCGTTTGGATGACGCGGCAAAAGGGGAGGTATATGTTTGTTTTGAAGGCCCGATGGGGGCCCATTTGAAACAGGAGATGCAGGCACATACATAGAAGGGGGAATATGTGGATATCTTTTCGCTGTTACCGTTAGAACGCTTTAATCTGGATAGGGCCAAAAAAGAGGAGAAGAAGGAGGAGGAGGAGAAGAGGTGGTATCACCTTATCCCTCGGACCTTCTCTAATTGGCTTCAGGTTGTTCACCATTCTGGCAAGCGTGATTAGTGAGAAGGTGCCGGAAAATTGTTCTGCTCTTTTTTGTTATCTGGATGCTATTGGGGAGGCATATCGGGTGTACGGGGGCCAGGCGTGGATCCGGTACGACGAACAATTTAAGCAGCGGAAGGCGGTGTGGTCCAGCATTCGCAGGGACCATAAGGACATAGGGCTCTGGTTGCGCATTATGGCGCAGGATAAGTCGGGGCAGCCCTTTCCAGGAGGGATCCTGGAATCTTCGGGGCGCTCGGTCGCCGCGCAGAAGGGACTGTGTTTCCTGTTTAATGAAGGGAGTTGTAAATTCAGTGCAAAATGCAAATTTAAACATGAGTGCTCCACCTGTGGGGGTAGTCACAGGGCCAACCGGTGCTTTAAGGGAAAGCACAAAAGGGCAGAGTCAGCTAGAAAAGGGGGTGACACCGATGCGTCTGGAAAGGATGCGGCGGTTTCTCGATAGGTATCCAAATCACGCTGCGGCAGAGTTATTGTTGGCGGGTTTTAGTGAGGGTTTTCGGATTCCCAGAGTGGGGGGTGGAGAGCGTCTTGGGGGGAAGGAATTTGAAATCGGCTCGGGAGCATCCAGAGGTGGTTGCTGAAAAGATTAGGCGGGAGGTGGAGTTGGGGTGTATGGCGGGCCCATTTTCAGACCCGCCCTGGCCGGACCTGGTGGTGTCTACGCTGGGGGTGGTCCCAAAAAGGGAGGCCAACAAGTTTCAGATGATTCACCACCTGTCATTCCCGGAGGGGTTGTCTGTCAACGACGGCATCGATCCGGTGCTTTGCTCGGTGGTGTACACATCCTTTGATGCGGCCATTTCCTGGGTTCGGTGTTTCGGGCAGGGGGCGCTGCTGGCAAAAACGGATATTGAGGCGGCTTTTCGGTTACTGCCTGTCCATCCGGATAGTCAGTGTTTATTGGGGTGTTTTTGGGAGGGTAGTTTTTACGTGGATCGGTTTCTGCTCATGGGCTGTTCACTTTCGTGTTCATATTTTGAAGCGTTTATCTCTTTCCTGAAATGGGTGGTGAAGGACGTTTCGGGCTGTTCATCTATTATCCATTATTTAGATGATTTTTTGTGCGTGGGTCCGCGGGAATCTTCAGTTTGTTCGTTGTTGTTGTGGTCGATGAAGCGGAGGATTTTGGGGTCCCTTTGGCGGTGGATAAAACGGAGGGTCCATCAACGGTTATCATTTTTTTGGTTTTAATTAATGATTTGGTGGCTATGGAGTGTCGGCTCCCAAAAGATAATTTGTCGGATTTGCGGGGTGCAGTAAAACGGGCATGTCGGCTAAAAAAGCTGCAGCTGTAGTCTCTTTTAGGCAAGTTAAATTTCACCTGCAGAATCATGCCAATGGGGCGGGTGTGTCGGTTCCTTCACATTATATTCGTTTGGGTGCAGAACTACGGGGGGATTTGTTAGTGTGGGACTCATTTTTGGAGAAGTACAATGGGAGGTCCCTATGGATGGGGGAGGTGGTTGACGCATTTGATTGCCAGTTGTACACTGATGCGGCTGGGAGTGTTGGGTTTGGGGGGTATTGTCAGGGTAGTTGGTTTGGTTTAATTTGTAATTTGGCCCTGCTAGATTTTTCCGATTCTGGTGGCGGTGGTGGTGTGGGGTCATTTGTTTCGGAATCATAGGATTTGTTTTCATTGTGATAATCTGGAGGTGGTGCACGCATGGGTTGTCGGCTTCCTCGCCACCCATGGTCAGGATGCTGCAACGGCTGGTGTTAGAGTGTTTGTCTCTCAATGCATGTGTGGTGGCAGTACGTGTGTCTGGGGTGCAAAATGATATTGCAGACTCCCTCTCTCATTTGAAGTGGGATCGTTTCCGACAATTGGCACCAGAGGCGGACACATGTGGACTCAAGTGGCCGACAGAGCTGTGGAAGCTGCCGTTCGAGCGGTGGAGGATCTGATCCATGCGTCAGTAGTGCCTGGTATCTGGGCTGGGGGGGTCCTCGAAGCTGGTGGGTTATTGAAATGGTTTTGGGTGGGGGGGGGGGGCCCCGTGGGAGGGGCTGATCTCCCCCAGGCCATTTGGTATTTCTGGAAGGTTTTGTTTGTTGGAGGAATAGAAGGGAGGCTGAGCACCAGTGAGCTTTAAGAGCTTGGTGCCCCCGAGCTAATGGAACGGCTGGGGTAATATTCCTGGTGCTAAGGAATATTGATAGTCGCTTGCGACGGGTTACGGGCTTCGAGGACCTCCTTCGTCGGGCATCAGGGTATATGTTCACTGTTTACATTTTAAATGTAGTATAATGTTGTACCATGTTAGCCATTGAAAGTAGTGGAAGAGTGAAGAAATCAGGCGATACCTTTTAGAGGCTAACTGATATACTCAGTTAGCCTCTAAAAGGTATCGCCTGATTTCTTCCCTCTTCCACTACATTTTAAATGGATAGACACTTGGAGTGTCTATGGGTTACTGTTGAGGTTTTATAAATGTTGGCACTTTAATGGTTATTTATAATTATTTAATAAAAGGCTGCTGTGGCCAATTTAATCCAACTATTGTGTCATGTCTTTATTTCGGAAGGAAGCGATTTGGCAATGCCCTTGTCAAGATAATGTGTCTAGTAATCAGGGATCCAACTGCTTTTACCACCACTGATCGTGAAAACGACATTCCCTCAGTCCCCTGTGTGATTGGAATGCTAATGCGCATGCATGACCACTGTTTCATTTACTTCTATAGGAGTGAAGGAGATAGCTGAGTACAAAACTCAGTCCTAAAGAAGAGCATTATACTGTGTCGGGGGCCATTGGGTAGCAATACACTGTGTGTGGGCCTCGGTGCAGAATTATACTGTATGTTGGGTCACTGTTGAGTATTATACCATGTGGGGGACACTAAACCTAGATTTACACTATGGGACACTATAGGACAGTGATGGTCAACCTTTTGAGCTCGTTATGTCAAAATTTGCCAAAAAAACGAGCATAACTCGGGTGGTGTGTCACTTCGAGAAAAACCCATAATTATATGATATTTGTAGCTCTAATAACAAAAAGTTATAATGTTAATATATGTACTGTATTTAAAAAAACAAAAACAAATAATTATTTACCTAACCTAATTAGTGACTTTTTGTTGCTGAATTTCTTTAGCCAAATCTTCAATTGAAGGTTGGTATTTCATACACTTCAAGCTTCAATAATGGAATTCACTAAGAGACAAGTACACTGTCTGCTTGCTGGCTTCACTAAACAAGATAATATGACGCCGTTCGTGCCGTGCTTGCCCCACCTCCGGATGCTGACACTGTCAGATGGTGCTCTGGCTTCACTTAGGTGAGGTAATATGGCGCCGTTCGCATCAGCATCCGGAGGTGGAGCAAACGTGGCACGAACGGCGCATTAATGAAGCCAGCAAGCAGTCAGTGTCATCGGAGGTGGGGCAAGCGCAGCGCTTAATGAAGCCCCCCAAGTAGTCATTGTTATCGGCGGCAGGTGAAGCTCGGCAAGTGTAGCATGAACTGCGCCATGACACGCGTGTCAGAAAAAACGCCTCGGCGTGTCACTGCTGACACGCATGTCATAGGTTCGCCATCACTTCTATAGGACATTATGTTGCTGTGAGGCAGGGATTCCTAGTGTCATAAATAACTATTATGCTAGGAGCCCCTCTTCCTGCATATTGTTCAGGCTGGGAAATTCACACAGACCAAATTTCAGAGGTTACTGTGAATCTAGGATAAGGGAGAATGGTAATAGTGAATTTACTGTGGATAGTTAGTGATGTTAAAAGATAAATATCGATACATTTTGGGTAGGCATGGCTGGATGTGAAATCTAGGATGGTGTAGCTTTGCGGGTGCATTCACATGGTGCATATATGGTGCAGTTAAAACTACATCATAAAAAATGCATAAAGTTTTAAAGTTTTATAATTTTACAAGTGGTATGAGTGTGTTAAACATCTTTCAGCTGCAAATTTAAAAACTTTCGATCAAACTTCTGTTGTTTGTCTAAAAATAAAAAATATTTGGTAGGGGTGTCCCAAAGAAAAATTGTTTTTCTAGAAGTGCCCAAGTTTGAAAATATTGGGAAACGCTGACCTAACCTATGGAATGGTAAAAAAAAAAAAAAAAAAAAAAGCTCATGGGGAAAACCCCTTTATGCTAAGGCTCCACGTAGCCCGCCGCAGCCAAAAAGCACTGTGGAAAAAAACCTTGCGGTTTTTCCTGCAGTGCTTTTTACAGAAAGTCTGCAGAGTTTTCCTTTGCGGACTTTCTGCTTCCATTATATCTATACGGAAACCACCAGCGTTTCCATAGGTATAATTGACATGCTGTGATTTAAAAAATGCAAGCGTTTTTCAAATCTCAGCATTTGCGCTGCGGATTATTTTCTGGAATGTGTGAATGGGATTAGCTAGAATCCCATCCACTTTGCAGTTAATGTAATATGCCACGGTGTTTGCCACGGTGTTTCCGTCACCGCCAAATCTCAGTGTTTGAACTATGTGGGTCCCCGATCTTAAAGGGGTTTTCCGGGCAAAATGTTATTTTGTTTTTAAAAAGGTCTGTTAGTGCTATTAATGGGTTTAAAAGTACACCCATATACTTTTAGCAGTGATTTCTGGGTGTATGTGGGAGCTCCTGGCATCTTCTACAGTGGGTATGGAAAGTTTTCAGACCCCTTTAAATTTTTCACTCTTTGTTTCATTGCAGCCATTTGCTAAAAGCAAAAAAGTTCATTTTATTTCTCATTAATGTACACTCAGCACCCCATCTTGACAGAAAAAAAACAGAAATGTAGATATTTTTGCAAATTTATTAAAAAAGAAAAACTGAAATATCACATGGTCATAAGTATTCAGACCCTTTGCTGTGACACTCATATTTAACTCACAAAGTCAACTATCACTGCAGCCCTCCACCAGTCGGGCTTTATGGCAGAGTGGCCCGAAGGAAGCCTGGACAGAGCATCCGCATTCCCTTGCAACCTACCGGATCGTTGCTCTACGTTAACTTTGAAATTTTGTAGGGTAAGGAACCATCTAGTGACTCAGGCATTTCTTTCTTTGGCCTGAGACATCCATGTGAGAGGAGAGTGGTCCGTAACCAACCTAAAACGTTGGCCCAGCAAGTAATACCATAGAGACTCCAGGGCCCATTTGATGGCCAAACACTCCTTTTACACAATACTGTAATTCCTTTCTGCGGGAGTAAGTTTTCTACTTAAGTACGTGACTGTATGTTCCTCACCTTCAATTCCCTGTGAAAGAACTGCGCTTAACCCTATATCAGAGGCGTCAGCCTGTACCACAAATTCTTTGGCATAGTCGGGAGTAAAAACTGGTTGTTTACACAGGATCAATTTTAACTCTAGGAATTCCCCCTCAGCCTCTTGATAAGACTAGATTTACCTCCCTTGGTAAGGTCAGTCAAGGGAGCTGCAATAGAAGCAAAATTGGGTATAAACCTCCAATAGTACCCCATTATTCCCAGGAAAGCCCTCACTTGCTTCTTACTCAAGGGACGGGGCCAACTCTGGATAGCCTCTACTTTATTCACCTGGGGTTTTATTATCCCCTCTTCCTATCGTGTTCCCCAAATACTGGGCTTCTTCAAGGCCCAAAGCACACTCCTTGGGGTTAGCAGTTAACCCGTCTGCCAGAATGGAATATAGTACAGCCTGCATTTTCGACAAGTGGCTTTCCCAATCAGGACTGAAAATTACAATATCATCAAGGTAGGCTGAAGTGTATCTGCGATGTGGCCTAAGGATTTTGTCCATCAGTCGCTGGAAGGTTGCGGCAGCACCATGTAACCCAAAAGGCATAGTCACGTATTGGAACAAACCATCTGGAGTGACAAACGCTGTTTTTTCTCTAGCAGATTACTACGCCCAGGTAACTCAAAAAATACATTATTATTTCTCTGTACATATTCTTTTGTCTCTTGTACCTGTACCCTGGATAGGGTCTCAGCTATTTGTACCTCAGGAAAATTCTTACCAAGTACACCCCCTGCTTTAGCAGTAACCTCTCTAGGGGTACTTATGGCAGACAACGATTCTCTGTCTTTCCAGGGTTTTAACAAATTCACATGGTATATGTAAGGGAATTGCCAGTTGAGCAATTCCCCAGTGCTGCTGCAGAACCCTGGGGGGAGGGACACAACAAGACAGCGAACCCTAAGCTGAACCCCCCACTGTCCCTGGCTACTTGCCTGATCTGTCCTAGGTGACAGCCAGCAACTGGTTGATGATCCCTTTTTTATATAAGTGACAACACAGAATGCAGACAGGACAAACAACAACAAAAGGGAGGTCAGCTAGTCCAGGGGTCGGTAACAGTCGAGCAATGCAGTACAGAATCAAAATACAAGAGAATAGTCAAAGTCAAAGCCAGAGATCAGGAATAAGAATACAAGTCATTAAACAGCAAGAGTAATAGCCAGTACGCACAAGGCAATAGCAAGCGCCAATGTGAATGAGAGCAAACAATAAATAGGAAGGAAGAAGCCGCCCCAGACTTGATAGGACGATAGACTGTCAATCACACAGGTAAGGCTAAAATTAACTATTAGTGGAGCAGAGGGAAACCAAGTTGAAGGAGATGGGTGTGGTGGAAAATCAATTAAGGAGTTGAGGGAATAGGATAGAGTTCAGACAATACAAGAAAAACCCAAAAGAAAGAATCACAGACAGACCCGCCTCCTGCACTGCAGCATGTGGCCGGATGGCACAGAAGTTCGAATGGGTTCAGACACAACAGTATATCTGTTCAGGTTCTCTCCTGCCCAGCTGGAAAACCTTGTAGTTTACATCACCCACTTTTTCAATTATTTCATATGGGCCTTGCCACTTGGCTAGAAATTTACTTTCTACTGTGGGCACGAGCACTAACACCGGATCACCGTAGTTGAAGGCTCGGAGCTTAGCTTTCCTGTTATAAACGCGGCCCTGAGCCAACTGGGCTTGCTCCATATGCTCTTTTACAATTGGCATGACTGCCGAAATTCGGTCTTGCATTTGGGAAATATGCTCAATAACAATCCAGTAAGGAGTTTGTTCCTGTTCCCAAGTTTCCTTAGCAATATCTAAAAGCCCCCGTGGGTGTCTACCATACACAAATTCGAACAGGAAGAAACCTGTGGAGGACTGAGGTACCTCTCAGATTGCAAACATTAGATATGGCAGCAAACAATCCCAATCCTTGCCATCTTTACTAACCACCCTTTTTAACATTCCTTTAAGGGTTTTATTAAACCGCTCAACTAGGCCATCTGTCTGGGGGTGATATACAGAGGTTTTCAGATGTTTGATACTCAGGAGCTTACACATCTCTTTCATTACTTTGGACATAAAGGGGTCCCTAGATCGTTCAGGATCTCTTTAGGTATACCTATCTGAGAGAACATAAAATAAAAGCTCCTTTGCAATTAACTTTGCTGAAGTATGTCTGAGGGGCACAGCTTCAGGGTACTGTGTAGCACAGTCTAATACCACTAGCATGTACTGATGTCCCAGGGTGGACTTTACAAGAGGACCTACCAAATGCATGGCTAGACGTTCAAATGGGACCTCTATAATAGGCAGGGGTACTAAAGGACTCCTGAAGTGTGACAGTGGAGTGGTTAGTTGACACACTGACAGTTGTGAACCTAGCCTCTTTGCTGCCTGAGCTGGACTATAGAAAGAACCCCCCACCCCAAAAAAAAAAAAAAAAAAATTGAGTTTACAGTTGTGCTAAAAAGTTTACATACCCCGGCAGATTTTTTGGCTTTTTTTACCTTTTTTCAGAGAATAAAAATGATAACACAAAAACTTTGTCTCCACTCATGGTTAGTGGTTGGTTGAAGCCATTTATTGTCAAACTTCTGTGTTTTCTCTTTTTAAATCATAATGACAACCAAAAACATCAAAATGACCCTGTTCAAAAGTTCACATACCCTGGTGATTTTGGCCTGATAACATGCCCAGAAACCAAAACACGGTCAGGTAGACCAACCAAAATTTTGGCTAAAACTGCCCGGAAAATTGTTCGGGATTCAAAGAAAAACCCACACATAACATCAGCTGAAATAATAATAATAATAATAATAATAATAATAATAATAATAATAGTCCTTTAATAGTCCCACAATGGGGAAATTCAGTGTGTTACAGCAGCAAAGATAAGATAAGATAAGCAGATACAAATACAAATACAACATGTACAGGAATGTTCCAAGGTGAGAGGCATTACATTGATAGCAGACAGACAGATAGGGCGTAGTAGGGGGGGGGGGGATTTAACAGGCAGAGAGATATTTTCAGTTCTCTGTGTGTAATGATCTCCACTTAGGTCGGTGTTGATTGTACAGCCTAACCGCGGTGGGGAGGAAAGACTTCCGATAGCGCTCCTTCTCACACCTAGGGTGGAGCAGTCGGTCACTGACAGTACTGCTCAGCGCGATCACAGTCTCATGCATGGGATGGGACTTCTTCTTCTGCATGGAGCTCACCACGGACAGTATCCTTCTGTCACCCACCACCTGCACTGGGTCCAGTGGGCTCCCCAGGACAGAGCTGGCCCTTCTAATCAGCTTGTCAAGTTTATTTCTGTCCCTGGTTGATATACTGCTCCCCCAGCAGGCCACTCCAAAGAAGATGGCTGATGCCACTACCGGACTCTCTGAAAACTATCGGTGTGGCTGTTTCAAGATGCACAATAAGGAGGCACTTGAAGAAAAATGGGCTGCATGGTCGAGTTGCCAGAAGAAAGCCATTACTGCACAATTGCCCCAAAGAATCTCACCTTCAATACGCCAAACAGCACAGAGACAAGCTTCAAAACTTCTGGAACAAGGTAATTTGGAGTGATGAGACAAAAATCGAACTTTTTGGCCACAACAATAAACGTTACATTTAGAGAGGTGTCAACAAGGCCTATGATGAAAGGAACACCATTCCTACTGTAAAGCACGGAGCTGGATCACTGATGATGTGGGGATGTGTGAGCTTCAAAGGCACAGGAAACTTGGTCAAAGTTGAAGGAAAGATGAATGCAGCACGTTAACAGTAAATACTGGAGGCAAATTTGCACTCATCAGACAGGAAGCTGCGCATGAGATGTACCTGGACGTTCCAACATGACAACGATTCAAAACACAAGGCTAAGTCGACCTGTCATTGGCTACAGCAGAAGAAAGTGAAGGTTCTGGAGTGGCCATCTCAGCCACATGACCTCAATATCATTGAGCAACTCTGGGGAGATCTCAAGCGCGCAGTACATGCAAGACAGCCCAGGAATTTACAGGAACTGGAGACTTTTTGGCAAGAAGAATGGGCAGTTTTACCATCTGAGAAAATAAAGAGCCTCATCCACAACTACCACAAAAGACTTCAAGCTGTCATTGATGTTAGAGGGGACAATACACGGTATTAAGAACTGGGGTATGTGAACTTTTGAACAGGGTCATTTTGATGTTTTTGGTTGTCATTATGATTTAAAAAGAGAAAACACAACCAACCACTAACCATGAGTGGAGAAAAAATGTTTGTGTTATCATTCATATTCTCTGAAAAAAAAAAAAAAAACTGCCAGGGTATGTAAACTTTTTAGCACAATTGTACATGATACTAGCTTCACACGCTATAATCGTCGCACAATATACACAAAGTTATAAACCAGTTTTTAAGAATTCTTCTTACTGTATTGCTTCAGTATCAGAACAACACGGCATTAACAATGAAAGTAACTTCACACATCTTCTGCTTGGTGGATGGATGACCCCACATGGCCCCCATTCTCTATAATAGGAGCCCCGCAGATAGCTGAAAACTGTACTTCCGCTGTCTTTGGCACTCCCATTGAAGTGAATGAGAGCCACGCGGGTTCATCCATCCACCAAGCGAGACACCTATATTCAGCCGCAGTCAGGCTGAATTGCCACCCAGTGGGGGGAAAAAACCCAATTCTCTGGCTCAGTGGGGGGTCTCAGCAGACAGACCCCCATCAATCAAGTATTAATCCTCTATCATTTAGGTGAATACAGGGCAGTAACATTTTGTGACTTACAGGTGGCGTCTCTGACTAATCCTTCACATTTCCTTTCTCTTCCCTTTGGACCGCCATGACCACTTCTTACAGCTGTGACTTGTCTCTGTAAAGTTTGCAACACAGATATCTTTGGCTCCTCACTTTTCCAGACATCCAACCCACATTGTACTCACCTGCACACCCATCCTGCTGCTACCCCCAATTATAAGATACAGTATATGGGACATGAATATTAAATCCAAATTGCAGAGTTTGATTTCTTCACTCTTTCAAACTCTGCAATTTGGACTTAATATTTATGCCAGTTTCATGTCACACTATGTATGAACTATGAGAGTCACAAATCTCCACCTGATAGCAAACAGATAACAGCAAGAATTACTGATCCCTCCGTCACGCCCCACAAGTTTCCAGATTGTTTATTTCTTGACCTGTTGTAAATAACTTCTTTACTTATATTGCATTTTGTTACTTTTTAAGTAACCTTTGAAGGTCCATGTCTTTTGTGTATAAAAAGTCTGTGAATTTTCAGTTTCTTGTAGAACACCATGTCTGAAGAAGAGAGCTAGTACTCTCAAAAGCTTACCATCAAATATACTCATTTAGCCTCTAAAAGCGATCGCCTGATTTCTTCACTCTTCCACTGTTTACATAGTGTCATTCATCTCATAGCGGCCATGTAATGTAACTACAGGCTCGTCCTATACATATCTATGTGACAAGGCTGTAATTACATCACACGGTCACTATAAACAGACAGCATGTGATATAAACAGGCGCCATAGCCCCTGTTTATAACGCCCCATTTACACACACTATAATGTTCCACAGCAGCCCCTGCACACAGTATTACACAGTATTATGGCCCACAGCGGCCCCTGCACACAGTATTATGGCCCGCAGTGGCCACTGCACACAGTATTATGGCCTGCAGCGGCCCCTGCACACGGTATTATGGCTCGCAATGGCCCCTGCACACTGTATTATTATCCCACAGCGGCCCCTGCACACAGTATTATCCCACAGCAGCCCCTGCACACGGTATTATGGCCCACAACGGCCCCTGCACACTGTATTATAGCCCGCAGCGGCCCCTGCACACTGTATTATGCTCCATAGAGGCCCCTGCACATGGTATTATGTTCCATAGTGCTCCCTGCACACAGTATTATGCTCCATAGTGGCCCCTGCACATGGTATTATGCTCCATAATGGCCTCTGCACACTGTATTATGCTCCATAGTGGCCCTTGCACACGGTATTATGCTCCATAGGGGCCCCTGCACACGGTATTATGCTCCATAGTGGCCCCTTCACATGGTATTATGCTCCATAATGGCCCCTGCACATGGTATTACGTCACACACCGGCCCCTGCACACGGTATTATGCTCCATAGTGGCCCCTGTACACATTATTATGCTTCACAGTGGCCCCTGCACTGGTATTATGCTCCACAGCAGTCCCTGAACACAGTATTATGCTCCACAGTGGCCCCTGCACATGGTATTATGCTCCATAGTGGCCCCTGCACACGTTATTATACCCCATAGTGGCCCTTGCACACAGTATTATGCCCCATAGTGGCCCACCCATGAACTATTATTATACTCTGGGGTCTTTTCAGACCCCAGAGTATAATGATCGGAGACCCAGTTGGTGACAAACATAAAAACCAGTGTTACTTACCTTTCTTGGACACCGGTGCACTCCCTGCAGCTTTCGGCCCTGTTTATTTGCGCACAGATGTCATGTGGATCAGTCCAGCATCGCGACCTGATGACGTCACCAGAGGGCTGAAGCCTGCTGGGAGTAATGTTGAATCGTAGGAGAGGTGAGTAACAATGGTTTTTATGCTCCCTCACCTCCCATGGGTCTCCAATTATTATACTCCGGGGTCTGAAAAGACCCCAGAGTATAATAATAGTAGTATTTGAGGCCCACGGCCTCACTTACCTATCCCCCCTCCTGCTCACAGGCGCCTCCTCTTCCTCTTCTGCGTCCTATAGCAGAAGGGGAAGCGGAGGCGGCCACCCAGCAGCAGCGGGGATCGGTAGGTACTCCAGCAGGTAACGGCCTATTTATTAAAAAAAAAAAAAAAAAGTTCTCCTCACCTACCTGCGATCCCTTGATGGAGCTGCCGCCTCCTCTTCTTGTCCGCGACGTCTGCGTCTCAGCCTGCGCTGAGATACGGACGTCTCGTAAGCCAGCCCAGGACAGGACCCACCCAGGTTTTTTTTTTTTTTTTTTTTTTTTTTTAAAGCTGCCTGTCCTGGGGTGGTTTTCGAATGCCGCCCCTCCAGACAGTGACAGATAGTGCCGCCTGAGGCGGCCGCCTCACTTTGCCCCCTGAACACCGGGCACGAGCTACAATACTCTTGCACATGTCTATCCAGCCCCGGCCAATAAAAACACTGTAGTATGCATTCTTTGGTCTTCTTACACCCCAAATGTCCTCCTAGCACATGCTTATGGGCTAATTCCAAAACCACTTTTTGAGAGGGCTGGGGTACCACCAATTGCTCAATAATTTCACCTCTTATTTGGTTTACCCTATACAATAAGTCTTGATTCATGGCAAAATAAGGAAACTCTCGGTCAGCCCCCAGATACTGGGACTTACCATTTATCACCTTGACATTTTCTTTTGCATGAGACAAGTTTGGATCTCTAAGTTGAGCAGTTCCAAAATTGTCATGGGACACCTCAAGTTCCGGCATTTCGGGTATTTCTCTCTGGCCTTCAGTGTTGTCACAGTCAGAGGAAAGCTATTTTCTTCTGGGACTACCGCTATCGCTGGCACTCCACTGTCCGGATCAAAAGGTTCAGGGTCAACCTTTCACACACATCATCATTAGTATATGGAACCTTCTGGTTTTTCCACAGGTTCCAAAACATAGGAAAATCTCTTCTGACCTGGTGACAGGCTACACCGCAGGTAGTGTCTGCAATGCGGTATTCTTTGATTTCCCCAAGGATGCACAAAACACCAACAGTACGTCCATTGTATAACCACGCTCCCAGAGAACGGAAACAGGGCGCCCCCCCACAGTTATCACACACATTTGAAGATCACAGTCAGTTGCAAATTCTGCTAGACAGGCAGGGTGAGCAAAAAGCGAGACTCGCCTGGAACTGTTACAGTCCATGGGCTCTGTTGTTAGGGGGCAGTACGCAGCTATATGACCTAACTCATGGCACCACCAACATCGTATATGGAATTGGCTCCCATTTTGAGTTTTGGGGCTATAGGTCACAGTCCCAGCTGCCTGTTCCCCTTGTGAAAGTTCTTCCAACCCAACTTTGTTCACAGCCCTAATGGTTGGTAGCATCTAACCAGTTCTTGGTCTGGTCTGGAGGGTGTCTGCAGGAGCTACTCAGTGGCTCAATATCTTTCCACCAGACACACTAGCTGGTCCGCGGTCGTATGACCTGCTTGGCCAACCCAGCATTGAATTTTAGGTGGGAGCGACCGGGTGTACTTGTCTAAGACCACCCTTTCCACCATCTGTGCAGGGGAGGCCTCTTCAGGCTGTAGCCACTTTTTTACCAGGAACACGAGGTCATGCATTTGAGACATGGGTGGGAGATTTTCGGAAAAAGTCCAGTGATGTACCCTTCCAGCTCATACATGTATATTTACCCCAAGAGGTGCCAGGATCTTACTCTTCAACGTGAAATAATCTCTGGCTGCTGTCTCACATAGGTCGTAATAGGCCTTCTGGGATTAAAAAGAGTGCCACGACATCAGCCCACTGTTCTTTTGGCAGCTTTTCTCGTTCAGCAACCCGCTCAAAGACATGAAGATACGTCTCTACGTCGTCAGTGGATGTCATCTTCTGTAGTGAACTTTGCACAGCTGCTCGAGCAGTGGGTCTCGCCATTTAGGTCTCAGCAGAAGATTCTCCTACTGCCTTCTGAGCAACCAAGGTCTCAGTCAATACAGTCAGCTGTTTCATGAACATCGTATTCATCTCTCGCTGCCATTTTTTGGTCGCCTCTATGGTATGGTGTTGATGCCTCTCAGAGTCCAGCTGGGCCTGCCCAAGCAGCTTAACCAAGTCCTCCATGGTGGCAGTGTCCTTTTTTGACTCTCCTACCACCTTCACCCAGGACATAAGGTGGTAGAGGAAAATGGGAAAAAAAAATGTGTCTGTCTCTTTAAGACTTGTTTAAAACTGGATATGCCCGCATCTGAAGCACCAAAAATGTGGGAGGATAGGCTCAGTGGTAGCAGCAGACCAAGGCAGTCAGAGACGGACACAAAAATCAAGTTCCAACAGGTTTTACCCTGTACGTTTATTTCTCAAAAAACAGCAGAAATCAGCCATTTTATGCTGAGGGACAGTGGATTACATTTCCCTACACCCCTTACTCCAGGGGGAGGAGTATCAGAGAAAGGGACTGATTGGCTGAGCAGGGAATTATGGGAAAGGTCTGCATAGGAGAGAAGACAGGCAGCCACATGGGCTGCAGAAGGGGCTTCTTCCAGCAACTGCCTGGGAGCACATAGCTTGGCACTGAGTAACCCAGGACATAGAGACTTTCCTGCCAGCCCACCAGCTCACTCGGAGGGAAGAAGTAGCATCCCTGCAGCAGCAGCACCACCTGTCCAGATTGACCAGACTCCCAAAAGTTACCCAGGGCTGCATTCAAGAAGACTCCTGCCTCATACTCCATTAGTAGCCTGTCACCTGAAATCTGCAGCACCCAGTGAGACTCCAGGCTGGCACCAGATTCTCTGCAAGAGTTAGTGAGTAGACTTTGCTGGAATTTGCTGTACTGCTGTTAGACGGTTTATGAGAACTGTGGTAGAAAGGATCTGCTGTGTCTATAGTGCACCAACGTTTCCTGAATACGTGCCATCGTTCGCGGCAACTGGGCCCCAACGGATGGACTGTTCTGTTTATTGCTGCAGCCATTAGTAATTCTGCATTGTGTGATGTTATTTAGGAGTGCAAGCTGTTACCTGCAGTATGATTGCATGTGTGTGATGATCATCTGTGGGTCACTATCTTAACCCTGTGCTATTCCCTATAGTTTATCATACCCGCAAGGCCTGGCACATAGTCCTTTCCTACCACTAGGGGGTTAATACTATAGGATGTACCAGTACATTGACATGTGAATTACTGAAACATTTCTCTGTTCACCTTTTATTAAGTTTGCCCTTGTTTACCCTTCCCATAATAAACTGGTTAAGTAGTTTTACCCTCAACATTTGTGAGTGTGTACTGAGCTTTCCCGAGTCGACCCCTAGCAGAAGAGGAAGACCCTCCTGAATTCCTATAGAGTTCCTAGCAAGATTTGGGTGGAGGCACTGTGTCATAGTGAGGTGAGAACTACAACACACCCTGCCCACAGAGGTCGGCCCAAAGGGGTGTTACATATATAAATACAGACACTGACCAAAAGTAGATAGAAATCCAGCACCACTCAAAAAATAAAAATAAACTTTTATTCTTCAGTTAAAATCCATCTTGTAGCCTACAAACCAGACAAACCTATGTGTATCGAGACTAAACGTCTCTTAGACATGGCATACTTATTACACACTCAGGCCGGGGCCCCACGTGGCGTAAACGCCGCGACTTGCCCGTGGCGGAAACGCTGAGGAAAAAAATCGCAGAGTTTTATAGTCAGAACAAAGTGGATGGAATTCTAGCGAATCCCATGCCCTCTTTGCGGTAAAAACCGCACTGCAGACACGCGGCGATTTCCAAAACAGGCGCAGTTTTGGAAATTGCAGTATGTCAATTATACCTACGATAATGCCGTCGGTTTCCCCATAGGTATAATTGAAACAGAAAGTCTGCAGAGGAAACCTCTGTGAACTTTCTGTCTAAAGCGCTGTCTGGGGCCTCAGCCTTAGCCACATTTTATAAAAGCAAAAACCACCCCCACAGGACAAATAGTATCTTCATCGCACACATGAGTGCATAAATTATCCACAATAATACAAAAAAGCATAAACACTACACATCCCCAAATAGTACAGCATACCATATAATTAAATAGAAAAAATGTATGTATAAACAACATATAACATATTGAATAATTCAAATAATCATGAAATTTATAGGGATAAAATAAATAACCAAAATTTATGTTCAATCAAAAAATGCCCTAGATCGATAAGTGTAAAACATATAGACACTTCTATAACTTATCCTTATCCTTGATGATCAAGTCGATATCAAAAAGCAATGAAAAATAATCAATTTACCCCATTCCACGGTATCCTCCATGTATGCTCCTCACTCCAGAAAATACTTCCAGGAGTAAACAGGAAGCACACGCGGAGTAATGCAGTAATAGTTTATACATGGCGGTAATTTCAAAATATCAATCTGCATCACTGGAATGGAGGTAACCATCAATTTACAGCAATAAATTATGTATATTGTCACCTTTGAGTTCCCATAAAACATTTTCGTTCTTACAAATCCTATATTTAAATTACATAATTTTCTGTTTGACTTTATATAAAAATTATCAGAACTGTTTAAATTCTAGCATTTTCATTCTAGCAATAATAACTTAATAATTTAATTACATGATTTCCTATATATCGGATGTTGTTTAACTCCCTTTTCGCTGGTGACATTTTTCGATTTTCAATTTTCACTCCCCGCCTTCCAAACCCCATAACTTTTTTATTTTTCCGTTCACAGAGCCATATTAGGGCATAATGTTTGCGGGACAAATTGTGTATGGCACGCCCCTCTTTTCAGTTTTTTATTTTTTCAAAAGTTTAAAATATCCAATAAATTTCGTTCCACTTCACGATTGCGTCCCACTTGTTGTTGATTCTTCACCAAAAAATTTTAATTTTATATCCTTATGTTTGAAGCCTGAAATGTGGCAAAAGGTTGAAAAGCTCAAGGGGGCCGAATACTTTCGCAAGGCACTGTATTTCCATGTACAGGGATGTGTAGGGCGTCTTTTTTTTGCGGGGCCAGGTGTACCTTTTAGTTATATACCATTTTTGGGAATGTCTATTGCTTTGATCACTTTTTAATCAAATTTTTATCAGAGGCAAAACAGTAAGAAAACGGCGGTTTGGCATTTTTGATTATTTTTCCCGCTACGGCGTTCACTTTATGGAAGAAATAATTTTATAGGTTGTAGACTGGGTGTTTTCGGACACAGGGATACCTAATGTGTATGTATTTCACAATATTGAAGTCCTTTCCTTGTGTTCTAGGGAAAGGGGGGATTTGAATTTTTTTTTTCATTGCATATTGACATTTATATGACAGGCTAGATAAAGCAGTCTGCCATATAAATGAATGGCAGACAAGCCTGGGCTCCCGGCTGTCATGTCAATGGGACACCAACCCCGGTTCTCGCTCAGCTTTGACCGAGGTGCCGGAGGGGTTAATGCCTGCACTGATCGCGGGTATTAGTTCCAAGTCTCTGTTGAATAATACAGTAGAGACCCGGTGGCTATGATGGCTGCTCAGCTGCTGAGCAATTGCCATATTTAAATACCCGACATCTGCCATACTATTACGGCAGATGTCGTGAAAGGGTTAATGTTCAGTGAAACTATTATAATTTAATAACTTTATCAACTTGATGAATAAATAATTCTAAGCTGTTATACATCATGTCAATGATTGAAATAAAGTTTATTATACGAAAATTTTAAACTTAACATCGACTGTAATGTTAAACAGTATCACAGACACCATTAACATCAAATAAACCTCCCTATACAAAAACACAACCTCAAAAAGCTCTCTAATAGGATATAATAATACAAAGTAATAATACATTCCCCGTTGTCATGATTAAATTCCTCATTACACAACTCTATAGCTACCTGTATAATCCATTTCCTATGTTAATCCATTCAAAATACTTTAGGTCATCTAACATTCCACAAATATTAATTTCACTTTAAAACAACCTTAAGTGCCGCTATGTGTAATACCTCCAGTATGAACATAGTCCTATTCTTTATGGCTTTTTACAACAGCAATCAAAACATGTGGAACTGTCTTATCTCCTACATAGGAACACCAGGTTCTACAGATGTTAATTTTTACTCTAAAACAGCCTCAGTTACCAATATATGTGATGCCTCTGAGTGTGAACACAATCTTATTCTCAATTATTTCTACCAAACTCTCGATCCTATGAGGCTATCCTACCTCTCATAAAATAACACCAGGTTAACGCAAGTTGGAATAATATAAAATGTGATTACCGCAGTATGAAATATCCCAATAAGTATGAATACAATCCTAATCTTAATTCTTTACTCGGCATCATTGATTCCAATATAGTGTGAACATGATCTTATCCTCAATTGTTTCTACAAAAGTATCGATCCCATAAATCTTATCTCTCGTATGATAAAACCAGGTTACCACAACATGGAGTATTACAAATGTAATTAATACAGATTAGAATATCACAAAAAATACAGTTTTAGGATAAGGTCCCACGTAGCGGGCCGCAGCAAAAAGCGCTGCAGGAAAAACCGCAGCAGCAGCGCATCGTGGTTTTTCCTGCAGCGCTTTGCACCGAAAGTCCACAGAGGAAACCAACGGTGTTTCTGCAGGTATAATTTACAAACATCATATGATGTTTAGAATACGATCAAGCGTTTTTCCCTTGCTCGCAAACAAAATGTCTATTGTAATAATCTATGTTAGTATAAATACGGCTTGATACAGGCTCACTATAGAGCTGAAACGTCGCATGGGGCAATAAACCCACTTTTTTGTTCACTTTACTACGGAGTTCTGCCTGTTTTTTACAATTTTTTTTGAACGGGATACTACCTTTTCCCAGTGGTGAGCACCCATATTTATGTGCATATTTTACTGGTGCGGTCATTCATTGTATTGCTATTTTTAGTATAAATATGCTATGTCTGTTTTGGGGTTCAGGCCATCTGGAGATCTAGTACCCAATTTGAAAATTCAAAATGCCTCTCACTTGTATAGTCATTTTCTCCGATCTCCTCCTCGGAGTGGTTTAGCAACCTAATCTATGGCGAAGAAACTAAAACTAGTAGTTTCTTCATTATGTACATGCATAAAATGTCTTGAGGTATTTTATACATTTTCATGTTAGTTTTTAGTACATTCTATCAAATGCTCCAAAATCCTAATCTTTGCTGATTTTATAGTACAACCCACATATATTAGATTACTCTTGTTACAAAAAATAATGTAAACCACATGACTACTATTACAGTTTAGGAAGTTCTTCATTTTATATGACTTATCTCTATTAAATGACCAAAATTCTATAGTTTTTTTGGCATATCTACATACATTACATCTCATCAACCCACATTTATAAAATACCTTAAAGATTGACTAGTGTAGAAACACAAGGTTTTTACATATAATCTCTACAATGGCTTTATATTGAGGACATACAGTAAAGGAGTTGAAAAAACTATTTGTTTTGAAACCTCATTGCTTTTACCACCACTTTGTTTGGGAGCTAACATGGGCAATTGTGATCTAGATCACAGTTTTTTTTAGCTCTTTAACCCCTTAATGACATTGGACGTACTATTACGTCCTGTGTGCTTGGTACTTCGCGCAACAGGGCCTAATAATATGCCCTGGGGAGGCCGCCCGCTCACTATCTGAGCGGGCGGCATCGGAACCGGGTGTTAGCTGTAACTGACAGCTAACACCCTGCTCCATATCCCCCGATTGGAACTGAGTTCCGATCGGAGGTTTTAACCCCTTGGATGCCGCGGTCAAACATGACTTCGGCATCCAAGGGGTTCCGCCATGTTGCCACTCCGATTGGAACCCTCCGCGGCGAGATCGGGGGTGCCGATATCTATAATCTGAAGCCCGGGGTCTGCCCAGTGACCCCAGGCTGCCTGGAGATCCCACTACCTGGTTGATCCTGCCGAGACCTGCGGAAGTGAGCGCTATGCGTCTGCATAGCCTCACTTCCTGTATAGACTGCAAGACACTTGTATGCTCGTGTCTTGCAGTCTAAAGTGCTGAGCAATATGTTGTGCCCGGCTTGTATCAGAGATGAACGCTCCAAAAGCTGTTGTGCCCGGGATCCCCGCTTAACAGTTTTTGGATTGTGTGTCTCTGCAGACATAAGCTAGGCACAACATATCGGGCACTGAAATGGCGTATCTCTGAAAAAAATTTCATTTTTAACTTTTCATTATCATCTGCGCATTCATTTCTGGAAATTAAAATAATGCAACACTTAAGGGTTAATAACGCTCGCTACACCACTTGATAAATCCCTTGAAGGGTATAGTTTCCAAAATGGGGTCACAAGTCTGTGGATTCCACTTTACTGCCAATTCTTGGGCTCTGCAAAAGTGACATGGTGTCCAAAAACCAAACTGTGCTCTAAAAACCAAAATAGCGCTCCTTCCCTTCTGGGCCCGGCTGTTCCCAAACAGCAGTTTATACCCACATATGGCATTAAGTACGTTATCCTGGGTACACCAGTGTCATATATGTGGGCATAAACTGCCATTTGAGCACACAGTAGGGTGCAGATGTGAAGGAACACTATGTACTTTTGGAGCGCAGATTTAGATTGTTGGTTTTTGGACGCCATGTCACATTTGCAGAGACCCTAAAATTGCCCCTACAAAATGGGGGTCACTTCTTGGGGAATTCCAGTTTACTGGCGCCTCCAGGACTCTGCAAAAATAACATGGCGACCAGAAAGTCCCTCTAAATCTGTACTCCAAAAGCTAAAAAAACACAGTGCTCCTTCCTTTCTGAGCCCTGCTGTGTTCCCAAGCAGCAGTTTACACCCACATATATAATTTTTTTTCCCCCGGGATAGCCCACTTAATAGTTTTAGGAGTGCATGTCTCTGATGCCACAAAGTGGCCGCAACACATTCTGAAATTGGATATTTCTTCAAAAACTTCAATTTTCACTTTGTACATTAATTTTTGGGAAGCATTTTTAGGCTCAAAATTATAATACCCCTTGATACATTCCTTGAGGGGTGTAGTTTCTAAAATGGGGTCCCTTTTGAGGGGTTTCCATTGTATTGGTACTTTAGGGGCTCTGCAAATGCGACATGGCACCTGAAAACTATTCCAGCCACATCTGCCCTCCTAAAGCCAAATAGTGCTCTTTCCATTCTGACCTCCACCATGTACCCATACAGCAGATTACAACCACATATGGGGCATTTCTGTGTTCAGAAGAAATTGTGTAACAAACTGTGGGGAGCATTTTCTTCTTTAACCACTTACAAAAATTAAAAATATGTCGCTAAATGGACGGTTTGTTGGAAAAAAAAGTAATTTTTCATTTTTACGTCCCAATGATGATAAAATCTGTGAAACAGCTGTGAGGTCAAAATGCTCACTATACCCCTAGATAAATTCTATGAGGGGTGTAATTTCCAAAATGGGGTAACTTTTGGGGGTTTCCACTGTATTGGTACTTTAGGGGCTCTGCAAATGCGACATGGGTACCGAAAACTATTCCAGCAAAATCTGCCCTCCAAAAGCTAAATAGTGCTCTTTCCATTCTGAGCTCCACCATGTACCCAAACAGCAGATTACAACCACATATGGGACATTTCTGTGTTCAGGAGAAATTGTGTAACAAACTTTGGGGAGCTTTTTCTCCTTTGTCCTCTTGTGAAAATGAAAAATTTGGGGCTAAATTGACAGTTTATTGGAAAAAAAAAGTAATTTTTCATTTTCATGTCCCAATGTTAATAAATTCTGTGAAACAGCTGTGGGTTCAAAATGCTCACTATGCCCCTTGACATGTTCTGTGAGGGGTGTGGTTTCCAAAATGGGGTCACTTTTAGGGGGTTTCCACTGTTTTGGTACTTTGGGGGGCTCTGCAAATGCAACATGGCACCTGAAAACTATTCCAGCAAAATCTGCCCTACAAAAGCAAAATAGCGCTCTTTTCATTCCGAGCCCCACCATGTGCCCATTCAACAGTTTACGACCACATATGGGGCTTTGCTGTGTTCAGGAGAAATTGTTTAATTGTTTTCTCCTTTAACCCCTTGTGAAAATGAAAACTTTGGGGATAAAGTGACGTTTTAGTAATTTTTCATTTATACATCTCAATGTTAGTAAAATCTGTGAAACAGCTGTGGGATCAAAATGCTCACTATACTCCTTGATGAATTCTGTGAGGGGTGTAGTTTCCAAAATGGGGTCACTTTTAGGGGGTTTCCATTGTTTTGGTACTTTGGGGGCTCTGCAAATGAGACATGGCACCTGAAAACTATTCCAGCAAAATCTGCTTTTCAAACGTCCAGTGTCGCTCCTTCCCTTCTGTGCACTGCCGAATGGCCAAAGATCAGTTTACACCCACATGTGGGGTACTTCTGTACGCGGGAGAAATTGCATAACAAACTGTGAGATGCATTTTCTCCTTTAACCCCTTGTGAATGTGTTAATTTTAGGGCTAAATGAAGGGATTAGTGGAAAAAAATGAAATGTCTAAATTTCACCTCGATATCGTTTTAATTCTTGTGAAATGCTTAACACTAGAAGTCCCAGAGAGGGGTCATTTAACATTTCTACCTTTGGAACCCAGAGACGGGTCGAATGACCTGAAGGATTTTATCTAACATCCTATAATCACCGTCTTTTTTCTGTAATTAAGGCCATTACTGTCACACCACAGGAGGTTGTTGTTTTCCATTGAGTTTAGCCATTTAGTTTCTAGTTAGTTCTATTCAGTTTATTGTATTTGATAATATAAAGACTATACATATTGTATTTAGTTTAGTTTTATTTGAGCAAAAAAGCACTGAAACAATTAATCATTTTTTATATATTTTAAATAGAATTAGAAATTTTAGAGCAAGGTACAGCTGTGAGTAATGACCAGAAGCATTTGTCTAAGGCAGGGGTAGGCAACCTTTTTTGTTCGGCGTGCCGATTTTAATAAAAAAAATCAAAGATGAGGTACTCGGAGTGCCGGTCAATAATTGTAAGTCTGACGACCCCTAAACTAAAGTCATATACCACAAACCATAACACAGAAGTGCTGCCACCAGATGCTTTAGGACACATGCGTTTACTGCTATTTCCTGGGACACTCCTGTACTTTCTGATTAGAAGCAATGAAAGTCCATGTGCAGCCCCCAATTAGTGGTAAATTTATTGTGTCCAGGAGCCCCGTATGGCAGCATCCTTATGGTGAATACACACTATGTATCTGGATGCAGCTATATTTGGAACTTTTTCATTCAATGTAAAACTGGTGCATTTTTGCACAAAAAAAAACAAAGCCGGAGTTTTCTGAGCAAAAACACATCCTTAATATAGAAAACACACCGTTATACAGAATAATGTCCCATAGTGGTCCCTGCACACGGTATTATGTCCCATAGCGGCCCCTTCAACATGGTATATGTCCCATAGCTGCCTCTGCACACAGTATTTGTCCCATAGCAGTCCCTGCACACAGTATTTGTCCCATAGCGGCCCCTGCACACAGCAATATGTCCCATAACGGCCCCTACACACCGTATATGTCCCATAGCAGACCCTGCACACGGTATATGTCCCATAGCGGCCCCTGCACATGGTATTATGCTCTATAGTGGCCCCTGCACACGGTATTATGTCCCATAGCAGCCTCTGCACACGGTATTTGTCCCATAGCGGCCCCTGCACACGGTATTATGTCCCATAGCGGCCCCTACACACAGTATTTGTCCCATAGCTGCCCCTGCACACAGTATTTGTCCCATAGCGGCCCCTGCACACGGTATATGTCCCATAGCGGCCCCTGCACACCGTATTATGTCCCATAGCGGCCTCTGCACACCGTATTTGTCCCATAGCGGCCCCTGCATACGGTATTATGTCCCATAGCGGCCCCAACACACGGTATTTGTCCCATAGCTGCCCCTGCACACAGTATTTGTCTCATAGCGGCCCCTGCACACGGTATATGTCCCATAGCGGCCCCTGCACATGGTATTATGCTCCATAGTGGCCCCTGCACACGGTATATGTCCCATAGCGGTCCCTGCACACGGTATTATGCTCCATAGTGGCCCCTGCACACGGTATTATGCTCCATAGTGGCCCCTGCACACGGTATTATGCTCCATAGTGGCCCCTGCACACGGTATTATGCTCCATAGTGGCCCCTGCACACGGTATATGTCCCATAGTGGTCCCTGCACACGGTATTATGCTCTATAGTGGCCCCTGCACACGGTATTATGCTTCATAGTGGCCCCTGCACACGGTATATGTCCCATAGTGGTCCCTGCACACGGTATTATGCTCTATAGTGGCCCCTGCACACGGTATTATGCTCCATAGTGGCCCCTGCACACGGTATATGTCCCATAGTGGCCCCTGCACACGGTATATGTCCCATAGTGGCCCCTGCACACGGTATATGTCCCATAGTGGTCCCTGCACACGGTATTATGTCCCATAGTGGCCCCTGCACACGGTATTATGCTCCATAGTGGCCCCTGCACACGGTATATGTCCCATAGTGGTCCCTGCACACGTTATTATGCTCTATAGTGGCCCCTGCACACTGTATTATGCTCCATAGTGGCCCCTGCACACGGTATAAGTCCCATAGTGGCCCCTGCACACGGTATATGTCCCATAGTGGCCCCTGCACACGGTATATGTCCCATAGTGGCCCCTGCACACGGTATATGTCCCATAGTGGTCCCTGCACACGGTATTATGTCCCATAGTGGCGCCTGCACACGGTATTATGCTCCATAGTGGCCCCTGCACACGGTCTATGTCCCATAGTGGTCCCTGCACACGGTATTATGCTCTATAGTGGCCCCTGCACACGGTATTATGCTCCATAGTGGCCCCTGCACACGGTATAAGTCCCATAGTGGCCCCTGCACACGGTATATGTCCCATAGTGGCCCCTTCACACGGTATATGTCCCATAGTGGCCCCTGCACACGGTATATGTCCCATAGTGGCCCCTGCACACGGTATATGTCCCATAGTGGTCCCTGCACACGGTATTATGCTCTATAGTGGCCCCTGCAGGCAGAAGCGCCCGAAGAGTACAGAGCGGCTGCGGAGCGTGGAATAGTGAGTACATTGTTTTTTATGTTTGATCATCTCCCCGGGGGCTCCGCTTATTATACTCGGGGGTCTGAAGAGACCCCACAGTATAATAATAGCAGTTTCGTTTCGGCCGTGTTTGGTCCGATCGAAACTGCTGGGTGAGGAGTCCGCTGCCGTGCCAGGGGAATAAGCCTCGCGTGCCAAGAGTGGCACGCGTGCCATAGGTTGCCGACCCCTGGTCTAAGGCCTCAAGCACACTAGCGAAAAAAAATTGCGCGAAAATCGCATCGCAATGTGATGCAATTTTTTTCTGCGATTTGCCAATGTATTTCAATGGTACCAAGCACACCTGCGATTTTTTTTCGGGCGATTTTTTTCATAGGTGCGATTTTCCTGCGATTTTTTTTTTTTGTGCGATTTTTTTCGTGCGAAAAAATCCCAGAGGAGTGATCTATATGACCAATGGGACAGATCACAAAAATATCGCAAGTAGCTGTGATTTTTTTTGCGATTTTTTTTTTTTTTTCCTGCACCCATTGACTTGAATCTAAATATACAAAAATGTAAATATACAAAAGAACAACTGTTATTTGTTTCTATGCTTTTTATTTTTGTTATGAAAATAATAAAAAAAATACAAGGAATAAAACAATTCCACACATATTTACAATAGGCTGCTGTGGGGGGCTGCGTGTGTGTGTGTGAGTGGCATGTCCTTCTTGTGTGACTAGCATTTCAGCACTCACTCAGCAGTCTGTCTGCACTGTCGGAACATACCTGGCACTGCCTGGGTATGTCCCTGGTACATTTGCCACACGTGTATTTGTAGCAGTAAACACATCTCTCAGTTGCACAATTGTTCGTGCATCGATGGTTGACCTGACACTTCGCCCTTTTGCCAGGGCTGGGTGTGGAAGGTTGTTGCCGAAGGAGTTTCTCCTTGCGTGCCTTCTTTTCAGTCACATGAGAGCCACCTAACTCTTTTGCAAGCTCAACCAGGAAGTCCACCCGTCTCTCCTGCACCCCAGTGCATGCCTGATAAAGAACATGAGCATTCAGTGCTGCCATGTCAATCATGTTGTAGAACACGGCGACTGGCCATCTCCGTGTTCCTGCAAGCACGCTGTACTCCCGCACCATTTGGTCCATTACATCCACACCGCACTTTGTGTGGTTGTATTGTGTGACCGTGTTTGGCTTCCTTTTGTTGGTATCCTTAGTCTCAACCACGCTGTGCATGCTGCTGAGAATGTAGACGGCCTTCTTTCGTTTGGGTGCATACACTGTCAGTGTGGCACCAGTGGTTGAAAACACCTGAGTGGTGAATTCAGTGCGGTCCATCTGTCTAGCGGATTGAGGAATTTCCCGGCGACTCTTGTTGACTGTGCCGAGGATAGTGGTTTTCCGGCTAAGCAGTCATTGTGCAAGTGACAATGATGTAAAGAAATTGTTCGTGGTTACAGTTCTGCCCTTGTCCATGAATGATTCCATCAGCCTCATCACTACAGTTTCGGACAGTCTCTCCCCGCTGGGACGACTGGGGTCCTTGCCAAGATATGGGAGGACATTACAGATGTACTTTGATTTCAAGTCACAGACTACTTTGAGAAGCAGTCACATCCCCCACAGCACAAAAGGCTGCATGCAAATTTGCTAAGGTGTTAGCAAATATTCCCAGCACAACAATGCAGCTGGGGGGTGGGCAGACACTCAGGAGCAGCTTACATTCTTTTGTTTACACTCTCTTACAAGACCTGAGGTGGATCAACACAATTCCCCCCTGCAGATTCCTCAGACAATGGCCACATTTACAAATGAAAGGAAATGCTAATTGGAGCCATCAGAGTTGTCAGTTTGGACTAAGGGTCATTTGACCCTCTTTCAGGACTTCAAGGGGGAGCTCGAAATTTCTGGGACTTCTAGTGTTAAAGGGTTAACAAACTTCCCAAATGCTGTTTTGAATTATTTCAGGGGTGCAATTTTGAAAATGGGGTGATTTATGGGGGGTTTCTAATATATAAGCCTTTATAATCTCCTTCAGAACTGAAGTGGTCCCTAAAAAATTAGTTTGGGAAATTTTCTTGTAAATCTGGAAAATCGCTGTTACACTTGTAAGCCTTCTAACATCCAAAATAAATTAAAGGATGATTAAAAGATGATGTCAATATAAATGAGAGATATGGTAGATAATATTTATTAATGTATTTGGGTGGTATGACTATCTGTCTGAAAAGCAGAGAATTTCACATTTTGAAAATTGCGATTTTTTTTTTCCAAATTTCCATCAAATATCCTATTTTTTTTATAAATAAATACAAAAATATTGATTAGTGTTTACCACTAACATGAAGTACAATGTGTCACGAGAAAACAATCTCAAAATCACTTGTGTAAGTTAAAGCGTCTCAAAGTTCTTGCCACATAAAGTGACACATGTCAGTTTTGAAAAACAAGGCCTGGTCCTTAACGCACTTTTGGGCTGTGTCCTTGTAATGCAAAAAAACCCAAAATGGCTGCCCTTGATAAAATGGCTGCCCCTGACAAGACAATAAGCCAGTTCATAGTAACCTTAATTTCAACTCTGTATGAAGTACTGTCTATATTGTTGTAATGAGGTAATGTCTACACACTCTATCAAGTTGACATGTTCTGGGATGCGTACATGTCCTAAGAAACATTCCGGTGGGAGTTGGCCCCTTTCATGGGAATGTGAGCTTGGAGACGAGTAAAGCCTTACAGAGGTGTATACACTTCTGTAACCGCCCACTTTATGACGCACACAAAGGGGTATATAAGATAGGTTAATATCCCCCAGCCATTGTTGCAACCTTGACTGCAGATTATTGGGGACGCCTAATGCTGCATGATGAGTCGTCCTGTGACAATGGCTTGGTGATATTTCCTGCAGATACCCTAATCGGAATTCATCAATGAAGCTTGGCAGTGTTGTAAGTATTGATTGATTACTTTGTTGTAAGCATTGATTTGATATACCTCCTGATATACTTTTAAGTGTTGGAAGTGTTGATTTAAGTACATTCTAATATTTTTTATACTTTTCCTTGTTGTAAGACCTTTTTGATATACCTTTTGATATACTTTTCCTTGTTGTAAGACCTTTTTGATATCTTTTTATACTTTTCTTAATAAAATGTTAAGCTATTGTTGATAGTCTAGTGTTTTATTCTATAACTTTATTCTATTACACGGAATCCAAATAATCTTTTCCCTTGGCATAACATTTTTGGCGTAGTCGGCAGGATTCCCTTTATAGAATAAAATGTTTAAGTGTAAAACACAAGCTAGTTCTAATGTATCTCCTGATGTTATTCCGGGTTGGAAGCAGGCTCCTTACTCGATTCTCGCTCAGGAATGTGCTAAATTCACGGGGCTGGGGGGAGAATTGGAAAGATCAATTGGGAACTAGCAGCCCGACAGACTTAGAAAGGGTGGGAGTGGACAAAAGGAATGAGTATGTTGATATGTGTAGGTGGGGCGGGATTTTGCTATCAGCTTACAGACAGCAAAATGAGGAACAGATGTTGTTAACCCTCCAGTCTCAGGAAACTATGAATAGATGTCAAAAGCAGATTTTAGCTGATAAAGTTGATCAGTACAAGAGTTATGCTGAACGAGCAGCGGTTAGGGTTGCTCAATATAAATATAGGAAGAGGAGAGGGAAAATTAATAAGAAACGGGTCGCCCTGGCAGTCTCATGTGCAGGGGTTAACTGGGACCTGTCACAAATTGATGCCTCGGTGTTCTCCTCCACCGATGAAGACCACCCAGGTGATTCTGAGGGGGATGATGATTGGGAAGATTCCCCTGAGCAGACAGCCCCTCCCTCTGCAGAATTCACAGATTTATTCAAAGAGGTGAAGGCATTGTTATTAGAACAAAAAGCACAGAGGAGAGAGGAGGAATGTTTCAGGGAGATTCTTCCCGGGAACAATATGATTGACAGATTAGCCAAGCCCACCGTGTAGATGCCCGACCCCATGTAAATTTGAGGATTGAATGGAAACACAAAAATGTACAAAATGTAACCACATTAGTAGATACGAGGGCGGAGGCTACATTCATTTATGGGAACCCAAATAAGCAAATTTGGCTGAGAAGAGGAAACCTTCCTGTTAGGCAGTACAGTGTAATTGTAGTTCCAGTGCCTGAATATATCATTGGTATAAACCTTTTGAAGGGAATGCAGTTACATTTGCCTGATGGTAAGTATTCTTTTGCAGTAAAATCTGTGCAAATTAATCCTGTTTTGATAGGGAAATTAAAAATGCAACCTGTTGAGATTCCCAGAGCCACAAAAACAATTCATGGTCTGTGGCAAACGGGTTGGTAAACTGGATGCCCACCTGGCATTCTCATGATTGGAAAATAGGGACCAAGAAAGATGGGAAATATGTCATAAAAAGAATGTGACCGTTTTTCATGTGGATGCTCATACTAATATCAATTCTCTTGACAGACTTTACAACAGCATAGCTGATGAACAATCAAAGATTGCCAAAAGCCACCTTCCAGTGGGGACAGACCAGAGGTGTTCCCCTCAGGTTAGAGGTTATAAAAACAATAATACAACAGTGTCCTGTGTGTCAACATTTACAACTCAGGGTAGTGCCCAGGGTGGTAAAGGGACATATCCTGTGAGGCACATTGCCTGGCCAGATTTGGCAGATAGACTTCATTGGACCATTAACTGAGTCACAAGGATGTAAATATGCCTGCACAGCAGTGGATACATACTCAGGTGTACTGATGGTACACCCCTGTAAGTTTGCCAATGCTAATTCCACCATCCGCCTGCTAGAAAATATAGTGCTGTATTATGGCATACCTTTGCAAATGCAATCAGATAATGGTAGCCATTTTAAAGACAACAGAGTACAGCAATTTTCCCAAGAACACAACATAGAGTGGATATTTCATATCCCCTATTACCCCCAAGCTGCAGGCTTAATTGAGCGGATGAATGGGATGTTAAAACAATTGCAAAAGCTAACTGATGGGGCATGGGGAAATTAGAGGAAAGTGTTAAATGAAGCAGTCACCATATTGAATAATAGACCAATAGCTGAGCAAGAGACTCCGCTGATGCGAATGATTACCCCAAACCTGCAGGTAATGCCCCTAAAAGCAGGTTTCAATCCACAGACAGTGACATATTGGAGAATTACTGATACCGTCAAATCTCCTTTGCAGGCTACACCACAATCAGTAGGGTTAGATCTGTGTTGTACCCAGGCTGAGACCATTATGCCCGGAGAAATTAAAATCTTAGGTACTGGATTGGGAATAATCTTCCCTCCAGCACATTTTGGGTTAATCCTGGGGCAATCCAGTTTGGGTTTACTTGGTATACAGGTAACTAATGAGGTAATTAATCCTGATTACCAAGGTGAAATTAAAGTGATTTTACACAATGCTGGAGCAGAAGCATTGGGACTACAGGAGGGAGAAAAACTAGCACAGTTGTTAGTCCTGTCATATCTACTAATCACATTAGCCAAAGGAGAGGCTCCTACACAGCTAACTGTACAAGGCCCTGGTGTTTTTGGACACTCAGATGGGGCCAAGGTGTGGGTAAAACAGCCACAAAGTCCTCCCACACCAGCTGAAGTGATTGCAAAGGGGACTGACAATGTGCTAGTTACTATGACTCCTGGTACAACTCAATATCAGTACACTCCAGCCAATAATGTGTATTTACGTGAGTAATTTGTGTCCCCCTCTCAGGTTTGGATTTTGTTAGCCCTCAGTGGATGCCTTCTGGTAGTGTTTTTCTGGACTTGGCACAAGCATTATCAAGACCACCGCAGGTCAGAGGACAATCCAAATAGGGGAGTGAGGGAGTTGGAGAGAGAACTGTGGAGAACGAAAGAAAATATGTGGCTGTACTTAGCTCGATTACTGAATATGACAGACTGTTGCCTGAAAAATGCATATTCCAGCAATGTCCTGGAAACTTGTTTGGGCGCTGTACCAACTTCTGTTGCAGTATGGACTAAAATTTCAGCACACACCCGCACACAGCAGCCTGTGCAAACATCAGAACATGTGTATATATAAGTATGGCTGTATCACTGGTAGGAATACCAGGCTTAGCAGTACATAATCATGAAACTATATCACGTATAGCTTGCTTTATGGTAAAGAATATAAATATTACTAGTGCCATTATAAAGGATGTTTTGTTAGATTTACAGTGCTGGCCAAAAGTATTGGCACCCCTGCAATTCTGTCAGATAATACTCAATTTCTTCAAGAAAATGATTGCAATCACAAATGCTTTGGTAATAATATCTTCATTTAATTTGTCTTCAATGGAAAACCACAAAAAGAATTGTCAAAAAGCCAAATTGGATATAATTCCACACCAAACATAAAAAAGGGGGTGGACAAAAGTATTGGCACCCTTTGAAAAATCATGTGATGCTTCTCTAATTTGTGTAATTAACAGCACCTGTTACTTACCTGTGGCACATAACAGGTGGTGGCAATAACTAAATCACACAGCCAGTTGAAATGGATTAAAGTTGACTCAACCTCTGTCCTGTGTCCTTGTGTGTACCACATTGAGCATGGAGAAAAGAAAGAAGACCAAAGAACTGTCTGAGGACTTGAGAAGCAAAATTGTGAGGAAGCATGAGCAATCTCAAGGCTACAAGTCCATCTCCAAAGACCTGAATGTTCCTGTGTCTACCGTGCGCAGTGTCATCAAGAAGTTTAAAGCCCATGGCACTGTGGCTAACCTCCCTAGATGTGGGCGGAAAAGAAAAATTGACGAGAGATTTCAATGAAAGATTGTGCGGATGGTGGCTAAAGAACCTCGACTAACATCCAAACAAGTTCTAGCTGCCCTGCAGTCCGAGGGTACAACAGTGTCAACCCGTACTATCCGTCGGCGTCTGAATGAAAAGGGATTCTATGGTAGGATACCCAGGAAGACCCCACTTCTGACCCAGAGACATAAAAAAGCCAGGCTGGAGATTGCCAAAACTTACCTGAGAAAGCCAAAAACTTTTTGGAAGAATGTTCTCTGGTCAGATGAGACAAAAGTAGAGCTTTTTGGAAAAGGCATCAACATAGAGTTTACAGGAAAAAAAAAAGAAAAGAACACGGTCCCTACAGTCAAACATGGCGGAGGTTCCCTGATGTTTTGGGGTTGCTTTGCTGCCTCTGGCACTGGACTGCTTGACCGTGTGCATGGCATTATGAAGTCTGAAGACTACCAACAAATTTTGCAGCATAATGTAGGGCCCAGTGTGAGAAAGCTGAGTCTCCCTCAGAGGTCATGGATCTTCCAGCAGGACAATGACCCAAAACATACTTCAAAAAGCACTAGAAAATGGTTTGAGAGAAAGCACTGGAGACTTCTAAAGTGGCCAGCAATGAGTCCTGACCTGAATCCCATAGAACACCTGTGGAGAGATCTCAAAATGGCAGTTTGGAGAAGGCACCCTTCAAATCTCAGGGACCTGGAGAAATTTGGCAAAGAAGAATGGTCTAAAATTCCAGCAGAGCATTGTAAGAAACTCATTGATGGTTACCGGAAGCGGTTGTTCACAGTTATTTTGTCTAAAGGTTGTGCTACCAAGTATTAGGCTGAGGGTGCCAATACTTTTGTCCGGCCCATTTTTGGAGTTTTGTGTAAAATGATCAATGATTTAACTTTTTTTTCATTCTCTTTTGTGTTTTTTCATTGCAAGCAAAATAAATGAAGATATTATTACCAAAGCATTTGTGATTGCAATCATTTTCTGGAAGAAATTGAGTATTATCTGACAGAATTGCAGGGGTGCCAATACTTTTGGCCAGCACTGTACAATCATATAAGAAAGCAATATTACAGAACAGAGCTGCTATAGATTACTTATTACTTAAGCATGGTTATGGATGTAACAGCTTTGCAGGAATGTGTTGCTTCAATTTGTCTGATCATTCAGAAGATGTTCATGACAAGTTGCAGCAACTGCAGGAAATGATTACTCACATTAAACAAGATGTAGATCAAGGGTGGTGGGATTGGCTATTAGCCTTCCTACCCGATTTCGGATATCTTCGACAAATTGTCGGAATCATCCTTTGTGTAATAGCTCTTTTAATTATGAGCTGTTGCTGTCTGCAATGTATTCCATCCTTATACACTATGTTAAAACCCACTAGGCACCAAACAATAAAAGTAGCTTATGCTGCATATAAGGTTACTTGACCTGTCTAGGGTGGAATGTAATGCAAAAAAAACCAAAATGGCTGCCCTTGATAAAATGGCTGCCCCTGACAAGACAATAAGCCAGTTCATAGTAACCTTAATTTCAACTCTGTATGAAGTACTGTCTATATGGTTTTAATGAGGTAATGTCTACACACTCTATCAAGTTGACATGTTCTGGGATGCGTACATGTCCTAAGAAACATTCCGGTGGGAGTTGGCCCCTTTCATGGGAATGTGAGCTTGGAGACGAGTAAAGCCTTACAGAGGTGTATACACTTCTGTAACCGCCCACTCTATGATGCACACAAAGGGGTATATAAGATAGGTTAATATCCCCCAGCCATTGTTGCAACCTTGACTGCAGATTATTGGGGACGCCTAATGCTGCATGATGAGTCGTCCTGTGACAATGGCTTGGTGATATTTCCTGCAGATACCCTAATCGGAATTCATCAATGAAGCTTGGCAGTGTTGTAAGTATTGATTAATTACTTTGTTGTAAGCATTGATTTGATATACATCCTGATATACTTTTAAGTGTTGGAAGTGTTGATTTAAGTACAGTCTAATATATTTTATACTTTTCCTTGTTGTAAGACCTTTTTGATATACCTTTTGATATACTTTTCCTTGTTGTAAGACCTTTTTGATATCTTTTTATACTTTTCTTAATAAAATGTTAAGCTATTGTTGATAGTCTAGTGTTTTATTCTATAACTTTATTCTATTACACGGAATCCAAAGAATCTTTTCCCTTGGCATAACAGTCCTTAAGGGGTTAAAGAGACTACTCTGGATATCCTCGACTTCTTAGTCTACCCATGGTAACATTTCGCTCTTTGACATAATCTAATTCCTTATAGCATGCTCTCTTGGTCCTCATTAGTTCACCGATTGGTTTTGTGGATAATTTATGTACTCAGGTGTGCAATGAATATAATAATTGCCCTGTGGGTGTGGTTTTTGCTTCATAAAATGTGGTTAAGGCCGGTAACCCACATGGCGTAAACACCGCGATTTGCCCGTGGCGGCATTGCAGCATTTTACAGTCAGAGCAAAGTGGATGGGATTCTAGCGAATCCCATGCCCACTTTGCGGTAAAAACCGCACTGCAGACAGTGGCGATTTCCAAAACCGGCACGTTTTTGGAAATCGCAGCATGTCAATTATACCTACGGAAACGCTGGCGGTTTCCCCATAGATATAATTGAAACAGAAAGTCCTGCGAACTTTCTGTCTAAAGCGCTGAGGGAAGAAGCGCGATGCGTTCCCGCCGCAGTTTTTCCCGCGGGGCGCCACATGGGGCCTTAGCCTGAGGGTGTAACAAGTATGCCATGACTTTTAGTCTTGTAACACTTAGGCTTCTCTGGTTTGTAGCCCACAAGATGAATTTTAGATGAAGAACAAAAGTAAATTTTTATTTTTTGCATGGTGCTGGATTCTTATCTATTTTTGTATGGTATCAACTGAGCATCTGAGTCTAAGGTTCTTCAATCCGCTGAACCTGGAATATGCCTGGTTTGATGTCGATACATTGTTTGGGGAGCTGTTTATCACTGTGTGGACTAACTGAAAAAAAGTGTTTTTCCAGACTGTCTGTAAATTTACTGACAATTGGTAACTCTAATGCTCAGGCCAAGGAGTGGAGGTTTGTAAATAACAATGCAGCAATCCAATACTAAATAGCAGCAGATTGTTGCTTTTCCACTTTATCTGTTCTAGTAAGCTACATTGAATATTGCTTCCATCACCACAGAGGGCCAAATATTAACAGCTCAATAATTTTTATTTGCTTGTGTTTTGGTTATTAGATTCTTCTTGTGCCTTATGTTCTTTCTTGTTTTCTTATATGTGGTAAATGATTGATGGGGTGAAAATCACAAGAGTAAATAATTAAAAGCAAGAGGGAAGTCAATGGAAAATAATAGATTTTTCCTGCAGATTATTGCTCGGTTACTCCAGCTGAAAATCAACAGCCATTCTTAGTTGTTATAACAGCACTCCATCTGCATAATATCACAACTCTTCCTGCTATGACAAATTTGATATATTGCATATATTATCACCCAAATGCTTCTGGTAACAGTAGTCACTTTATTGATTTTTATGAAGCTATTTATGCAGCAGAAGCCATCACTTCCATTCCAGTGAAATGTGTTTTCATAGATCAGCACAGAACTGAAACACATAATATTATTTATATACCTTATGAAACATTTATTTCTGTCTTAACCACATATTTGTCTCTTTAATTTGATTATTACAGGCTACATTAACTGAGTAATACTGATTTCAGTTCTAGACACCTTGCACTTACTCACTATGCAATCAAATCACTTTATTAGCTTTATAATTGTTATTAATATTATTATTATAATAAATAATTCTATATGCAGGAAAAGATTTGTCTGGTAGAGTGATGTAACTTATTAAAGACTTGCTGTAAGAAGTGAAAATGATTCTACATTCTTATGAAATGGGAATTTGCAGATAAGCATATGAATTACTGAGCTATAATCTACTGTATATCTGTTCTACAGCTTTTTAGCTAGGGCATGAGGCTATGAAAGCAACTCATCTCAGATATTGACTGCACAAAGGGCATCATTTAGTTAACTATGTCATCCCTATGGTAGGATTGTTCTTGTAGGTGGTATGTCATATATTAATAGAGCTACACAGACATACAATAACTCTGCTCTGCAAAAAGTATTCTTGAAAGTGACTCCAGTGAATCTTATACCAGTAAAACATTGCTAGGCGCCAGAGGGGGGGGGGGGGGGTGCAGGGGGGGGGGTGGTGGCCCCGGGCCCACTGATTCTCAGGGGCCCACTTCAGGGCCACCGCAACACAGGTTACCCTCACATATTAACTGCATCGGCGTCTGCATGACACCGATAAAGTTAAAATACATTCTCTACTCGTACGTAGCTCGTAAACCACTAGCCATTTCTGGCCTGTGGCCTACGAGCTGCCCTAAGATGTCTGCGTCCTGGCACAGACGTCTGCGCGATGACATCATTGTCCTGCTTCTTCAGTAAGCGGCGGAGACTTCTCTTCGGGAGATCGGAGGTAGGTGAGTAGCATCGACTTTTTTTTTTTAACTCATTTTGGGCATTGTAATTGGGGGTGGGGGGATGGGGGTAATACATATAAGCGGTCAATTGGGAACATTGGGAATTTAGATAAGAGGCCATAACTAATATAAGGGGTATTAGGGTGCTTTAATAAAAGAGGATATAAATTATAGTGAAAGGTCAGTGGGGGCTGTATGAATGTAAGGGGAGATAATATTAGGGGGCATTTGGGCAGCATTAAAGGGGTTTTCTAGGGAATAATAAAGTTTACTGGTAAAGATTGTATTGGGCAAATTGGAGAGGAGGCAGAGAAGGTGAAGCATAAAAAAAAATACTCACTTGTCCCCGGGCTACTGATGTCCGCAGCCTTCTGCTGCTGTTTGTCCAGGCACACACACGCCGCTTCCCTGCCGCTAGTCCTGTACTCCACGTGATTGGCCTCAGCAGTGGCTGGAAAAGACTCGGTGATGTTACTCATATATATGACTGGGTTCTTTCCAGCCAATATTGAGGCCACTGATGGCCTCAGCAGTCACGTATGGCACGTGTCTGAACAGACAGTGGCGGCAGATACCAGAGCACTGGGGACAGGTAAGGCTGGGTTCACAGTAGCACTCGGTTTCCGTTTTTCGGGTCCACTTGGGGTTACCTGCAGACTGTAATGGGGTCTGCTGGGTTTCTGTCTGGTTTCTACCTGAGAAATGTGGAGAAAAAAGGCCTGCTTGCAGGACTTTTCTTTCCGCATTTTTAAACGGAATGGGGGACAGAATCCCTCAACGGGGTTCAAGTGTTGGTGTGAACCCATCCTGAGTATGATTTTTTTATCACCTACTCCACCTCCACTGTGATTTGTCCACTTCCTGGACAACCCCTTTAAAGAGGACCTTTCATGTCCTCATGAACCTGTGATTTTATATACTGCTAGAAAGCCGCCCTGCGATGACGCTGAGCTTTGAGGAAGGCCCCCTCCCCCAGTACAAGTCGTGGGGGGAGGGGCGTTCCTCACAGCCCAGCGATGGCACTAGACTGTTAGGAACGCCCTTCTAACGGTGGGGAGAGATCAGTGCCAAAACTAACAGCACCGATATCTCCTCCATCGGGGCACATAGCGGGAAAGCCGACAGTGCGATGAATTCAGCTTTCTAGTGGTATCTAAAACTGCATAAACAGTCTTTTATAGTCTCAACAAAAAGAAGCAACAAAAGGCAGCACTCACCATTCATGAATAAGGTTACTTTATTCAGGCAATAACTTCCAGCATGGTAACACCATGAGATGTGGGGAGAACAAACAGACAACGTCCCTTTCACATGCTGTCACTCTTCCTCAAGGCCCCTGCACACAGTATAATGTCCCATAGTGGCCCCTCCACAGAGTATTATGTCTCATAGCGGCCCCTCCTCACAGTATCATGTCCCATAGCGGCCCCTGCACATAGCATAATGTCACATACCAGCCCCTGCACACAGTATAATGTCTCATAGCGGACCCTGCACATAGCATAATGTCACATAGCAGCCCCTGCACACAGTATAATGTCCCATAGTGTCCCCTCAACACAATATCATGTCATATAGTGGACCCTCCATACAGTATTATGTCCCATAGTGGCCCCTCCACACAGTAGTATGTCCCATGGTGGCCCCAACAGTGTTCATTGCAAATATTGCAAAATTTTCGGGTTTCAGAGGAACTATTATTATACTATATATAATATATATATATTGTACCATTATTATTATAGAGTATAATGATCGGAGGCCCAGGGGAAGTGACAAAGATAAAAACCAGTGGCACTCACCTCTCCTGCGCTCTGGCGCGATTCCCTGCTGTTTTCAGTCCTCTTCAATGACGTCATTAACGTGGTTTACGCCAGCATCATTATGCGTCACGACGCCGGCCTGACCCACGTGATGTCTGTGACGTCACTACAGAGGCCTGAAGACAGCAGAGAGTCATGCCGGAGCACAGGAGAGGTGAGTAACACTTGTCTCATTATACTCTGGGGTCTGAAGAGACCCACAAATATGATAATAGCAGTATTTGTTGGGGTTCGCTCAATCCCCGATCTTGCTCACAGCTGCCTCCGCTTCCTCTTTTTACCTCCAGGGGGCCCCAATGACGTGATATGAGATGCAAGGGGCGCCCTGGAGGGCAGAAGGGGAAGAGGAGGCAGCTGTGAGCAGGAACGGGAATTGGTAAGTAAATAGGGCCCATTACCTGATGTGATTACTCCTGCAGGTAATGGCTTATTAAAAAAAAAAAAAAAAAGCAGCAGTGGCCAACAGGGCCCCCTAAGGCCACGGGCCCCTTGGCTGCCGCTAGGCTGCTATGGTGGTACTAACACCACTGTAGGGATCCCTGTGCAATGACATTTTATAGGCACCTTGTTCAACAAACACTAAATTAATTTGTGCTTTTCGTAGAGCTCGTTCATCTTGGCAGTCTAAAATATCTCTCATTTGTTTTCCAGTTGAACAGCAACTGTGAGTCAAGTAAATCACCAGTCCAATTCCTTTTATATACTGTTATATAAACTAAGGAAAAAGCTATCAATAGCTTTTCACCAGTACAGTGTTTTGGGAGTAAACCAGTGGCAAGAAAAATGGTCAAGTCAGGGGTGTAACAAGCAAAGACTGGGCCCCACACAGTATAATGCCCCATTTACACACACTATAATGTCCCAAAGTGGCCTCTAGATAGTATAATGTCCCATAGCAGCTCCTCCACATAGTATAATGTCCCATAGCAGCCTCTGCACACATTATAATGTCCCACAGTGGCCCCTCCACACAGTATAATGTCCCATAGCGGCCTCTCCACACAGTATACTGTCCCATAGCAGTCCCTCCACACAGTATTATGTCTCACAGTGGCTCCTGCACACAGTACTATCTCCCACAGTGGCCCCTGCACACAATATTATGCCCCACAGTGGTCAATGCACATGGTATAATGCTACACAGTGGCCCTGCACACGGCATTATGTCCCACAGTGGCCCCTGCACACGGTATAATATCCCACAGTGGCCCCTGCATAGAATATTACATCCCACAGTGGCCCCTGCACACAGTATTATGTTCCACAGTACCCCCTACACACAGTATTATGCCCCCAGGAACTATTATTATGAAAAGACCCCAGAGTATAATGATCGGAGGGCCAGGGGAGGTGACAAACATAAAAACCAATGTTACTTACCTCTCATGAGCTTCGGAACTCTCCCCACTCCTTTCGGCCCTCTTCAACGTCGACAGAGACGTCATGTGGGCTAACATCAGGTCTGGAACGTCAACAAAGAGGCCCGAAGACTGCTGGGAGTCACGCAGGATCCCAGGAGAAGTGAGTAACACTGGTTTTTATGTTATCTCACCTCCCCTGGGCCTCTGGTCATTATACTCCAGGGTATGAAAAGACCCCAATGTATAATGATAGCAGTATTTGGCCCACTGCCTTACTTTCTGATCCCTGTTCCTGCTTTTTTTTTTTTTCAATAGGTCATTACCCAGTTCCTGCTCACAGCTGCATCCGATTCCCCCTCTGCCCTCCAGGGGGAATCGGAGGCGGTCGTGAGCAGGAGCAGAGATCGGTAAGTAAATGGGGCCCGTTACCTGCTGGGGTTACTACAGCAGGTAATGGCCTATTAAAAAAAAAAAAAAAAAAAAAAGGGACCCGCAGGGGCCCCTAAGTTCCCAGGCCCTACTGCTGCTACCCCGGTATTTACATCACTGGGTCAGGGTTAATGAGGAGGTGGCAAGTCTGTTGAGAATTAGCAGTTCTTTACTCAGACTTTGTCAATTAATGCTATTTTTTTTTTTTTGGCAAAAATACAAAACAAAAGTAAAGCAAAGCAATAGTCAGAGAAAAGAAATAGAAAGAAGCACCCCTGAGACCTTATTTACAAGACCATGAATAACAGCCATGTGACAGCTTGTTTTTTGAATAGCTGACACACAGCCATTTTAATATCCATAAATATCTATGAGTCTGTTCACATTTTTTGGAGGGACCGTTTTTCCATGACCATCAAAAAACACATAGAGCAGTGTGAATAGACCCATAGATATTCATGGGTTTTAAAATGGCCATGTGATGGCCAGTCAAAAAATGGACATCACATAACCATTATTCACTGTCATGTGAATAAGCACCTTCAAGTTTCTAGTTTTCCAGCAAACATCTTTCCCAAAGTGCCCTTTAATGCACTATAATTCCCAGAATCCTACATTCTTAAACGGACACACATTTGGGTTTAAATTTCAGAACATAAATGCATAAACCATACTAAATGACTCCATTAGGCTAAGGCCCCTCGTTGCGGAAAGGCAGTATTTTTTGGAAGATTTTGCTGCGGTTTTTTTTTAGCCAAAGTCAACAGTGGATTTAACAGAAGGGAAACATCTAAGCGCTTCCATTATATTTTTCTTTCCTCTTTAAGCCACTCCTGACTTTGGCTAAAAAAACAACCACAAAATCTGCAACAAAAATGCTATGTTTCTGCAACATGGGGCCTTAGCCTTAAAGTAAAAAGGAGCTCAAAATCTTTGACTGCAGTTATGCCTTCAGGTTAAGGCTGCATGTAGCAAAACTAAGCTAAAAATGCAGTGAAAACGCATTGCATTTTTTTCTGCAGTATTTTTCATTGAGTTTTTTCTGCGTTTTTCTCTGCTTTTTTCCTTCCCCTATTAAATCTATAGGCAAACGCTGAGTTTTTCAATAACAAATGGATTTTTCAAAATGCAAAACTTTGTGCACACCTATCGATAGCTTAAAAATAGGGCAGAGAAGATATGCACTGACTGGACAGATACTCCAGATTAATTTTGGATCTGTGGTTTCCAAATTATCAAACTCCTATATGTACTCTATATATAGAGTACAGTATATTTAGTAGCAAGACCAACAACATTTTCCAGTAAATTAGGTATGTACTGTATGTGCAGTTTATAAAGCAGAAAATGTCTTATGCCAATGTTTAGAGTTTCTATATTGTGCATTTACTTTACTAAAGTCAACCCCTTCATGTGAATGATAAATGGACCCATTACTTGAATTCTATTATTTGGATCTCTCTACTAGATTTGTCATAAGCTGAAAAGACAACAAAATACCCCTGTTCTATTCATTTTCACTTGACATTCCTGCCTGCTATTGTGGTGAGTTTATATTTATTGCCCAGAATACCTTGGTGTCCAATAAAACAAATAATTTCCTACAGTTTGAGTAGGAATTGGCACGAGCATGATATAAGTCTCATCTTTGTCACTCTTGTATCCATGATCCATAATAAGTAACAAGAAACGGTCTTCCTGCAGTCGTACATGTTTGTCATTCATAGGGTGAATGACAATTGAGATTTACTGTGGATTTTCATGACATCATCCTTCTTTTTCAGCTTTCAGTCATTTGGCAGGATCAAGGTGTTATGGATCAATGCAGTGGGTCAATTTTCAAAACAAGCATTGTATAAGAATTTACAGAAGATATGTGATACATGGTGTAAATGGAGAGCGTCAAGTCTAGAATGCAGTGTGTTTGAAATACCACTACTAGGAAAAATACACCCACACCAGAGGCGTAGCTGGGGGCTTGGGGCTGGCAGGAGCAGAGTGGGGCAGCCACTAAGACAAGAAGCAATTTGAATAATATACAGTTGAAATACATGGTAGAGGAGCACTGTTAATTTGTACTACAAGTTGTAGTACACCATAGCTGCCACACACTTACTTCCCAGCGCTGATGTGCTCAATGACCTCATTGCACTGGGATGTAAGCTTGCGGGCTGAAAAAGAAGATGTGAGGGTGACAGCGGTGGCTCCTATGGCTGCAGCTCCAGCTCAGTGCATCAGGAGATCATAAGTAGGTGAGTATCATTTTTATTATTTTTTTACACACTTTGGAAGACAATATTAATATGATAGGGGTGCCTTCTTAATAAAGGAGCAATATTGATTTAAGGGGATCTTATTAAAATAAGGGGACATCAGGAGGCAGTAACAATTTAAAGGGCCATCTTTTATATAAGGGGGCATTAGGAGGCATTATTAAAGTGGTTGTTAAAAGATGAGGAGGTGTAAAAGATAGTAAAGCATTTATAACTACCTGTATCCTCTTCTCCACTTCTGTATGTATATGTATGTATATAGAGCAGCTGCAGAGATTATGTCAGGTTGACAGGATCAGTGCAGCCATTCAGCACAGTATACAGCTGAGAGCAGTGAATGGCTGCAATGGTCCTGTTGACGTGACGTCACCACTGCAGCTGCTCTATATACATACAGAGAAGCAGAGGAGACAGCCAGCCCAGAGCAGGAATGGAGGGGAGGATTCAGGTAAGTATAAATGCATTTTTATTTATATATACTGTATGGTGGTAATATTGGTATACCTGAGTTGGGGGCCCACTTGGATGTATTTGCCCCCTTGTGCTGAAGCTCTAGCTACGCCTCTGACCCACATTTAATAATTTCCATTAACAGAATAAAAATAGAAAAGTTAATTTAATCTTGATAGACTAAAGTAAACTAATTGTGATAAGTAGAGCAACTTCTTTCAGGTCTAATATTATTTCATTTTGCTTAGAACAAGTCATTACCAAGAATACATTAATTGAAGCTATGTCATGATAATAAGTGCTATAGAGCTAGGCACATCTATGTTAAGTGGTACATAACATAACACTTTGATGCTAATAAAGACCTGTGAATGAAAAATATTGACCCTGTATCTATTGTGGAAATGCCCAAATTATCAGCGGCATTAGACATATTCCTCAGGAGAAAAAAAACTTTTAGCAAGTTGGAAGAGACTGCTTGACTCCCTGCAGAAAAGGGGTTTTTACTTCTTCTCTATTTCAGTATGCATAGCCTTCTATGAGTGAGAAGATGTTTTTACCTTTACTCCTTTTCAATATACATAGGCCTCTATGAGTGATGCTGTATGTTCTCAGCAAAGCTGCTGGGTCTTAGTATATTCAAAGCAGCTTTGTGAGTGAATAATGCCACTGTAGAGACATTGTCTTGTATGCCTGTAACTGGGGTACCTACAGTGGGGAAAAAAGTATTTAGTCAGCCACCAATTGTGCAAGTTCTCCCACTTAAAAAGATGAGAGAGGCCTGTAATTGACATCATAGGTAGACCTCAACTATGAAAGACAAAATGAGAAAACAAATCCAGAAAATCACATTGTCTGATTTTTTAAATAATTTATTTGCAAATTATGGTGGAAAATAAGTATTTGGTCACCTACAAACAAGCAAGATTTCTGGCTCTAACAGACTTGTAACTTCTTCTTTAAGAGGCTCCTCTGTCCTCCACTCATTACCTGTAGTAATGGCACCTGTTTGTAATTGTTATCAGTATAAAAGACACCTGTCCACAACCTCAAACAGTCACACTCCAAACTCCATTATGGTGAAGACCAAAGAGCTGTGGAAGGACACCAGAAACAAAATTGTAGACCTGCACCAGGCTGGGAAGACTGAATCTGCAATAGGCAAGCAGTTTGGTGTGAAGAAATCAACTGTGGGAGCAATAATTAGAAAATAGAAGACATATAAGACCACTGATAATCTCCCTCAATCAGGGGCTCCACGCAAGATCTCACCCCATGGGGTCAAAATGATCACAAGAACGGTGAGCAAAAATCCCAGAATCACACGGGGGGGACCTAGTAAATGACCTGCAGAAAGCTGGGACTAACGTAACAAAGGCTACCGTCAGTAACACACTACGCGGCCACTACGCGACCAGGGACTCAGATCCTGCAATGCCAGACGTGTCCCCGTGCTTAAGCCAGTACATATCTGGGCCCATCTGAAGTTTGCTAGAGAGCATTCGGATGTTCCAGAAGAGTACTGGGAGAATGTCATATGGTCAGATGAAACCAAAGTAGAAATGTTTGGTAGAAACACAACTCGTCATGTTCGGAGGAGAGTGAATGCTGACTTGCATCCAAAGAACACCATACCTACTGTGAAGCATGGGGGTGGCAACATCATGCTTTGGGGCTATTTCTCTGCAAAGGGACCAGGACGACTGATCTGTGTACATGAAAGAATGAATGGGGCCATGTATCGTGAGATTTTGAGTGCAAACCTCCTTCCATCAGCAAGGACATTGAAGATGAAACGTGGCTGGGTCTTTCAGCATGACAATGATCCCAAGCACACTGTCAGGGCAACGAAGGAGTGGCTTCATAAGAAGCATTTCAAGGTCCTGGAGTGGCCTAGCCAGTCTCCAGCTCTGAACCACATAGAAAACCTTTGGAGTGAGTTGAAAGTTCGTGTTGCCCAGCGACAACCCCAAAACATCACTGCTCTAGAGGAGATCTACATGTAGGAATGGGCCAACATACCAGCAAAAGTGTGTGTCAACCTTGTGAAGACTTACAGAAGACGTTTGACCTCTGTCATTGTCAACAAAGGATATATAACAAAGTATCGAGATGAACTTTTGTTATTGACCAAATACTTATTTTCCACCATAATTTGCAAATAAATTCTTGAAAAATTAGACAATGTGATTTTCTGGATTTGTTTTCTCATTTTGTCTCATAGTTGAGGTCTACCTATGATTTCAATTACAGGGCGGCCTCATCTTTTTAAGTGGGAGAACTTGCACAATTGGTGGCTGACTAAATACTTTTTTCCCTACTGTATGTATGCCCTAGTGAAAGGAGTATGTACTGTAAAAGATAACTATAAGGTTTAAATGTGTTACAATTATCTTTTCTGACCTCCCTGGGAACACCCAAAACTTTAACTGCTATGCATCAATATGACTTACAGAAAAGAGAACCTATTTTAATACTTTAGTGTGTCTTTTAGATATTGAAAATTAAAGAAATAAATATGCCATATTTTTTTTATTTAAAAAATTACAGAAAATATTGGTGTGAAACAAACAATACTTCCTGTTACAAAAAGATGCAAAAACATTGAATAGTCTAATAAATAAAAAGCTTTGATATTAAACAACTGCAACAGCAATACAGCTAAACAGAATTTTTGCATAGTAACTTCTATTTATAGACGACAAAAAAGAAAGAATAAGAAATATGATGTGGTTAAAAAGATCTTCAATTTCACCTAACTTCATCGACTTTGCCTTTGCCATAGTTTCTGTGTGTCCCTTAGACATTAAATGTAACGGCAAGGCACATGCTAGACTACCACTGCATTCAAACTCCTCTTCACTGCTGTCTTGCAGGGAAGAGTAAGAAAAGGCCCTGTTAGTGGTGGTCCCAATGGTGGATAGATGATAAATGTCCATTGTGGTAAAACCTATTAATGGTTCTGAATACAGAGACTAGTTTCTCTATATGCCTCCAATCTGATATGGAGATTTTTTATGTCTGATTCTGTATGAATCATGCATGAAAGAAAAACTGCGGCATGACCCATCAGATGGTGTAAAGTTTTCAATTTCCATTACAATCAGAAAGTAGATAGGTCCTCTTTAAGAACATCTATAGATGTGACTGTGCCTTGTGTAGTTAAAGTCTCCCATGAGTAGTATTTATGATTTTTCCTGAATGCGCAGAAAATGAAGAACACATTAAAGAAATACTTGAGCTGCCTTTGGCAAGTTGATAGACTCCGTGAATTTGATAATTCAAGCAGTGCAAGAAATTGAAATCTGTTGTGTAATCTGTTGTTCCTACATGAATCAACAACTCCAGAACTGCTTCTTCAGGGAATATATGGGTTTTATGGGTATTGTTGCACTCTATATTACTTTATGTAATCATCCTGGCAAAAGACATGCCATGGTTACTGTTGCCCAAGGTATTAAATTATAGCAGAATAGCAACAGCTACTGTGTCCATAATATACTGAAGTCTGATCATTATCAAATGATCATATAAAAATTGTTTTCTGCTTAACATTTCAAGTCCATTATTATGAAAATATAGCTTATAAATGTGTATAGCTATTCTAGTTCAAATGGGAGGTGCGGTTACCTAAACTGTTATTACAGACTTACTGTAGTGGTTGACTATATACTGTACTTGGTTTCTTCCACTCCTCAACTATACCAAACTGAGCCCACTATATCACTCTCTTCACCTATCCACTGCAACATATAGTTTGGCTGAAATGTGACATATACTAAATGTCAGAAGACATGCAGACTATAGCTAGATGATATACATCCTGGAAAGTATTTTTTAAGTTGAAATGGTAAAAATGTAGAGTATAATCTAGTTTTAAGTGGAGTGTGCATATTACAGAATAAAGTATATTAATTAGATTATTAGAAAATGCAGTGTAGTTTTCAGGGGTATACACAGATATCAGGGTGCCATAGCCAAATTTAGTAATGGACCCTATGATGCTTTTATAAAGTCAAGGAAGTTTTTCAATAACAAAATAAATCATACTCCTCTTCACCCAGATGCTTTATTAACATTGTGCTCATTCTCAACACCATGGGGCTGATTTATTAAGACTCGTGTATAATACACCAGTCTTAATGAATGCTATGTCGGGGTAAAAAGTGCCAAAATTATTAAGAGGCATACTCCTTGTAATAATTTTGGTACATCTCAGATGGTCCATGCACCAGAAATTGAAATCGACGCCGGCTAGAAGCTGGCATAGATTTCAGTCATTAAGCCATTATTTGCACCAGTACATTTGTTAGGATGTGAAACCCTGCACCCTCCTTTCCCATTTTTAACAAAGTTAGTGTGGTGCAACCAGGCAAAAGTTTTAAGTTTATGGCTGTGTTTTAAAAATTGCTAATTTTGACATGCCTTATACGACTCAATCCCCATATTTTTCAATGCCAACTGCTATAAATACATTGATAAATATCCTCTATACAGCATATTCAGTGATAAAACTTGCTGCCTGCAGCCACTACTCAGGGGAGCTCAGTGGAAGCTGTAAAAATCTCCTAATACTGTGCTCCCCCTAGTGGTAGCTACAGGAAAATGCAATGAAATAGTGTCAGGAAGCAGGTCTGCGTCTGACCCCCTCCCCCACTGTATTTTTTTTTAACATTAAGGATGTTATTGAAATTTTTACATTTAAACATAAAAACATTTCAAACAACATTTTGGGGCTGGAAACACATGGGTGGGGAAGGAGGTAGGGGGAGGGGATAGGGGATTGGGGTTGAGAAATGACAAATGGAGCAAATCAGAGGAGATAACATGAGCTCTGTCGCAGCAGGGCCGAACAAAGATTTGACTTTTCATATTGACAGAGATAAAGCAAGTTATACAATAAAATAATCAGGGAAGTACCTGGATGAGAGGGGGAGGGAGGCAGGGGGATAGGAGATGAGAAGAGGTTAGTAGGGTATGGGGAACAACATAGGCTCTGTCGCAGCAGGGCCAAACACAGAATACAGTAAAATGTAGGGTAAAGTCAAAACACATTTACACTATTATGACAAGAGATTAGAAGTTAGAAATTAGAAGAAGTCGGGGGGGGAGGTCCCTGTTGGGGGGATATAGAGGGGAAGGCAGATTGGAATTCCCTGGATTGGTAGAAAAGATTCCAAAGGATCCATGTTTGGTGGTGGGTCCTGTCATCCTGTCACAGCTCCGCCATCATATTTTCCATACCATGGATGAGCAAAATCTCTTTGAGCCAGGACACTAGGGAGGGGGCGTCTGAGATTTCCATAGTCTAGGAATCACAGACCTTGTGGCCACCAGCATGAAGCCTATCAATTTCCGTATGTGTTTCTCGTATTTACTCGGGAAGATGGAGAGAAGAAGGGGAACCGGGTCATCGCCTAATGAAATGCCCGTAACCATCTTAATTATACGCCAAACTTCTGACCAGTAGGTGCGTAAGAGTGTACATTCCCACCAGACATGCTTCATCGTACCCCGGCCAGAGTTACATCTCCAACATCGATCTGAGGTAGAGGGATACATCTCATGGAGAACAGATGGGACTCTGTACCATCGGGAGAGTATCTTATAGTTAGTCTCCTGTGCCTTGCAGGAAATAGAGAATTTGTGGCACGCCTGGAATGCCGATGACCACACATCTGGCGCGAACGAGACCCCCAGCTCCCTTTCCCACCCACACACTTAAGCAGGTAGGGAGTCAGTAGCAGTCTCCCACAGCAAGCCATAGATAAGCGAGATTGTGTGAGCTGGGGTATGGGGAGAGAGGCATATGCGTTCAAAGAGCAGTAACTTTCTGTGCAGATTGTGCTTTATCTTAAGAGTGGTGTATAGGTGAGTTAGCTGTGCGTATTGCCAATGGGATATGGCCGAGTCACGGTCTGACCCAGGATGGGTCAGCTCTTGGTGGGGGAGGAGAGATGTTGTGCTTGTAACTTGGTGGAAACGGAGGATCTGTTGGCCCCTAGCGTGGGATAAAAAGGAGGAGTGGAGCGCCGCAGGAAAATCCGGGTTGCCCGAGATAGGCGTCATAGGTCCATCGTTTAGAAAGAGTCTACGCATAATACCATAGCGCCGGCACGATCCAAGGACCTGAAGCGCGATGTATGGAAGTGTATGGGTGGAGCTGTCTGTCCAGTAACGCTTAGCTAGCCACGGGAGGGCAGTAAGTGGAAGTGAACTCAAGGAACCCTCCAAGGCAACCCAGAGTTTAGAGTGCTCCGAGTGATGCCAGTCCAAAATACACGAAGCGACCGCAGCCAGGATGTAGTTAGAGCAATCTGGTACCGCCAATCCGCCACACTCTTTGGGTTTGGTCAAGATACTTTTTGCAATTCTCAGTGGCTTGGATGCCCATATGAATTTAGTAAATGTTTTCTGGATAGTTCTAAAGAATTGTTTGGGTAACATTATAGGGACAGTCTGAAATAGATAGAGTAGTCTGGGGAGGACATTCATTTTTAGCAAATTAATGCGTCCCAGCCAAGAGAGGCCTTTGGTGTCCCATCTTTTCATATCTGTCTGCAAGGTGCGCAGGATTGGAAGAAAATTAAGCGTATAGGAATTGGTTAGATTGCTAGGGAGCTGAACCCCCAAGTATTTAATTGCTTTCTGGGACCATGTAAAGGGAAAAGAGGAGCGGAGACCCCGAAGCTGTGACTCTGGCAGGGAGACATTAAGGGCGGTACATTTGGACAGGTTGAGTTTGTAGTTACCATAGTAGCTATAGGAGTTGATTTGTCGGAGGAGAGATGGGATGGTTGTGAGCGGCTGAGTGATGAAGAGTAGGACATCATCTGCGAATGCTGAGATCTTAAGATGTAAATTTCAGATTCTGAGGCCCTGGATGTCTGGATTATCCCTAATTGCTACGAGTAGATGTTCCATCACCAAGGCATAAAGCATAGGTGAAAGAGGACAACCTTAGAGGGTGCCATTGCATATAGTAAGAGGTGAAGAGAGTGTGCCGTTAACTCGTACCTGTGCCCTCGGGGAGTTATAAAGTGAGTGTATGCGGGTAAGCATCCTGGGTCCCAATCCTATCTGCGAGAGAGTGGCTTCCAAGAAGCCCCAATCAACCCTGTCAAAGGCCTTCTCCGCGTCCAAAGAGAGGAGCATCATAGAGATTCGTGAACTCTTTGCATGATGGATCTCCGAGAAGGCCTTCAACGTGTCATCCCGTGCCTCTCTATGTGGGATAAAGTCAACTTGATCGTAATGAACTAGCTTTTCCATGTACTGACTCAATCTATTAGCTATCAGTTTGGCGTAGAGTTTGGTGTCGGTGTTGATCAAGGATATCGGTCTATAACTAGGGCAGAGCAGGTGGTCCTTACCCGCCTTGGGTATAACCGTTATATGTGCATGTAAAAAGGGGGGGGGGGGGGAATTGAGTGTCAGGCGAGATAGAGTTAAAGGATTTCAATAGAAGGGGTGCAAGATCAGGCTGTAAAATCTTGTAGAACTGAGCTGTGAACCCGTCCGGTCCCGGGCTTTTACCCTCGGGCAAGTTCGAGATCCCCAGCTCAAGCTCCTGGGTGGAAAAAGGTGATTCCAATATGTCAGACTCTTCGGGTTTAAGAGAGGGGAGAGCTGTCTGTGCTATATATTGGGGGAGTGTGAGGGGGGGATCAGGCGTCCGATTGGTGGTGTGCGGCTGAGGAAGGTTATAAAGGGATTCATAATACCCTCGGAACGCTTCAGCTATGTCTGTAGTTAAGTGGGTTGTGGTTCCCGATGGGTTCTTAATAGCCGTTACATACGAAGTGGCCTGACGCTCTCTTATGGTGCGTGCCAGAAGGCGACCCGCCTTGTTACCCCACTCATAGAACGATCGTTTGCCTAATTGGCGGAGTCGCTGTTGCCTGTGCTCCAACAAGGACCTGATCTCCTGACGCGTAGCCGTCAGGGCAACCAGGGTAGACTGTTGTAGGGATAATTTATGTTGTGCCTCAAGGGCAGCTAAGTCTCGAAGGAGCAACTGGAACTTAAGCCCCGATTCCTTCTTAATTCTAGCCCCATGTTTCATCAGCACTCCACGAAGCACACATTTTAAGGCTTCCCATTGAATCGGTGGAGAGGTGGAGTCATGGGCATGGTCTGTCACAAAGTTGGAAACAGTGAGTTTGAGATCGGCCATACATGCAGCATCAAGCAAGAGCGACTCATTCAGTCTCAAAGAGTGTGGGCGAGGTCCCGGAGGCGACATACGAATAGTGCATGTGATTGGAGAGTGGTGAGAGAGGAATGCTGTACCAATCCCGGCTGCGGTCACTTGAGGCAAAATAGCGTGGGATGTAAGAATATAGTCAATCCTACTATATGTGTTGTGAGCATGGGAGTAGTATGAGAAGTCTTTATCGGTCGGATGAAGGATCCGCCATGCATAAAAAGCTTCCTGAGCTTGTTTAAAGCACTGTAGGGGATATGGGACCTACCTTCAGAGGTGTCTATTAAAGGGTTCAAAGGGAGATTGAAGTCTCCACATAATATGAGATGGCCCTTGGCAAAAGATTGGAGGGCATTCAGGGCTGAGACAAGGAAAGGGATCTGATCGGTGTTCGGTGCGTATATATTGGCTACTGTGTACACTGATCCATATATTTCACATATGAGATAAATGTATCTAGCGTCCTGGTCTGTCATGGAGTCTATAATCTTTACAGGGAGGTTTTTGTGGAAAAAGATGGCAACCCCCTTAGTTTTACCCTGTGTGTTACTACTATGGGACCATAACGGATAGTAGCGGTTTTTAATAGTGGGCACTTGGTCAGCAAGAAAATGTGTTTCTTGTAGGCAGAGAATCTGGACCTTATGCTTGTGGGCATCATAAAGAACTTGAGAGCACTTCTCAGGTACATTCAATCCCGTAACATTGAATGAGGATATTATAATGTCCGCCATAGGCAGTGGAAGGGGAGGGGAGGGATAGTGAGGGCGGAAAAGAAGGGGACAAGATCAGTAGCGGTTAGAGTTGGGTCAGTGGTACCCGGAGTTGGAGGACAGGGACCTCGGGGAGCAGGAGGGAGGAGGGAAATTAAGGTTGAAGAGGGCAGACAGGGCACCCTCAGTGGGAGTATGGGGTAGGAGCACATGTCTCCGTTTGGTTCCGCACTGCAGAACCTTAGCTATGTGGGAACGAAGAAGGCCGAGCCCAAGGCAGCAAGACAAAAAAGAAGAGGTAAAGAGGTCAAGAACTGACAAATAACCAGAGACTATGTGGCTATGTGGCCCCCTATGTTAAATTATGCGTGAAGAGGCAACATAGTGAATAGGTCTCTAATGAAGGAATGCAAATTCAACAAAAATAGGCAATAGAACATTTAAAAATTCAACAGTGGTATAACCCCGAACTATAAAGTCCAGTGAGAACGGTTCACCTGGGAAGAGTGAGATCAAGCCGGATGGTCCCATTCTGTTGCCAGGCGACGTATACACCTTGGTCTTTGGGGCCCTGGAGGAGTCGTTGCTCGATCTCTAGTAGCGCTTCGGACCATCGTAGGAGGAGCTGGGCGATCTGAATCACTGAGCATCTGTTCCCAGATCGGGAGGCGGATCATTGGAAGATCAAGTGCGCGGAGAAAATCCTGGAGGTCCTCCGGGGATGTCAAGACGATCAGCTTATCCTGCCTGCGGACCTGGAGAGCAAAAGGAAACCCCCACCGATAGGGAATCCCTCGTTCTTGGAGTACAGCAAGTAGCGGTTTCAGCGCTGCCCTTTGACGTAGAGTGTGTCTTGAGAGATCCGGAAAGATGGATAGAGGGGCACCCCTAAAGTCGATGCTCTTGAGATTTCTAGCTTTGGACATTATATCCTCCTTTACGGTGAAGTAGTGGATTCTACATATGACATCCCTCGGTCTCGCTGGGTCTGAGCTGCGAGGTCGGAGGGCCCGATGTGCTCTGTCCATTTCTATGTGCGTCTCAGGGGGGTTCCCCAAGATGGTATTGAATATGCTTGTGAGTGCCGGTACTAGGTCGGCGGTCTGGGTGGTTTCTGGTAGGCCGCAGATCCTTATATTATTGCGGCGGTTACAGTTCTCTATGTCATCTATATGGGAAGTGAGCCTGCGGTAATGAGTGGTATGGGCAGATGACATCTGGTGAAGCGACTGAAGGGAAGACGTCACTGATGCTTGAAACTGCTCCAAATTGTCAACTCGGATTTGTAGGTCTGTTATATCGGTTTTAACTATTTGCAGGTCATGACGCCACGCACGTTTCAGATCTGTGGCTAGATTATCCATGTCCCTTCTGCTTAAAGCGAGTAACGCCTGCAGTTCTGGATGTCCCTGTAGCGCAATGGCCGCTTCCTCCGGAGGGGGGAGGTGAGATACTACAGACTCTGCCAAAACGTGGGTAGAGATAGATGCCTGACGGCTAAGCACTTTTTTCTTGCAGGTGGAAGGTGGATCGTCCTCTTCTCCTGAGGACAGATCAGACAGTGTGGTGGTCGGGGTCTGTGGGTCTGGTCTGTGGTGATGAGGCCCGTTAGAGGGTGAAGGTGAGGCTGCTCCCCATACTGCCCCTTTAATTACCGCGTTGTTTGGATGGGTGGGGGAGATCAGCGGTGCCCGCACCGCCGCTGCTCTCGGGTCTGGAGCTGCCTTGGAAGCGCTGAGCGCCGGGTCACTGTCAGCACTGGAAGGAGGATGTGAGGAGGACGTCTCCCTTAATGGTGAGGCTGCTCCCTCCGCCAGCGGAGGGGAGGGGAGCCGTCGGGCTGTCTGTAGTGGCTGCGCAGCACTGCTCTCCGGCCCGTCGGATCGCGCGCGCTGCTGGGAAAATGGCGTCGGCGCTCCCGTACAGGCCTCGGCATCGGAGGATCCCTCTTGCCCCTGCAGCAGGAGAAAATAGCTGGAGATGCCCCCCTCCTGTGACTGGGAAGTAAGGGGCTCCCCTGGGGTCTTTTTGCCTCATGTCTTGCCCATTTTGGAGTGCTTATGGACCTATTTCAGCGGGGCACCGGTCGGAGCTCTTAGTGTCTGCTGCCGTTTGCGCCCATGCCAAGCCATGCCCCCACTGTATTTTTTTTAAATCAAAAGTGTAGTTTCAAATAATAATGCTCAAACTAAGAAAGTAGATTTGTGATAACTCAGCCTAACTTTTGTGGTTGTACGATCCAATTGTATAGATTAGATCTTTACAATTTGACGCCATAAGGACAAAATAGCCTTGTGTCGTCTGTCAGATGTACTTTAGCATGGGAACCTTGTCATACAGATATTCTCTATGAAAAAGGTCTTCCTGCTTTCTTCAGATGGGATCTGATCTATTTTTTGGTTCTAAATACAGTATATGACTCTGGCATTACAATTATTTGAATTAGCCAGTCATACACATTCTATTTCCTCCTGACTGTTTTCCTCTTTGGATCAGCATGCGTGTTTATTTCAATTATGGAAAAGGTGAGAGCATTAGATCTGCTGAAATCTATCATGCCGGATCCATTATTAGACAGAGGTCAGGGTACTATTATGCTACTCTCATACACATATAATCACAGGCTGATCCTTCCAAAACTGAAAGAGTAGGCCATTTTTACCTTATTGTCTATGGTCAATTTTTAGTCTTGATCTGTTTTTCTTAAAAGATATTATAAGAATGTGGTAGGTCAGCAAAACCGAATAATAAAAAATAGTATGAAACATTGGGCTTTACATTTAGCTTTCTAGATCTGCATTGAATAAAACTAGCTGTACAGCAAGTAATGTGTGAATAAAAATAGGTCATTCTGAGATTAATGCGCAAATAAAATCTAGCAGTGCCCTTAATGTACAAATAAAAACTGACTAGTGTTCCCCGTGGCAATGTTCTGTACAGTATGTGCTTTTCATGTGTGCTGGATCTTACATTATATACATTGCCCTATTACCAGAGGTATTCCTAGTCACTGCAGTGCCTGAGTATATAAAAAATATGATATTCTTTTCCACTGTATTACAAAAAACCTGCTTTGGACTTCTGAGTGTGTACTAGTGCAAATATTGTCAATTATATGACTTTAACAAAGTTGGACATTTTGCAACATGGCATAAAAATCTTTGCAACATTTTAAAGACTTTCTCTAATCTGAATGGTTGACTTGATTGGTTGCCAATGGATACGACCATGAATGCAGGAACTTTCTATACTCTGAAACCCAGCCATGATCACCTTGTTGAGGCTGAGTTATCTTCTTGTCTATGCATCGTCCCTTGGCTGAGATTCTGCCAAGTCCCATACCATAGAAAGTTCCTGGATTCATGATCTTACACATTGACAACCGATCAAAACAAAAGACTGTTACCACTAAGATGGTTAGAGAAAATATTTAAAACTCAGCAATATTTTTAATAATTTATATTTGAAAAATGTTTAATACTTCATTGTCTACAAATCTAAATTTGGTTATGTTCGTGGGAATACCTCTTCAAGGATAAGGGCCCATGTTGCCAAAAACTGCATTTTTGCCTGCTGCGGAAATACACTGTGGAAAAGCTGCTTTTCGTATTCATTTTTGCTACGAAATCTTAAGCGCTTTTCCTATATATCTAAGGGGGAAAAAAACAGCAAAAACTCAATGAAAGCCGCTGCAGAAAAAAAAAATGCAATGCGTTTCCACTGCATTTTAAGTGTAATCAAGTTTAATTGAAATTTTATACAGAACAAAACAATAACAAAACATGACATACAAGGAAGTGCATAAACTATGCCATAAGCCAGTGCATAGGCAAACTATGAAGACCAAGACAGGCATCTCAAGGGAAAAACAAATATGAAAACAATCAAGGAATGAGAAAAAGAAAAAATAAACTGTGAGAGGCATCAAAACAAAACCCCACCCGTGGTATCCAGGTCAACAAGAATCAAAGAGTCCTACAAGAACCATAAAACATTGGAGAAGGGCGAGGAAGTAGAATCTGTAGAAACAGAGCAGAAAGCAACAAGGAAACAAAGACACAAGGGGGGGACAGGCATCCACTGCATTTTATATTTTGGTGATTTGCTTTACTCTATGGACTTACAGTCGACTGATATTCCCTGTGACAACTGTTTAGTATGTGCTGCATACACTGGGCACAAAATCAGTATTAATTTCATGATCACCATGATTAGGGCAATATTACAATGACAGGTAACACCTCTATTTCAAAACTGGTGACAATAAGGGATCATCTTCTCATCTTCCATCCCCTTCCAACGCAGTGAATACTGCAAATGCTACAGACCAGGCTGTATCATACAATTCAATAGGTAATTTCCACACTAAGGCAGGGTTCACACTACCGTTGGAGTCCGTTATGAAGGTGTCCGTTAAAAAAAAAAAAACGGACACCTATCATAACGGACACTAACTGATGTTAATGTGTCCGTTTTTTTTAACTGATCCAATTAATGGTTCAGTTAAAAAAACGGACACATTAGCATCAGTTAGTGTCCGTTAGCATCAGTTAGTGTCCGTTTTTTAACACTGTCCGTTTTTTTTTGTTTCTCCTTTCTGAGCATGCACAGGAAAAAAAACGGACATAAAATAACGGACAGTAACTGATGGCTATCAGTTACTGTCCGTAATAAGTCCGTTACCCATAGACTTCTATGTTAAAAAAATAATGGACACTTGCTGTCCATCAAGAATCCATTTTTTTCAAACGGACAAAAAGTCCTGCATGTAGGATTTTTTGTCCGCGAAAAAAAACGGACTTCTGACGGATTTGGTGTAAACGGACACTATATAAAAACCCATTGAAATGAATGAAAATTTTAACGGATTTCTGACGGTTCAGCTAGTGTCAACAGCACAATAGCAACGGACACTACTGACGGTCACCAACGGTAGTGTGAACGCCCCCTAAAGGCCCATTTACACAAGCCAAATATTGCTATAATTTACATAATAACAATAATTAAGAACAATATTTCACCAGTGTATATAATAAAGAAAATCAACTACAAATAATAAAACTATATTGCTGATTTTTATCAATCATACTGCCTTAACAATAGTGTAAAATTGCGCTGCAATTATAATATGTAAATGTTGCTCATAGTACCGTTTACATTTACTGATGGCATTTCTCCCTAGCCTACAGGTCAGGTGAGATCTGCCAACAGCCAACACTGAGGCTCCTTTCCATTGAGGAAAGATTTTCTTTCCCAATGGCTGCTTTGATTTATTAAATGCTCAGGAATTGTTATGTCCAAGTACCTGCTATAAAGTAAATCCCTGAAGTTGCTATTGCAGCAACTCTGATAAGATGGATGCTCTCATAATCATGTAAAAAATAGCAAAATTATATAAAACCAGAAAATAAAAACAGAATGAGTCTAAGGCCCCACGTAACATGTTGCAGCCAAAAAGTGCTGCGGAAAAGACCACGGCAGAAACGTGTCCATAGGGCGGTCCTGTTTATTAACTGACAATCATATCAGTTGTGCTCTGTCGACTTTCTGCTTCAATTATACCTATAGGGAAAATGCCAGCGTTTCCTTAGGTATAATTGGCATTCTGAGATTTACAAAAACTCTTGCATTATTGAAATCGCAGCATTTCAGCTTTCGATTTTTCGATGGGATACTGCGGGTACTGTAAAATCGCAGCGTTTTTGCAACGTGTGGCCCCGGCCTAAAACAGTATGTTTAATGCTTTTAATTGATAAAGTGTTTGACCTAAGACATTTCCTTTAATGAAACACAAAGGGGTAGATTCAGTAATACTGTATAGTGACAAAGTGCAAATTTAAACTAGACAGCCTTAAACAGCACCAGGTGTACGAAAAAATTGTAATGCTGAATTATAAATGTTCTGTAGGTAGATGCGAATAGCACCACCTGTCGGTGTGGAGTAGGGTCCCAACCCTTAGAATGTAGTAAAGAAACTTGTGTAATGGAGGAGGTTATTTCTGTCAGTATCCTTCGTGAAGAGATCTGTACCCAGTGAGTTGTCAATTTTTTTGTATACCATTATGTCCAAGAAGCTAATGTTCATGAAATCAAAAAGTAAGGTAAATTGCAACTCTGGCCATATGTTATTGAGGCAATCAATGAATTGTAGTAGGGTATTCTGTGGGTCTGACCAAATGCCAAAGATGTCATTGATGTATCTCTTCCAAATTAAGGTATATTTCAAAAAAAGGGGACTGGTGTAGATGAAATTCTCTTCAAAAAATGCCAGGTATCATTCGCATAACGTGGCGCCATGTTAGAACCCATGGCAGTCCCTCGTTTGTTGGACATACAGTGGGGAAAAAAAAGTATTTAGTCAGCCACCAATTGTGCAAGTTCTCCCACTTAAAAAGATGAGGCCGGCCTGTAATTGACATCATAGGTAGACCTCAACTATGAGAGACTAAATGAGAAAACATATCTAGAAAATCACATTGTCTGATTTTTAAAGAATTTATTTGCAAATTATGTTGGAAAATAAGTATTTGGTCACCTACAAACAAGCAAGATTTCTGGCTCTCACAGACCTGTAACTTCTTCTTTAAGAGGCTCCTCTGTCCTCCACTCATTACCTGTAGTAATGGCACCTGTTTGAAATTGTTATCAGTATAAAAGACACCTGTCCACAACCTCAAACAGTCACACTCCAACCTCCACTATGGTGAACACCAAAGAGCTGTGGAAGGACACCAGAAACAAAATTGTAGACCTGCACCAAGCTGGGAAGACTGAATCTGCAATAGGCAAGCAGCTTGGTGTGAAGAAATCAACTGTGGGAGCAATAATTAGAAAATGGAAGACATACAAGACCACTGATAATCTCCCTCCATCAGGGGCTCCACACAAGATCTCACCCCGTGGGGTCTAAATGATCACAAGAACGGTGAGCAAAAATCCCAGAACCACACGGGGGGACCTAGTGAATGACCTGCAGAAAGCAGGGACTAACGTAACAAAGGCTACCGTCAGTAACACACTACGCCGCCAGGGACTCAGATCCTGCAGTGCCAGACGTGTCCCCCTGCTTAAGCCAGTACATATCCGGGCCTGTCTGAAGTTTGCTAGAGAGCATTTGGATGTTCCAGAAGAGTATTGGGAGAATGTCATATGGTTAGATGAAACCAAAGTAGAACTGTTTGGTAGAAACACAACTCGTCGTGTTTGGAGGAGAGTGAATGCTGAGTTGCATCCAAAGAACACCATACCTACTGTGAAGCATGGGGGTGGCAACATCATGCTTTGGGGCTGTTTCTCTGCAAAGGGACCAGGACGACTGATCCGTGTACATGAAAGAATGAATGGGGCCATGTATCGTGAGATTTTGAGTGCAAACCTCCTTCCATCAGCAAGGGCATTGAAGATGAAACGTGGCTGGGCCTTTCAGCATGACAATGATCCCAAGCACACCGCCAGGGCAACAAAATAGTGGCTACATAAGAAGCATTTCAAAGTCCTGAAGTGGCCTAGCCAGTCTCCAGATCTCAACCCCATAGAAAACCTTTGGAGGGAGTTGAAAGTCCGTGTTGCCCAGCGACAGCCCCAAAACATCACTGCTATAGAGGAGATCTGCATGGAGGAATGGGCCAACATACCAGCAACAGTGTGTGCCAACCTTGAGAAGACTTACAGAAAACGTCTGACCTCTGTCATTGCCAACAAAGGATATATAACAAAGTATTGAGATGAACTTTTGTTATTGACCAAATACTTATTTTCCACCATAATTTGCAAATAAATTCTTAAAAAATCAGACAATGTGATTTTCTAGATATGTTTTCTCATTTTGTCTCTCATAGTTGAGGTCTACCTATGATGACAATTACAGGCCGGCCTCATCTTTTTAAGTGGGAAAACTTGCACAATTTGTGGCTGACTAAATACTTTTTTTTCCCCACTGTAGAATGTGTCTTGAAACAGAAAATAATTCTCTTCCAGTAATAGTTGTAAGAGGTCAAGACAAAACTTGATTACATTTGGATGTAGATTAGAGGAGTCCAGTAGGGGTAATTGGGTGTGTCTTAGTCAGATATGTTACTCTGTCCAGATCAATTGTTCCTTCCTCACGATGTTTCTGCAGTAATGATTGTATTCTAAGGTTGATGGAATGTATGGGGTTATGTAGTAATATGCCATACATATCCCTATCCTGTAGTTGGTTTTTAATCTCTAGAATGTAATCTTTCCTGTCCATCAGAATCAGGGCTCACCCCTTGTCGGCTGGCTTGACCACCATCGACTTATCCTGTGTAAGGTTTCTCAAAGCGTGTCTCTCTATTTGAGATAGATCGGAATTACAGGTAAATCAACCCTCTTCTACTTGATGTCTAAAAGTATTGACATCTTTTGTAATAAATTAGATCATGGTCTCTAATGGGGGGCAGGTCCTGGGGGGAGTATACATACTTTTATTCCTCAGTCCCAATTCTCTTGCTGTTATTAAACAGTCTGGGGAATCAGGGGACTGGGTTTCGGAGGTATCGGTTACATTGGCAAAGTGTACCTTTAATCTTAATGACCTGTAAAATCTGTGAAGATCCAGGTCTAATTGAAATAAGTCATATCTGTAGGCGGGACAAAATGACAGGCCTTTCTGTAGGATTTGGTACTCCGCTGGGCTTAGGGTGCTGGAGGAAAGGTTTACCACCAGTGAAGAAGTGGATGTTTCCCTTACCTGGGAACGTACAGTGGAGGTAGTGTTCGGTCCTCCCATCCTGTCCCTCATTCTGCTGCTCTGTCCACGTTGTGCCCCTGCAAGAGAGAATGTTGATGTTTGGCCACGGCCATAGGATCTTTCATTGTTAGAGCTCGACCGTGCTGAGTCATGTGATGAAGTCCGAGTATATACATTCTGTCTGTTGAATATACTGTGGACCCAGTAGGCTACAGACTACAAACCCTGGAACCCCATGGGTTAAACAGGGAACATGAGATCTCTGCATTTATATAGAGGATACACACGGACTATTTTGCCATCAAGTGGCTGATGCCAGTTCAATTGTTTACCGTATTTTTAAGTATCATGATATGCTTCATATTCTAACCGAATGTTCTATTTTCCAGATACGCTGACTCTCTAGAATTCAGTGGAAGAGTGAAGAAATCAGGTGATACCTTTTAGAGGCTAATATTAATATTGGATCTATGTGAGTTCATATTAATAACAGCAGAACAGATCTCCCAGTGGCTGCACATTTCTCCGGAGAAAACCACTCTATTGAAGATTTGCGGGTTGTGGTTTTAATGGGACATTTTAAGACGCAGGAGGAAAGGAAAGAATCGGAATACAAGTATATGGAAAAATTTCAAACTCTGCAATTTGAACTTAATATTCATGCCAGCTTCATGTCACACTATGTATGAACTGTGAGAGTCACAAATCACCACCTGATAGCAAACAGATAACAGATCCCTCTGTCACGCACCACAACTTTCCAGATTGTTTTTTGACCTGTTGTAAATAACTTCTCTACTTAGATTGTATTTTGTTTTGGTTTTTTTAAGGACTCTAAAATCCTTTGAAGATCATGTGTATAGAGTATAAATAATCTGTGAATTTTCAGTTCTTGTATAACACCATGTCAGAAGAAGAGAGCCAGTACTCTTGAAAGCTTACTTATAAATATACTCAGTTAGCCTCTAAAAGGTATCGCCTGATTTCTTCACTCTTCTACTACTTTCAATGGCTAACACGGTACAACAATATACTACTATCAACTCTCTAGAATTCATGCACCATTTTCACAAGGATCTTCCATTACAGTATCCTTTTGCGCCCTCCACACCAGATGGGTTTGTAGCATGGTTAGAGTCCTCCTCCAGACTCCACCACCTCTTATATTTTCTATTTCCTCTGCAATTTTCAATCCTCTCTCCCCTTCACTCTCCTTTATTCCCCTATATTCATATTCATATTCATTCATTCTTTGATATACTCCCTTCCAGACACAATGTTTTCCTTTTACATTGATACTCACCTATATCAGTGCTTATTACTATATAGTCAGTGACCATACAATCTCATTATTTACTTATGATTGACCTCTCCAGTACTCATTAGCGCCTCCCTTTATAATAATAGTATCACCTATTTAGTATTCACAAATATAAAGCTTCTAACAGCGCTAACTAACACTGATTTTAGGCATAGAGTGATTTTGTCTACTCTGAGCCACCATAGAGGTCCTTTTTGACCTACTTCTGGTTTTACATGCCCCACTTCCGTCGGCACATGGACATTGCGCATGCGCGGTGCCTGATGATGTCACCAACTTCCCTTGGGTGGTAACTATTTGAGTTCCAGCGCCAACCAGCCATGGAAGCGCTTTTTCTACACAGGCTGAGCTTTCCTATGTGCTCTGGACCACTGGAGATGAGTCTCCCCATAGTACAATTCAGTAAGGTACCCTATGTTTAGCTCATACACAGGTCACCTCATATTGAACATAGCGCTGGCAATGTTTATCTAACAGGAACATCAGGTGGATACATTGTACTGTATGCTACACATTATAAGACACCTTTTTTAACTATGAGCAAACAGACAACAACACCCTGGTTTATCTTATTACTAACCTGACAACCCCCCTCTTTATAAACATACCCATTCCTGCCTATGTACTTATGTGCTACCTTGCCTTTAACGTCTCTCATAAAACACTATCAATTCTGAACTTATCCCAGATATGGTTGATGGCTCTAAATCTTGACTATACATCACTCCAGGTTATCACCTGTACCAAGATGACACTCTCTCTTTGATTCCAATATGTTGCCTATTATGCGACCTGTATATATGTATATATATTTATATATATCACTGTTAGACATGATTGATTTTTGTGTATACTATTAATTTTGCACATTAGATTATGTGATATCATTATTATTTTTGTAGAGTCTGATGAAGGTCGACTTGACCGAAACGTCACCATTGTGAATAAAACACAATTTCATTGCATCAATTTCAAGTGTACAGAGTCTGTTATCTGCTGAATTATAAATGTTTACACTGTCTACTCTACCTTTACACTAGCTATTAATTGGCTTAGTTTCAGACAAAAAAGCACAAAAATTTTTGGGCACAGAGTTGCATCTCAGTCCCCACACCTTTCCCAGCAAGCTTGCATACTTTTTCTATAAACCCAACCCCTTTGTCAGGCAAGGTGAAATATTGTCTAAGACTAAGGCCCCACGTAGCGAAATGTAGCTAAAAAACGCTGCGTAAAAAAATGTAGCGAAAACATCACATTTTTTCCGCAGCGTTTTTCATTGCATTATTTCATTGCAGATTTTCTTCCCGTATTAAACCTATAGGGAAAATGTGAGCGTTTCCGCATATATAATTGACATGCTGAGATTTTCAAAATTGCGGGCATTTTTAAAAACACAGTTTTTCTGCAGCAGTTTCTTTTTCTGCAATGTGTGGATGGAATTAGCCAGAATCTCATTCATTTTACAGCTACTGTAAAATGCTGCATTTGTCCGCAACGCGGGGCTTTAGCCTAAAATCGTTAATGTGACACCTGAATTCTGATGTCTGGCCCTCTATCAAACAATACCATTAAAGCTGTATTCTGCTTGTGTGTGTAGACCCCTTTAAGATGTGACATTTATTTGTAAGTCAAATTACATATCTAACAATTATAATCAACAAGAAAATGCAATATATGGTCACAGCCAAATCCTAAACTACCTTATGATTTCTTCTTTTTGTATTTCTTTATGTCTAATTTATTTACTGTTCCTTCTTTTCTCTACATATTTACTTCTTATCTCTGTTTCTTCACTTTGAACTTTTCTCATCTATTTTAGAGCTCACTTTACGCTTCAGCACCATCCGAGCTCACAGAAGAGATTCTGCTGCAATGTAGAAATTCTTCTTCGTTCACTTTTCCATTATCTGCTATGTCTTTTTTGCTCACCTTTTTATATAAAGAATCAAAAACCTGAGAACTGGAGCTTGCATTTGTCATGAAAAGACCAGCTTTTACAGAAGAGCTTTAAGAGATTTGAAGGTGATCTGGATTTTCAGTATCCGACCACAAAACCTGCTCTTTCAGGCAAAAATTCTTCTCTTTTAAATTCACCCAAACATTTTATAAGTGATACAAGATTTTTTATATAAATAATTTCTATAAGAAGAGCTTGGTCATGAACTATTGTAAAAGTACATTTGTGAACCCTTGTAACTCACATGAATTCTAGCAATAATTGCTCATTAAAAATAACTTGCAAATCATCATTAATCAAATTTTCCTCATAATGCATAAAAAACAAACCTAACATATAACACACATTTGACAATTTTCTAGATTAATTAAGTAAATAGTTAAAAGAATCAAAATTCTCTAACCTCCCCTCCATATCCAAACCCTTGGAACGCTTAGTCTATTCTCATTTGATCCACTAACTTTCTGCTAACTCTCTTTTTATTCTATTGGATCTCTCAGCAGCATTTGACACTGTAGTCCACCAACTCCTCCTTAATATGCTGTGCTCTGTCAGACACCGCTCTCTCTTGGTTCTCTTCCTATCTCTCAGACTGCACTTTCAGTGTATCATTTGTGGGCCCTGTCTCTGCTCCCTCCCCTTTCTGTTGGGGTTCCTCAGGGCTCAGTCCTAGATACCCTCTACTCTCACTCCCCTATTGGAGAAACCATCAGCGGATTTGGCTTTCAGTACCATTTTCATGCTGATGACCCAACTTTATACCTCTTCTCATAGCATCAAACCTGCACTGGTGACTGTCTGTCTGCTGTCTCTGATATCATGTTTTCCCTCTATCTGAAACTGAATCTTTCAAACACTAAACTACTGCTGTTTCCACCATCTACTAACCGACCTAACCCTAATATTTCCATTTTAGTCTGTGGTATTACAATAACACCAAGGCAGCTTGGCCGCTGCCTTGGGGTTTTGTTTGAATTAGACGTTTCTTTTACCCCCCACATCCAATCACTTGCACGTTCATGTCATCTGCAACTCAAAAACATCTCCAGAATCTGACCTTTCATTACCATGGAAACATCAAAGACCCTTATTGTTGCCTGATTCACTCTATTATTATTATTATTATTATTGTTTATTTATATAGCACCATTAATTCCATGGTGCTTTACATTTGAGGATTTACATACGGTACACAAGATATACAAAACAAATATAATACTAACAGTGACCAACTGGCACAGTGGGATACAGGGCCCTGCCCGCAAGGGCTAACAATCTATGACTTAACTACTGTAACTCCCTACTAATCGGTCTTCCCTCCACTAAACTTTCCTGTCTACAATCTAGTTTTCATTCAGCACAGGTGCCTTTGCTCCCTAGTTGGAACATTCTGCAGCATCTCCATCCCTCAGGAGACTTGTAGCTGGCTGTATGGACATCCTTTTCTAAAACTTAAAAGAGTTACAGTGGCTTGCAAAAATATTCATACCCCTTGAATTTTTTTTACATTTTGTCACCTTACAACCACAAACTTAAATGTCTTTTATTGAGATTTTAAGTGATAGACCAACACAAAGTAGCACATAATTGTGAAGTGGAATGAAAATGATACATGGTTTTCAAAATTTTTATCAAAAATTATGGTTGTAAGGTGACAAAATGTGAAAAAGTTCAAAGGGTATGAATACTTTTGCAAGCCACTGTACAGCATTTGTCTGATTTGCGATACCTAAAACTTTAAATATTTGATCATCAAAATAGTCAGTGGCTTCTACTAACTTATTCCAGGTTTGCATAAGAATAGGATATATTAAAAAAATGGTACTTGCCCCTCTATTAATCGCCCCCATGGATACCACATGAGGTCTACCATTTAGTCTTGGATGATTATCTGCAGCCCTCTTACATAGGGTATGCTTAGGAATCATGTCATATGGTACATCATCTTGTGGAAGTGTAAATGTTGCAGGGGTTAACCTTGCTAGCATGCAGGAGCCATAGGTGTTTGGTGGTCTCCATTTATATGCCTTTTTAGCACATACTAGATACACACCAGTGGTAAGAACAGATCCTTTTGTCCATTACAAACCCATCATTATTTTTCATAGGACCAGTGAGAGATCGCAAGAGATCCATTTTTGCGTTCACTTTTTATGGATAAATATCAAGTTTGTCAGACCACTGTTTGCAGGTTAAGTTATAGTAAGTACTGGTGCTATTATCTATGTTCCCCAAGAATCGTGATACTGTAAGAGACAGCCAATGTTGTCCTAAGCTTTATTTGTCTGTATAAATTGTTAATGTTGAATGTATTTCTGTGATTCTGTTCCTTTAAGACAGCAGCCATTGTAATTGTGACATGATGCTGGAGTGAGACCCCCCCCCCCCTTTTATGTCAGCCTGCCTGTTCTGCAGACAGAGTGTGAGCAGAGAAGCAGGAAGTGACGAGACAGAGAGCAGCAGCCATCTTGGCAAGAGAGAAGACAGGTGTCTGTGTTGTGTTGACCTGGTGTGGAGATTTTTCTGTACAGCTAAGCGGTATCTTGGTCCAGAGACAAACAGAGTGTAAAGAGACGACAGGACTAGTGAGTCCACGTGAAAGGAACTGTGCTCATTGGCTGATCAGTGAGACTGACATTGTGACTGTGTATATGGATACCACAGATAGAGACTCGCAGTGCTGTTGATGTACTGGACAGCACCTGCTAAATCCCGGCTTACATTCCAGCTCAGTGTATGGATTCGGCAGGACTGTCAGTGTGCTGAGTGGAATCTGCTGTTGGATTACATTGCATTCATTGGGTTTCCCTGTTAAAGAGGACTTCATTTCTCCTGAGATCCTGATAACAGTGAGGAGAGGACGCTTCACTATAAAAGAAAGGAACAACTTTGGGCCCCACCGCGCGCTTCTACGGACTGTAAGCGGTCCACCTGGACCACTGGGGAAAAGGGGGTGTCCCCGCGCAGGTTCGAATCCTGCCGACTACGCCAATTTGTGAACTGAGAGCAAGGCAGGTGGTTTGGACTCCGCAACCAGAAATGAACGCACACGCGGTAGTTCAAGAAAAGAATATATATTTACTATAAGTTAATAAAGGCTATTTGAAGGTAAAATGACAGGGATAAAGACAAGCAAAATATACAATATAGCATGAACAATTTCAAGGCAAATTCTGCAATGGTTTCTACTTTTACTCTGTCCACTTCTGCAGTATGGACACTGAATGAACAATATACTCAAAACTATCCCTAACTGACCCTGACATCACATTTGGGTGCACTCCAGCATCATGTCACAATTACAATGGCTGCTGTCTTAAAGGAACAGAATCACAGAAATACATTCAACATTAACAATTTATACAGACAAATAAAGCTTAGGACAACATTGGCTGTCTCTTACAATACAACCTCCCTTTCTTCCCATAATCCATGAGCTACAGGATCCAATCATACATGATGTCCCTCAGCCCCTGGGAACTCGGTTATAAACCATAGTGGGGTGATCCACCTGCACACTACTTGTGACGATGAGACCCTCAATTTATGTATCTTTCTTGGAAGTGTGTTTTTACTTGATCATGTCACTCCTTCCCCCACTGGTTGGAATGTGATGCAAAGGAGGTTACACCTCTGGACACTATGTCTCACTGGTTTTCATCCCTGGCTGGGGGAGGTGAAGGGTGTGGTTGGAGAGGGTCTCACACGGAGGTAGGGAGTTTTCTCAGAGTCTATTGTGTTGAGCCTGGAAGAGAGACAGCTAAGAGAGCAGAACTGTGTGCTCAGGTATCTTTCTATATTTTAATTTCCCTTTTATTTTGGTGTATTGTATCATCGCACTTTTGCTTGTATGTTTATGCTTGATCATATTAATATTGTATATTTCTGTATATGCTATTAATTCATACCGACCCACTTGGGTTATTAAACATATAAAATTTATATCGCTCATTTCGTTTTATCCTATGACCCGGTCTACTCACGGTGTGTGAGTGGGAGGTTAAGAAAGAAGTTTGATCGCAGGCGTGCCAGGCGGCTGGGCGAGGCGATATCCTTCATAGTGGTGACAGCGTTGTGGGATCTTAGGATAACAGTGTGTGGGTGTGGTATCACACAGACACTGAGGATTGAGGCAATCCTATGGCATGAGCGCGGTATGAGATGAAGCTTAAAATACAGTGAAAGTTTGGTACAGTACTGTTCCCTCCCTTCTTCTTTTTTTCTGTCCTATCTTTTATTTGGCAACGACTTCCAGTGGATGTCTCGGTCTCTGAGAAGTGGAGCCAGGGGACGTCAGCAACTGACTGATACAAACGCTGCGCAGATGGCTGATATGGAAGGTGCTGCAGCCGGGCAGGACGAGGAGCAAAGTCCTGAGGGGCTGGCACAAGAAAACATCACCATGCCAGACGGTGCAGCAGGTGCCCGGACCCCAGAGGTAACTGAGCCTGGAGGGACCAGTAACCCCAGTTCTCTGGGGGTAACGGACTTATACTTGCAAATGGCCCTACAGCAGATAGACGCCAGTGACTCTAGCGCCCGTCTGCAGGTGATTCACCAGTACCAAGCTGCTGCAGAGCGCCGGGCGGAGAGAGAAGCTGCAGAGCGCCGGGCGGAGAGAGAGGCCGCTGCCGCTGCTGCAGTGCCCCGTGAACGCCAAGCGGAGAGGGAGCATCAGCTTGAGCTAAAAAATCTGGAACTTCCCCGGCAGGTGCAACCTTCTCCTGTACAAACTCCAGGAGCCCAAGCACTAAAGATCCGATCTGAGGACTTTCCAATCTTGGAAGAGAACGGGGATTCGGACTCGTTCTTGCGGGGATTTGAGAGGGCGTGTAAGCAGTATCATATTCCCCAGGCAGAATGGGCCCGTTACCTGTCTCCCCAGCTGAATGGAAAAGGCCTGGATGTTTTCACGAACTTACAAGAGGATGCGGACTATGAGACCATCAAAGCGGCGCTGATCCGGAGATACCGGCTCACGCCGGAGGTGTACCGCAAAAAGTTCAGGAATATACAGCGGGGTCCCACAGAGAGCTATGCGGATGTTCTGCACCACTTACAGGCTACATTCTGGCAGTGGATCAAAGGACTTACTGTCACCACGTTTGAGGGAATTGGGGATCTTATGATAAAGGAACAATTTCTCCAGGTGTGCCCTCTGGAGGTCCGCCAGTTCGTGTGTGATTAGAAACCCAAAACAGCAGACAAGGCTGCAGAGATTGCTGACGACTATGTGTCCACCAGGGAGCAAGGGATCAAAAGAGGAGCCACACTGCAGAGACCCCCAAGCGGGAAGGAGGGGCAAAGCTGCAGTTCACCACAGCCTGCAGTCTCCAAGTGGGGTAAGACAAACTCTGTCCCGGGTGCCCCCTCTACTTCCCCTGTCCCAAGAACTCTGGGCGCCCCGGGGACCCCCCTCCAAGTCCCAAGGAGAGGCCCGGCGGTGTCATGCTTGTAACCAGCCAGGACATTTCAAGGCGGAGTGCCCCAACCGCTCTAAGAACCCCCCTGTTTCCCCAGCCACGGCAGCTGGCTCATCTGTATACTTGGTGGGGAGGGGAGGGGTTGCAATCCGATGCCAACAGTCAACAGGTCATTGTGGGGGGTAAAGTGGTCATGGGATTTCGGGACACTGGGGCGCAGATTACTCTGGTGCAACCTGACTTGGTCCCTGCGGACAGTATTATCCCTGGAAAAACTCTGACCCTGAAGGGTATTGGACAAAAACGCGTAACTGTGCCCATGGCTTGCGTCCATTTGGACTGGGGTGTGGGAAAAGGGATGCGTGATGTGGGGCTAATGTCTGATCTGCCTGCCAATGTACTATTGGGAAGAGATTTGGGGCCCTTGGTGTCCCAATATGGGGTGGGAGCAGCCCCACTTCGCTGTGACAAAATGTCTGTACTGAAGGATGATTTTAATGAGGTGTTGAAGCCTGTCACACAGGCAGAGGCAGAGGGAGGGGTCAGCCTTTTGTCTCCCCTTGCTGTGTGTCCAGCTAAAGTAATCAGTGAGCCTGTGAATGAGGCATTGTGGAATGCTGACCTGGCTGTAGCCCCGCCCACATCTGCGGGTGATGATGGCCCCCTCAGTGTGACCCAGGCTCAGCCATTCACCCATGCAGTTCACTGTGAATCAATGAATGAATGCAATGTCAATGTAATTGCTAATTCTTGCCTTGCAGGTTTACAGGGTAGCTCTTCTGAGATGCTGGGGGCAACCCCAACTGAGGACAATGTGCCAGGTGGTCAGGTGGGTCACGGGGATCTCAGGGCCGATCCGGATGAGGAACGGACTGCTGGTGTTGCGGTGGTAACCCGCAGCCAGAGTGCTAGAGGGGTGAAAGGCGCTCCGACCCCTGAGGCGTTCCCTCTGTCACCCGGAGATGGCACTGAGGCCGCCGTGACTAGCCTCCCCACCCTGGAGCCGGAGGAGCCCGGCGGGTATGTGACATGCACATCTCTTCTGTCTGGTTCCAGTCAGGAGTTCAGGGACGCTGTCCAAGCTGACCGCAGTCTGGACGCATTGAAGGAGCGTGTTGATGAACCTCCCTTGGAGTCGGACAAGGACCGCGTGTACTGGGAGCAAGGGAGGTTGTACCAGGAAACGATCCCCACAAAGGGAAAAGAAAGTCGGCTCAGGGAGAAACATTTGGTGGTACCCCAACCCTACCGGGTGAAGTTGTTGCGGATTGCTCATGATATTCCACTGGCAGGCTACCTGGGGATCGCTAAGACCAAGGCTCGCCTCAGCCACTTATTCTACTGGCCTAAGATGGGGACAGATGTAGCTAAATACTGCCGTTCATGTGACACTTGTCAGAGGATGGGCAAGGCGGGGCAAGGCTCCAAAGCACCAATGATACCTATGCCCATCATAACCGAATCTTTCCAGCGGGTGGCTGTGGATCTCATTGGACCCCTGTCCATTCCCAGTTGCACCGGGAAACATTTCATATTAACAGTAGTAGACTACGCTACTAGGTACCCAGAAGCTGTCGCGCTGTCTTCCACCAGGGCTGATGTAGTGGCCAAGGCTCTGGTAGGCATCTTCTCCCGTGTTGGATTTCCCAGAGAGATGCTCACAGACCAAGGTACCCAGTTCATGTCTGCCTTGATGCAAGGCCTGTGTAAGGTAACAGAGGTGCAACATCTGGTGTCCAGCCCGTATCACCCACAGACCAATGGCCTGTGTGAACGGTTCAATGGCACCCTGAAGCAGATGCTCAGGATGTTAGTCGAGTCCCACGGGAGCGACTGGGAGCCTTATCTCCCGCACCTGCTGTTCGCTTACCGGGAGGTGCCTCAAGCCTCAACGGGGTTCTCCCCCTTTGAGCTCTTGTACGGGAGACGTGTACATGGGCCCCTAACTCTTGTGAAAGAGTCCTGGGAAGGAGAAACGGCCATCCAAGGTGTGCCAGTCGTGGAGTATGTCCTGCGATTCCGTGACCAAATGCAGGCTATGGTGCAGCTGGTGCATGACAACATGGTCCAGGCTCAGGCTGACCAGAAGCACTGGTATGATCAGAATGCCCGTGAGAGAACATACCAGCCGGGGCAGAAAGTATGGGTCCTAGTCCCTGAGCCCCAGGACAAGCTTCAGGCGAAATGGACCGGTCCATATGTCGTGCACCAGCAGGTCAACAGCGTCAGCTACCTGGTCACTGTTGATCCAGGCCGGAACAGGCATAAGGTCTTCCATGTCAACATGATGAAGGATCATCATGACCGGGAAGCTAGTGCCTTTCCGGTATGCAGTCTGTTAGAGGAGGGGGAAGAAGAAGACCTTGTTGTCTTGCTTGCTCATTTTCAGGAGGATGGGTCCAACAAGAAGGCACAGGTGAACCCCCTGCTGGCTGAGGCCCAGCTGTCCCAGGTGGATGGAGTTTTGCACTCCCTACCTGGTCTCCGCGAAGCCCGGGAGAACTGACCAGGCCATTCACCATGTGGATACCGGGAATCATGCCCCTATCCGGCGGTCACCATATCGCGTCTCCTCGGAGGTACAGGTCCAGATGCACAAGGAGATTGGCGGGATGCTGGACCTGGGAGTGATTCAGCCCTCTCACAGTGCATGGGCTTCACCTGTGGTTCTTGTGCCTAAAAAGGACCGGACCACCCGGTTCTGTGTAGATTACAGGGAACTTAATGCGGTTACAGTCGACGACGCGTACCCCATGCCGCACATCGACGACCTGCTTGACCGGTTAGGTAAGGCCCAGTACCTGTCCATCATGGACTTGAGTCGGGGATACTGGCAGATCCCCCTGTCCCCTCAGGCACAGGAGCGATCGGCCTTTATCACCCCTTTCGGACTGTTCGAGTCCACTGTCATGCCATTCGGCATGAAGAATGCCCCTGCCACTTTCCAGCGGATGGTCAACTCCCTGCTGACGGGATGCGAAGGGTTTGCCACGGCGTACCTGGATGACACTGCCATCTTCAGCTCCACTTGGGAGGAACACCTACAGCACCTGGCGCAGGTGCTGAGGCGGATCCACCGTGCGGGCTTGACCATCAAACCGGAAAAGTGTCAGCTGGGCATGCGCGAGGTCCAATACCTGGGACACCGGGTAGGTGGGGGAACCCTGAAACCAGAACCTGAAAAGCTGGATGTAATCACGTCCTGGCCAACCCCCCAGACCAAGCGACAGGTGATGTCTTTCCTGGGTACGGCAGGGTACTATAGGAAGTTCGTACTGAACTATAGTGCTCTGGCTGCCCCCTTGATGGACCTCACCAAGAAGAAGTTGCCGCAAACTGTCCAGTGGACGGATGCTTGCGAGCGCTCCTTCCAAGCCCTGAAAGCGGCCCTGGCAAACGCACCTGTACTTCAGGCATACGATGAGACACGTCCGCTTGTGCTACAGACAGACGCCAGCACCTACGGACTCGGTGCCGTACTGAGCCAGCTTGACTCAGCGGGGCAAGAGCACCCGGTGCAGTACCTCAGCCGAAAGCTACTGCCGCGGGAGGTGGCCTACACCACAGTGGAGAAGGAATGCCTAGCAATTGTTTGGGCCTTGCAGCATCTGCAGCCTTACTTGTATGGGCGCCACTTCACCGTGGTGACGGATCACAACCCCCTGATCTGGATCAAACGTGTTGCAGGTCAGAATGGACGGTTGTTACGTTGGAGCCTGGTGCTGCAGCAATACAACTATGACATCCGGCACAAGCCTGGCCAGGCCCATGGCAACGTCGATGGCCTGTCCCGGCAGGGTGAGGCTGCGGAGGTGCGGGTGGATGAGGAATGGAGGCTCCTCCTTCCTCCCGACACGCTCTAAAAGGGGGAGGTGTGATGATGAGACCCTCAATTTATGTATCTTTCTTGGAAGTGTGTTTTTACTTGATCATGTCACTCCTTCCCCCACTGGTTTTAATGTGATGCAAAGGAGGTTACACCTCTGGACACTATGTCTCACTGGTTTTCATCCCTGGCTGGGGGAGGTGAAGGGTATGGTTGGAGAGGGTCTCACACGGAGGTAGGGAGTTTTCTCAGAGTCTATTGTGTTGAGCCTGGAAGCGAGACAGCTAAGAGAGCAGAACTGTGTGCTCAGGTATCTTTCTATATTTTAATTTCCCTTTTATTTTGGTGTATTGTATCATCGCACTTTTGCTTGTATGTTTATGCTTGATCATATTAATATTGTATATTTCTGTATATGCTATTAATTCATACCGACCCACTTGGGTTATTAAACATATAAAATTTATATCGCTCATTTCGTTTTATCCTATGACCCGGTCTACTCACGGTGTGTGAGTGGGAGGTTAAGAAAGAAGTTTGATCGCAGGCATGCCAGGCGGCTGGGCGAGGCGATATTCTTCACACTACTATCTTTATTTGAACTTTTGTAGTTTCTGCAGTGTCTACCGCAAGACAAGTGTCTGCTGTAATTAAATTATGAAAAAAGGTAGATTAATGAGTTATCAATTCATCCCATCTCAATGGTTCAGCTAAATAGGTCAAAGACCTTGCTCCACTAGGACTATGTGTGCAGATCTAACAATTTTTAGGTGTTGGCTTTTATTCTCTAGCTAGCATTACATGGTATTTAATGAATTTATTATCCCAGTCATCTCTAAGGACATGATGTATGCTCAAAGTCATCGGGATTTGTGTCAGTAATAGGAGTGATATTTGGTTTTCCATGGTCAGCTGGTTTCAGAATCTTCCTGCAATGGCAGGCGTGAACCCAAGTAGGTCTTCCTTCAAGTTTGACAGCAGTAGGTGTTATCATCTGCACCTGGTATGGACCATCAAATCTGGGCCCAAGGGTCTTCCTGCCATGTTTCTTCAAAACCACCTATTCTCGTGGGTTTTAAAGAGTGAGATCCTTCCAATGAATTAGGGTCTGGTGTGGAACAGAAAACACGTGAATGCACTTTTGACAAATATTCATGCAATTCAACCATAGGAGGATAAGGTGGAATAATGTGCCTGGAACTGCTGTGGAAAATATAAACCAGTTTTTGGTGCTGAACCAAACTAGATTTCAATGGGACTCAATCTTTCCTTTCCTGTTGGAGTAGTACGAATAGCATACAGTACTACTGGTAAGGCCTCTACCCTAGTTCATTGAACTGTTTGTGTCTAGAAACTTCTGCAGCTTTAACTTAATGGCCCCATTAAGTCTTTCAATTTTACCACTACTTTGTCGATGATATGGGGTGTGTAGTGCTTGTGTGACTCCTAGGGTCTTCAGCATGTGTCCCATTATTTCTCCTGTGAAATGGGTATCTCTGTCACTTTCTATCACCTCAGGAATCCCATATCGGGGTTATAGCTGTGGCTGCAATCACTGGCCAAGCTTCTGGTCAGCCTGAAAATAAATCAATGGCTACAAGTACACACCTGCAATATTTGAAATGGGTAGAGTGGTTTAGGAGTGTGTCTAGAAGGTGTTTTCACTAACTTCCCAGGGTTGTGTCTTGCACAGGTGGGACAACCCTGAACAAATTTGTCAAAGAGAGTCTGAATTCCTGGAGCAAACCAATGTTGTAGGACTAAAGTGCTCATGGCACCTTTTGATAAGTGTGTAGGCCCATGGGCCATTTCAGCCATCATAGGATATAAACTTCTTGGCAGACAGGTTCTGCCATTTATCTGCTAGAGTCCTTCTGCTTGTGCAGCCCCAGCCTCCAACCATACCTTTTTGTCTTGAGGTGTTACCTTGGCTTGTAACTCTTGCAGCAAGGTTTCATCTGGAGCTGTTGGTAGACATATGGTTAACAGTGGAATAGCAGCTGCTTCCTTGACTGCCTGGTCTGCTTGTGCATTCCCCACAGACTGTGGATCATCTTATTTGGTATGAGCTGTTACTTTACCTGTTACCTCTGCTGGTAGCTCAAGGGCCTCCAGTAATTTATTCACAGCTTCTGCATTTTTTACTGGTTTGCCTGAGGATGTCAGAAACCCCCTTGTTTTCCAAATAACACCAAAATCATGTGCTACTCCAAAGGTATACCTTAAATCTATATAGCAGTTACAGTTGTGCTAAAAAGTTTATATACCCCTGCAGATTTTTTGGCCTTTTTTCAGAGAATATGAATGATAACTTTTATAAATAAATTTAATTTTTTATTAAAAAATTTATAAATTTTTTAATAAAAACTTTTTCTCCACTCATGGTTAGTGGTTGGTTGAAGCCATTTATTATCAAACTTCTGTGTCTTCTCTTTTTAAATCATAATGACAACCAAAAACATCAAAATTACCCTGTTCAAAAGTTCACATACCCCAGTTCTTAATACCGTGTATTGCCCCCTCTAACATCAATGACAGCTTGAAGTCTTTTGTGGTAGTTGTGGATGATGTCCTTTATTTTCTCAGATGGTAAAACTGCCCATTCTTCTTGGCAAAAAGTCTCCAGTTCCTGTAAATTCCTGGGCTGTCTTGCATGTACTGCGCACTTGAGCTCTCCCCAGAGTTGCTCAATGATATTGAGGTCAGGAGACTGAGATGGCCACTCCAGAACCTTCACTTTCTTCTGCTGTAGCCAATGACAGGTCGACTTGGCCTTGTGTTTTGGATCATTGTCATGTTGGAACGTCCAAGTACGTCCCATGTGCAGCTTCCTGGCTGATAAGTGCAAATTTGCCTCCAGTATTTGCTGATAAAGTGCTGCATTCATCTTTCCTTCAACTTTGACCAACTTTCCTGTGCCTTTGAAGCTCACACATCCCCACATCATCAGTGATCCACCTCCGTGCTTTACAGTAGGAATGATATTCCTTTCATCATAGGCCTTGTTGACACCTCTCCAAATGTAAATTTATGGTTGTGGTCAAAAAGTTCGATTTTTGTCTCATCACTCCAAATTACCTTGTTCTAGAAGTTTTGAGGCTTCTCTCTGTGCTGTTTGGTGTATTGAAGGCGAGATACTTTGTGGCATTTGCACAGTAATTGCTTTCTTCTGGCAACTCGACCATGCAGCCCATTTTTTGTCAAGTGCCCCCTTATTGTGCATCTTGAAACAGCCACACTGATAGTTTTCAGAGAGTCCTGTATTTCAGCTGATGTTATGTGTGGGTTTTTCTTTGCATCCCGAACAATTTTCCAGGCAGTTATGGCAGAAATTTTGGTTGGTCTACCTGACAGTGGTTTGGTTTCTGGGCATGTTATCAGGCCAAAATCACCAGGGTATGTGAACTTTTGAACAGGGTCATTTTGATGTTTTTGGTTGTCATTATGATTTAAAAAGAGAAAATACAGTAGTTTAACAATACATGGCTTCAACCAACCACTAACCATGAGTAGAGAAAAAGATTTTGTGTTATCATTCATATTCTCTGAAAAAAGGCCAAAAAAACTAAAAATCTGCTGGGGTATGTAAACTTTTTAGCACAACTGTAATTCTCAGACCTTTCCTCAATGTACATCCATCAACTACTTTATCATTTAGGATTACTGCATACCCGGTGACAAAGTGTCCTTGTTATTCATTCCACCATCTGGATCCATCTACAAAATACTTAGCATCATGGTTAGTCAATGGTGTTTCAGTTACATTTGACAATCTGCTTGTTTCAGCAATCATCAACTTATGACAATCATGACCTGCTTGCTCTACTACTCCTTCTACTCTTGAGTTTTGTAGTGTGAAAGAGTTCTGAAACTGCATGTAGGACTTGCAATGTGAGAGGATGTTGTAGGATTAAATCCTCTGACTTCTGGACTAAAGCAGCAGCTGCTGCTACTGCTCTCAAGCAGGTTGCAATTAGCCAGGAGAAAAGGTTACCTCATCCAGTGACATCACCCCTGCACTACTACAGAACACCAGTGACTGTCTCTCTGCTGTCTCTAACATCATGTCTTCTCTTTATCTGAAATTGAATCTTTCAAATACTGAACTTCTTGTATTCCCTCCATCTACTAACCGACCTAACCCTGATATCTCCATTTTTCTCTGTGGCCTTACTATTACCCTGAGGCAGCATGCCCGCTGCCTGGGGGTTCTATTTGATTGAGATCTCATCTTTACCCCACATATTCAGACACTTGCACACTCTTGCCACCTGCACCTTAAAAATATCTCTAGAATTCGGCCTTTTCTCACCGTGGAAACATCAAAAACCCTCATTGTCACTTTGATTCTCTCTCGTCTTCACTATTGCAATTCTCTTCTAATTGGGCTTCCTCTTACTAAACTCTCCCCACTACAATCTGTCCTAAATGCAGCCGCCAGACTCTTCTTTCTGTCAAACCGGTACACAGACACATCTACCTTGTATCAGTCGCTGTATTAGTTGCCCATCCATCACAGAATACAATATAAAATTATCACACTGACCCACAAATCCATCCATAGCGCTGCGCCCCCCTATATCTGCTCTCTCGTCAATGTCTACCGCCCTAACCGTCCTCTCCGTTCTGCCAATGACCTTAGACTTGCATCCCTTGTTATCCGATCAACCCACTCCCGTCTCCAAGACTTTTCTCGAGCTGCATTGGTGCTCTGCAATGCTTTACCCCATACAATACGATTAATCCCCAACTACAGCGGCTTCAAAACTGCCCTAAAATCACATCTGTTTGGTCAGGCTTGTCACATGTTAGAGTAATCCTATAGTTAATCTTATATATTTTACATTATAATCTCATATAGCCATACATATATACTCATGCATTATGAACCAATGTTTCAAGATTTTGTATTTCATATCAGCTATGACCTTTCCTTGATATTCTTCATTTTTCGCACATATTCTCATTTTTATACACAGCAAACAATTTGTACTGCCAACGTTTTTTAGACAGTGTGACCAGACATGGTCACAGATATGGGTGGAGGATGAAGGATGCGAGGGAGTCAAGATTACTTCATCCATCATTGTTAGGTAACATAAGAACAATTGTGTAACATGGGTTAAATATAATTTGAGATGAATTCCCAGAAATTGTGTAAAATCCCATATTTGTATGCCAATAACCCATCCCCAATTTACATAATATGATTGATTTATACTCTTGGTTTATACTCTATAAAATAAACGACCAGTGGTCTTCTCACAGGAGATCTCTGGCAGTTACTGACAAATCTGTGTTGTCTCTGTCTTATTACCGGTACCGGGTTACACCTGACTTGTTCACCTAATCTACCTGGGTTTAATAACTCCTCTTACATTATTATTAACTCCTCTTACATTATGGAGATCACCTGACCGCGCCTCTTTTGGACTGAACGGGGTAGAGGTGCCTTTTTGGTTGAAGGAATGCAAATCCTAGGTAAGTGGGCCATTGTCCCACTCTGCTTTCCTTAAGCTAAAGGGGAACTCTTTGTCAGTCCTTTGGAGGAGTTAGGTAATCTGAGGTAGATTAATATATTGTATTTTCTTTCCTTTTTGTTGTATTTTATATTATATAGCTTTGTATTTGTATTTGTATTGTAAGGGAAGGGAAGAAGTTAACTGTATAAGCAGGATTACTGACAGACTGACTAAGAACTATGAGTGTGCATCTGGACTGTGGCCAATAGTTAATAGAAGCCATCTGGTGTCCAGCACAGCCCTCCAAATCAGTGTAAGGTAGAGTGTAAAATAAATTGAGAACTGTCTTGAAGATCATGATAATAAAAGGAAAATTAAGAAAGCTCAGAAACAATCAGTGATTCCAATACTATATGTGTCAGACAGTAGCCAACCCACAACCCCAGCCTGTGCTGTCTTGAAAGAAAAAGTTGCAGATTTGGTGTTGGATCATACTTTAACCATTTATGTTCCACATGCAGTTCAGGAATTGTTGTCACAAGCTACTATCAGGCATTTGTCCATCGCCCGATTGACTAAGTATGAAGTTGCACTTCTTACACCACTTAATATCACGATAAAAAGGTGTACTGTACTTAATCCAGCTACGTTACTTCCTGAAATTGAACAAGGTGGTGAGCCTACACCAGACCATGATCATGACTGTCTTGAACTAATGAAAAGTTGAAACTAAAGAATTTGGAAATGTTAATGAAGTGCCAATACCTAATGCTGATTTTGAATATTTTGTAGATGGATCCAGATACTACGTAGATGGGAAACCATACACAGGGTATCCTGTAACCACCCTTGAGGAAGTGATAAAGCAAGGATCTCTCCCACCTGGATGTTCTCCCCAGGAGGCAGAGTTGAAAGCACTCACTGAGGCGTGCACAATGACTGAAGGTCAGACGGTAAATATTTACACAGATTCCCAGTATGCATTTGGCATAGCACATGATTTTGGTCCCATTTGGCACAGTAGAGATTTTATTGGATCCTCAGGTAAGCCCATTAAAAATGCAGAATCAGTAGCTCAGCTGTTTAGAGCACTCAGGCTGCCCAAGCAGGTAGCAATTGTAAAAGTTCAAGCTCATACAAAAGAGCAGACAAAGGAAGTAGAAGGAAATCGAAGGGCAGACGTAGCTGCAAAAGCCACTGCTCGACTTCCTCTCCCCATGGCAGCATATACTGTGGAAGCTAAAGCTCCATATAGTAGGGAGATGGATTTAAACCTTCTTCAGAAGCTTCAAGAACAAACTACACATCAAGAAAAAGAAGCCTGGAAAAAGAAGATGGCCAAGAAGAATGAGGAAGGTCTGTATGCTGTCAATGCAAAATTATGCCTTCCCAGGGTATATATCCCAGGATGTGTGCCCTATCACATGGCCCTACTCATCAATCCAAAGAGGCTATGGTAAATCTGGTAGAACAGGCATGGGTTGCTCCTGGATTCAATCACACTGCTGCCAAATTTGTTCAGGGATGCATTGTCTGTGCTTGCCATAATGCCAGAAAGACAGTCAAAGTGCCCACAAGGTTCCAAGGCCATTGTACCCATTTCAGCAAATACAGATTGATTTTATACAATTACCAAGGGTGGGTACATATGAGTATATGTCCTGGTATGTATTGATCTTTTTTTTCAGGATGGCCAGAAGCCTGGCCTACAGCAAAAGCAAATGCTAATGCGGTGACCAGATGGAAGGTAACGCTGCAGTTGGGATTGTGGGGTGCAAACAGCGCAGACTTGTCACGGTCTCTGGGCACGAGGGCGCAGCGCTGGTGCTGTCCCACGTTACCACCACTGGTACCGGTGATGAGGGGGCTGCACAAATGTTGGTGGTGATTGTTCCCCCGGGGCGCTTCCCCTATACTGTGCCGACTGGTGGTGTTTGGGGCGCCCTGATGTTGTCGGTGCAGAGTCAGACACAGAAACGGTTGTAAAGTTGAACTTTTACTTCCATGGGTGTGGAGGCACAAATGCTTAAACAGTTTCTTCAATACAAAACAACGGGGTACGCCTGGTGACACAGCAAAGTCCTGGGGTGCAGGGTAGACTTGATGAAAGGTGTTCCTAGCCCCTTATACTTCAGTGTTACAGCCCTAAGGTGCATCTGGGTTCCTATTTGGCTCATAGGAGGATGCTCACCATGATACTAGTACATAATATTCCCCACTCACGTTATGTGGTCCTGATAGCTCAGAGTTTCGGGGTGCAATAGTCAGGGTGGCAGGATATTCCACAGGTCTGGCCTTGGCCCCTGGATCCTGTGATACTTGCTATGGAGCACGTATTCCAGAATGTTCTCTCCACAGTCTCATGCTGACAAGATAATGATGCTTGACTTCCTTCAGGGCGATGGCTAGGCAGACAGGGGACAGGATCTTCTGAATAGCTGGAGTATGTCAGCTCTCCAACCTTCCTGGGCCTGTCTAGGACTTGAGATTCCTGCACTAAACTCACTGCTTTCTTCACAGGACATCACACTTATCTCCTCACCTCCTCCTCCTAACACTCCACACTTCTAACTCCTCACATGCAGGACCTTCCTGCAGGGGTGTTACCATGGGGACCCAGTGATCATCTGACTCCTCCCCTTTTCCCAGGCGATGTCCTCCCATTGGACATTTGGTTACTATTCAATCCCATGGGAGGTGTAATGCATGTGTGAGGCTCACTAGGTGGCGCTGTGTTGTGTGAGACTCAGGACCCCCTGCTATGTCACACAGGCTATGAAGCAACAGGAAATAATACAATGCACAGAGATCACCCTCAGCCCAGCCATAGCCAGCTCTGGGATGCCACATACTCCCCCTCTTTCACTGAGCCGACCTCGGCGACGGGCTGGGGTGAAGGTGAGAAATGTAACATAACGTTAATAAATACGAATAAAGTGCAAATGGGTCCAGAGGCTCTCTGGCACAAATTTCGTGAGTGTCCATTATCATGAGAGTCTCTCTGAGAAACAATAAACAGTCCTTTCTGTAAGGAAGAGTAGGCACTCTAGCACCAATGTCCATACCGCAATGGGGTAACAGAACTTCCTTGGCTCGGTGAGCCAGGCACTATGGCTTGGATTGTTTCATATAAGTGTAAATACTATATTACATGGCAAGATATTATATATATACTGTATATACACACAGGAAAAACATTAATGTAATCAGAGCAGGAATAACATATATACAGAAGCAGAGACAGTTAACCTCTTTCACCCAAGGACAGCCATGGCATCACTATAGCGTGTTGGAGGTATGCCTTTTGTGGTACGCTCAGAACGCCTAAGTGGAACGAGATTTGAATCAGGAACAGAGTCACTGAAATCAATTAAATCATCTGTCGAAGGGTTCTCTTGCACTAGAGCAATTGGTGGATAACAGCTAAATGGTAGTAGTTTAGGCGCCCACATAAGCTCAGTTAACGTTGGGGGTCTCTCTTTCGCTTCAGAAGGTGACAAGATCTCTGTACTCGTTGTCTCAGCTGGGGGCACCTCTGTGGGTAGTCCTTCTTTAAGGCACAGCTTCAGACGGTTTCGGTGTACTACTTGGGGCTGTCTCCCAGGTTTAGAGATCTCATACATGTCGGATTCAGGATATGGTATGGAGATGACACTGTATGGTTCTTTCTCCCAGAATGGATCCAATTTCCCATTCCGATGGTTATTCCTTAACCATACACGGTCTCCAACTTTCAGGGGCGCTGCATGGGCTTGATGGTTGTAATCCTCCTGTTGTCTCCTACGAACCTCATCCATGCGCGTTTCAACTATCTCTTTAGCTTCCGCCATACGCCGGTGGTGTTCAACAACCCAGTCTGTTATGGGTAGTGGATTGATGGTGTCAGGGACCTTCACACCAAGGGTTAAGTCTGAAGGAAGTTGACCTTGTCTTCCAAACATTAGATAAAATGGTGCGTATCCCGTAGATGTTTGGGGTGTGTTGTTGTAAATATAGGCCAAGTCCTTGATACGCTCAGGCCACTCAACACCAGGTGCAACTGCGGCTGTTCTTAGCATGCCGATGATCACTTGATTTGCCTTCTCACACATACCATTCCCTTGAGGGTGATACGCTGTGGTTCGCAACTTCTTGCAGTCTTGGAACTGACACAGCTCACGGAACAATTGTGATTCAAATGCCGATCCACGGTCGGTGAGGATATGCTCAGGACAACCGTAATGGCGGACAAACTCTGCGTAGAAGGTCTCAGCCGTAGTTCTTGCTGTAAGATCTCTGACAGGCACGATGACAAGAAACTTGGAGTAATGATCCACCATTGTCAGAGCGCAGCTGTAGCCGGAACGTGTGGGACCCAACTTCACATGGTCCAGAGCAACAATTTCACACGGCTTTTGAGTCTTAATTGGATGTAGAGGGGCCTTCTGATCTCTTCGACCTTCCTTGGTGATACTACAGGCGGGACACTCTCGGCACCAACTCTCAATGTCACTCCTCATCCCAACCCAATAGAAGCGACGACGGATGGTAGCTTCGGTCTTTTGTACCCCGAAGTGACCAGATCTGTCATGATACGCCTCAAGTATCATCTGTGCGTCTCTTCTTGGTACGAGGATCTGATGAAGCCTTTCACCTGTAACAGGATCAAGAGTGTTTCTATGTAGAAGGCCTCGTTGGACAAACAGGCGCTTCCTCTGTCGCCAAAGGCGTTTTAATTCCACGTCATGAAGACCTCTCTTTACACGGGTTGGTATTCTTCCTGTAAGCAGGAAATCTGACAATTCTCCTAAAACTCTGCTCTCTTCTTGGAATGTTTTCCACAGAGATGGCTCCTGGAGGGATTCGGCAGCTGTTTTCGCCAGAGATTCTCCTTCTACAGGGACACCAATAGCAACCTGTTGGGCAAACTTGTTGTAGAATGGTGGCATCTCCACCTCTTCCCAGATGTCTTCTCGGGGTGGTTCTTCTCCCACAGGCAACCTTGAGAGTGCATCAGCGTTAGCGTTGGACTTGGCACTGCGACACTTGACAGAGAACTTGTAATTCGCGAGTCTTGAGGCCCACCGTTGTTCAAGGGCTCCCAGTCGAGCAGTGTCCAGATGCGCCAACGGATTGTTATCTGTGTACACGGTAAAGGGTGTGGCAGCCAGGTAGTCTTTAAACTTCTCTGTCACGGCCCAGACAAGCGCCAGAAGTTCGAGTTTGAAAGAACTATAGTTCTGGTCGTTCTTCTCCGCGCCTCTCAGACTCCTGCTGGCTTAGGCGATGACTCGCTCTTTGTTGTCCTGAACCTGGGACAACACTGCACCCAAACCTTGGTGACTTGCATCTGTGTACAAGCGGAATGGCTGACTGTAGTCGGGATAGGCTAGAATTGGTGGTTGCGTCAGAAGTGCTTTAAGCGCTTGAAAGGCTTCCTCTTGACGCGCTGTCCAGTCTACCGGAAGCTTTCGGTTGTAGTTTTCTCTGGGACAACCGCGCAACAACTCGTTCAGAGGCTCGGTTACTTGGGCAAAGTGTGGTATGAAACACCGGTAGTAACCTGCGAATCCAAGGAAGCTTCGGACTTCTTTGACGGTAGTTGGTCTTCGCCAGTTCTGGACTGCAGTGATCTTTTCAGGATCAGGTTGGACGCCTTGTGCGCTCACGACATGCCCAAGGTAGTGAACTTGGGGTTTCAACAGGTAGCACTTGGAGGGCTTCACCTTTAGGCCGTGCTGTATAAGTACCTTGAATACCTCAGACAGGTGACGAAGGTGTTCTTGGTATGTCCGGGAGAATACAATAACATCGTCCAGGTACAGTAGCACACTCTGGAAATTCTCATGGCCGAGGCACCTCTCCATAAGCCATTGGAATGTGGCTGGGGCATTACATAGCCCAAATGGCATACTATTAAATTCAAAGAGTCCCATCGGGGTCGTAAACGCAGTCTTTTCACGATCTTCAGGCGCCATAGGGACTTGCCAGTATCCACTGGTTAAGTCCAGGGTCGAGAAACAGGTAGCTGATCCCAAAGCCGTTAGAGATTCCTCAATCCGCGGCAATGGGTATGCGTCCTTGTGCGTGACGTTGTTGAGTTTACGATAGTCCACACAAAATCGTAGGGTTCCGTCTTTCTTCTTGACAAGGACTAGCGGGGCTGCCCAGGGGCTGTTTCTCTCCCGGATGACATCAGCATCTCGCATCTCTTGGATCAACTTTCTCACCGGTTGGTACATCGCTGGTGGTATTGGACGGTGACGCTCCTTGATTGGATGGTGGTCGCCAGTCAGAATGCGATGTTGTATGGTCGTGGTCTTACCAAAGTCCAATGGGTGTTTGCTGAATGCCTGTTGGTAACGCTTGGCCACATTGCGAACCCCATTGATGTGCTCTATAGGGGTATTGGCGTCTCCCACGTTCAATTCATTCCACCAGGACTTCGTGGCTCCATTCTGAATGTTCTCAGCAGCTTGTGTGGAACACTGTGTGGCGGTAGAATCACCAGAGAGAATGTCTTCTGGTGCTAACCGGTGTAGCAGGGCCACAGAGTGGAACTTGTGGAGGTTCACGGGAGCATCGCCCAAGTTGACTAAGCGGACAGGAACACGTCCATTGGAAACTGTGACAAGGCTGTGGGCAGCCATGACAAGTGGTTGGCCATCTACCTGTATGGGTTGTAGCAAGGCCTCGTAGTCCTGATTTTCTATGCCCGGACGGGCACGGCACCACACCATAGTTTCTGTTCCAGGCTGTAGGGTTACTGGACGGGTATCTTGGATCCGGACTCGACCAATTTCAACTTGTTTGTTGGCGAACTTGTGCTGGGCATTGAGTACACGAATGGCCCGCTGAATGGTCTGCTGGTCACTGGGAGAAGCTGTAAGGAGAGAGGCATGCAAGGCATCCAACACTTCTGCAAAGCAATGGCGTAAAACATTCATGCCTAATATTACAACTGCAAACCTATCATCCTCTACATCAGTGACAATTACACCCTGTCTAGGCAGTTTCAAGTCCCCAATCTGGATAGTGGGTTCCCAATAACCCTGCTGTGGTATGGGCTGTCCATTGCTGGCACACAGATTTAACCATGTGTCAGGTGTTCTATTCAACACACCTAAGTCCCAATGTTCAAGGAACACCTGCGTGCGCAGGGTTGTTACCTGAGATCCAGTGTCCACCAACGCTGTCAGAGGGACGCCGTTCACCCGGATTGTGATGTGTGGGCAGGCTGAGACGAAGCGTGACAATGGCACTGAAGATTCACCTGGGCCCTTCTTCTTTCCTCCCGAGGGGCGGCCCGCTGCCTCGGGGGTGGCCCGTTTAACTGAAAACACTGAGGCCTGGTGTGTCCATATCTATGGCAATAGGTACAGTATGGCCTCTCACTCTGCGGAGGTTTCACTGAAGACGGACGTCTGGGTGGCGACTCAGGTGAGATGTTGAGACTTCGCAAAGGATCACTGGACGATGAAGACGGCTGGGTCAGACGATCTAGACGGACGGTGATCTGTTCCATGGCACGGGTCAGATGATCCACTCGGGCCAGAAGGTCATCTCTGGAGTCTGCTGGTGTAGTCTGCGCAGTTTGGGCAGCAGGTGAGGTACCCAGAGGTAGTGGCAGGACAACTGGAGCAATGCTTGTTGAGGGTCCAGGTGAGGGAGCACAGATGACTGGGCTCGGCTGGGGCTGCTCCTGTCCCAAGACCTGGATGGCAAGGGCCTTGAAGTCAGCAAACATGATGCTGGGATGTTGTGCAGCAAGCATTCGCAACTGACTCTGGAGCAATGTGGTACCCGCCCCTTCTATGAAGCGGTCAAGCAAGATTTTATCAGAGTCCACATTTTCACGTGGATCCACTTGCACCACAGCTCTGAACGCCTCTTGGAGGGATAAAGCATAGTCCCGCAGGGTCTCACCAGGTAGTTGTCGTCTGGAAAAGAAGTACATCTTTACCTCGGAGACAGATCGCACGTCAAAGTTCACCTGGAGTTTGTCCAGAATTTGCCCAGGGGTTCTTTTGTCAGAGGCAGGCCAGGATTTGACCTCCCTAGCTGCAGCACCCTCAAGCTGGCCCAGCAGGATCTGTATCTGCTGTTCTGTATTCAGAGGATAGAACTGGAAGAGAGACAGCATCTTCTCACGAAAGTCCCTGAGGGTATGCGCCTCCCATTTGTAGCGCGGCAGCCATGGTGCGCCAGGGTAAAATGGCATGGAGAATGGTAGGCTGCTTGCCATGGGCACTGCTGGATCACCAGAAACAGATGGCACAATGTCACTTTGCTCAGTCATGTTGTTTGCAGGTATGACTGAAATTAGGTCGCCGTCTCTTTAAGAAACTCAACTGCTTGCTGGCAGGGAATGGAGACTACAACTTGGAATGCTGTCTCTTTAAGAATGCTGTAGCTATTAACAGAGTCACTGTGATGCAGGCTGACGGTGTGCTCCCCCTCTTTAATGGTGGCACTCCCCACGGACACTGTACACGGAAAACACTCGCTGGGGCCGTGGGAGGACTGAAGACAAGGACAGGGAGGCACAGTACTCACTGACAGCAACTGCAGCGTGGACCAGAGATCAGCGGTGCACAGCAGGGACGGTGATGCGGCACCGGAGAGTCAGAAATGGCGCTGGCACGTTCGCCTTTCACTTTCTTGTATGGGTGCGCTGGAGCATTGCGCTCAACATTCTGGGCTCTCCTAAGATGGCGGCAGATGGGTCTCCTGGCCTCATGGGCAGTGCTAAAAATCTCTCGCACTTTTGCAAGGTACAGTTAACCCTTTGTGGGCGTTCTTACACAGCGATGTGGCGCAGCAAACAAGTCCTGGGCGTTTTAACTCTTCCAGGGCTGTAACACACTGAGAGGACAGTCTTTAGGGCTTACTTCAGGGGTTTAGGGCTCCCCCTCTTTGTGGCAAGCACTCTCAGGTAATAAACTTGATCTTAGCAAAGTCCACAATAAAGACCGATGCTCTGGAGACAATTTGGCGCACTTTTCGTGGCGACTTTCTCAAAATGGCACACATCCGTATCCTGTTCGTGACGCCAGTTTTTCTTGCGGTGACCAGATGGAAGGTAACGCTGCAGTTGGGATTGCGGGGGTGCAAACAGCGCAGACTTGTCACGGTCTCTGGGCACGAGGGCGCAGCGCTGGTGCTGTCCCACGTTACCACCACTGGTACCGGTGATGAGGGGGCTGCACAAATGTTGGTGGTGATTGTTCCCCCGGGGCGCTTCCCCTATACTGTGCCGACTGGTGGTGTTTGGGGCGCCCTGATGTTGTCGGTGCAGAGTCAGACACAGAAACGGTTGTAAAGTTGAACTTTTACTTCCATGGGTGTGGAGGCACAAATGCTTAAACAGTTTCTTCAATACAAAACAACGGGGTACGCCTGGTGACACAGCAAAGTCCTGGGGTGCAGGGTAGACTTGATGAAAGGTGTTCCTAGCCCCTTATACTTCAGTGTTACAGCCCTAAGGTGCATCTGGGTTCCTATTTGGCTCATAGGAGGATGCTCACCATGATACTAGTACATAATATTCCCCACTCACGTTATGTGGTCCTGATAGCTCAGAGTTTCGGGGGTGCAATAGTCAGGGTGGCAGGATATTCCACAGGTCTGGCCTTGGCCCCTGGATCCTGTGATACTTGCTATGGAGCACGTGTTCCAGAATGTTCTCTCCACAGTCTCATGCTGACAAGATAATGATGCTTGACTTCCTTCAGGGCGATGGCTAGGCAGACAGGGGACAGGATCTTCTGAATAGCTGGAGTATGTCAGCTCTCCAACCTTCCTGGGCCTGTCTAGGACTTGAGATTCCTGCACTAAACTCACTGCTTTCTTCACAGGACATCACACTTATCTCCTCACCTCCTCCTCCTAACACTCCACACTTCTAACTCCTCACATGCAGGACCTTCCTGCAGGGGTGTTACCATGGGGACCCAGTGATCATCTGACTCCTCCCCTTTTCCCAGGCGATGTCCTCCCATTGGACATTTGGTTACTATTCAATCCCATGGGAGGTGTAATGCATGTGTGAGGCTCACTAGGTGGCGCTGTGTTGTGTGAGACTCAGGACCCCCTGCTATGTCACACAGGCTATGAAGCAACAGGAAATAATACAATGCACAGAGATCACCCTCAGCCCAGCCATAGCCAGCTCTGGGATGCCACACTAAGACAGTAGCAAAGAAACTACTAGCTGAAGTAGTTTGTAGATTTGGAGTCCCTGAAGTCATAGAAAGTGACCGAGGAACCCATTTCACTTCAGAAGTCTTAGAAAGAAATTCTTCAGGCCTTAGGCATAGAACAAGCTTTCCATACTCCATACCATCCACTGAGCAGTGGAAAGGTGGAGAGATTGAATGGAACGCTTAAACTCAAGATACAAAAAGCCATGGCAGAGACAGGAAAACCATGGACTGAATGTTTACCAATAGCTTTACATACAGTCCGCATGACACCACACAAGAAAACAAAATTAAGTCCTTATGAGATACTTTTTGGTGCTGCACCAAGGACTGGTTTGTATTTACCACAGCAGCTTCAACTCAGACACTCTGATCTGACAGAGTATGTAGGACCTTTACAAAAGAACCTACTGCAGATTCATAATCGTGTTTTCAGTTCTATTCCAGATCCTGAGTCATTGGAAGGAACTCATTCTCTACAGCCTGGAGACTGGGTTACGGTGAAGCGACACATGAGAAAAGCTTTGGATCCACAATATGATGGTCCATTCCAGGTCCAGTTAACTACACATACTTCAGTGAAACTGGAAGGAAAAGCCACCTGGATTCACGCTTCACACTGCAAACGATTTGTCAAGTCATGAATCAGGGAAAGTATTTCATTTCTTACTTCATTCTGTGTTCATTTGTTAATACATATGGTAGCATAGATGGAGGATGGGAAAACAAGTTTCTGAAGTATCATCATATTGTGGCACATGAGAAAAATTTGTCCAATTGTTGGATATGCAGCCATTCTCCATTGTCTGCACAATCCATGCCATACATAGCTAATCCCTTATAAGAAGAAGAATTACTAAGAGATATTTGTTGGGATTTACATCCTTTAAATTTAGAATCCCCCAGTAAAGAAACTTCAGTAGCTTTACATATTACTGGGTGGGTCCAGTTTCCATGATGGCAAGTAAATATAACCACAAAAATTGGTGCTTGGTTTTCCCTTGAGAGATATGAGGAACAATGGAATCGCAAACCAGTTGCATTAATGGATATGGCAATGATTCCTGTTAATAAATTAAAAATAAGCTCCTCAGTGTCAGAGAATGAAACACAGGTGGGGAAATATAAAATACTTTGGAGGCTGCATGATGCTAAATGGACTTATTTCCAAAAATTCCCCTCAGGTAATTCTGTGCAATGTGAAGCACTGGGTGCAGTGTCGGACTGGGATGTCTAGGGCCCACCAGTGGAATTGCTTCTAGGGGCCCACCATCAGGACCCCTAGAGATCAGCGGTACCGAGACAGGGCGGCTAAAGGTAATAACATGTCAGGAGCCATGCTGCTCACCCGCTATACCATGTGCACCACTGCACTACCTAAACCTACTGCTACACCCTGTATGGCAAGTGAACAGCATGGCTCCTAGAATTGTTACCTTTACCTGTAGCCGCACTGTCCTGGAAAAGCTGATCTGCAGAGGTTCTGGCTGTTGTATCATCGCAGATGTAATATTGATGGCCTATCCTAAGGACAGGCCATCAATATTAGAAAAATGGATAAATCCTTTAAAGAGGTTGTCCAGATATTGGAGCAACCCATGTGGCTGGCGGGAGGTGTAAAGTAAAAAATAAGTAAATTAAAAAGCATACTCACCTGTCCCCGGCGTTCCGTTGTCCGCTGCCAGGGTCCATCCAGTCTCATGCCAGTGACTCCTTGCTGGGAGTCCTGCACCTCATGTGACCGCTAAGACCAATTAGGTACAGGATTTCTAGAAATGAGGCCCCGCCCTGAGACCGAACAGACACAGGCAGGAGACAACGGGGTGCTAGGGACAGGTGACTATGCTTTTTTTTTTTTTATTTTCTTATTTTTACACCTGCCTGGCGGCCGCCACGGTAGTCGCTCCAGTTTATGGACAACCTCTTTTAAGGGGTTGTCTGGGCCAAATTTTTCTATGGTCACTTCACTGGTTCCCCCATACAGTGCCCTCTTCACTGGTCCCCCATACTGTATGGGGAACAGTGATAGAGTCATTATATTGTGTGGGAGCAGTGATGGGGGCTAACATCCTGTGTGGGGAGGGACATTAAACTGTGTAATGCATATTAAAGGGGTTGTCCAGGGTTAATCTTTTTTATGGCCTAAGCTTAGGATAGGCCATAAATACCTGATCAGTAGGGGGCTGACACTCGGCCCCATCAGCTGTTCGGAGCCAATTCCGGCACCCGTTCTGTACACAACACAGGGTCGGAAGCAGAAAGCTCCATTCGCTGTATAACACCCCGGCGCCTTCATTGCAGCTCAGCTCCTACTGACTTCAATAAATGCTGAGATGCAGTGAAGGTGCTCGGCTAATACACAGTGGACAGAGCTTTCTGCTTCTGGCCCCATATTGTGTACAGGACGGGCATTAGAAGTGGCTTCGTACAGCTGATCGGTCCGGGGTCAGCCCCATACAGATCAGGCATCTATGGCCTATCCTGAGGATAAACCATAACAAATTATGCATGGACAACCTTTAATATACCCACCAGGGCCCCCTAATGCACCACACTTTAAAGAGGTTGTCCAGTATAATTTTTTTCCTTTTTATAATTAGTCCAGGGGAGGTGAATCCCCCCCCCCCCAAAAAAAACATACTAAACATACTCACCTGTCCCCGCTGCTTTGGTGTCCTCCCAGCACGGTCCGGTCCTGCAGCTCCGCTGTCTGCTTTTTGCCGGAAGTCCTCACTGGCTGTGACGTCCCAGGTCCCTTCCCTTAGGCCGCTGATTGGCCTCAGGGGTCACGTGACATCACAGGTAGTCACGTGCAGGTTGAACTTCAGCTGGAAGACAACAACAGAGCTGCAGGACCGAACCACGCTGGGAGACACTGGGGACAGGAGAGAAAGTTTGGGGGGTTTTTTTGTTTTGATTTTTTCGCCTGCCTCGACGTAATTAAAAAAAAAAAATGTTATCCTGCACAACCCCTTTAATGTACCCCAGGCTATTGGCCTCCATCACTGCCCCACCCCCAACAATATAATGGCCCCATCAATGGTCCCCATACAGTATAGGGAACCAGTGAAGGAGCCACTGTATGGAGTATATGCTCCACAGTGGCCCCCACCCAGTATTATATGCTCTACAGTGGCCCCCACCCAGTATTATATGCTCTACAGTGGCCCTCACCCAGTATTATATGCTCCACAGTGGCCCCCACCCAGTATTATATGTTCCACAGTGGCCCCCACCCAGTATTATATGTTCTACAGTGGCCCCCACCCAGTATTATATGCTCCACAGTGGCCCCCACCCAGTATTATATGCTCTACAGCAGCCCTCACCCAGTATTATATGCTCTACAGTGGGCCCCCACCCAGTATTATAAGCTCCCAACAGCCCCCGCCGCTTCGGTGCTACTATTATACTCTCAGACCCCAGAGTATAATAATCGGAAGCCCAGGGAAGGTGATTAAAAATAACAAACTCTCATACTCACCTTGCCTTACCTTTCCTCGGCATCCTCGCTCCATCCTGCCGTCTTCAGCGTCTTCGGGCCCTCTTCTGACGTCGCTGCTGAGGTCTGTGATTGGTCCTCAGCGGTCACGTTGGGTCGCACAGACGTCATTACGCGGCCGCGCCCCCATGTGACCACCGTGGCCTAATCACAGGCCTCAGTCACAGGATGGAAGAGCGCCGGAGAGAATGCTGTGCCCAGGAGAGGTGAGAATATGTATTTATTATTTTCAGTCACGTCCCCTGGGCTGCCATCTATTGGAAAGGGGCCTGCAATATGTCAGGTCCCCTTTCCAATAACAGTATGTATAGCGGTCGGGGGAACCAGGCTTTCCCCGACCGCTATCATAGTGGTCCGGGGCCCGGCCATCTCCAGCTGGCCGCAGGCCCTGTACCCCCCGAGTCCGGTCGCGGTCGCACCCCCTGCGACCGCGATTGTTACGCCACTGGTCAGGGGCCCGATCGGGATGGTCAGGATCCCGATCGGGCCCCTGACCAATGCATCTACATTGGCAACATGAGGACTAATAGTAGGGGCTCGGGGCCCACCGGTGGATTCACCGGTTCCCCGGTGGGCCAGTCCGACCCTGACTGGGTGCTTCCCATAGACCAGTTGATGCTAGGGAAGGGGAGCTAAGTGAAAAAGAGGAATTAGAAAGTATCTATCGAGATGGAAGTAGCCAGATGAGTTTAGACCCTAAAAAGGACATTTATAGGTCATCCTGTAACCCCATATTATACTACAAACTGGTAACTACTATTGAAGAGTCTCCTGATTTCTGGTGTATATATTATGACACCACGTCGTTAATTTCTATAGTTAACTTGTTGATTACAAGGAACCAATTCATGTTGCCTAAAGATGTGTACAGTGGGGAAAAAAAGTATTTAGTCAGCCACCAGTTGTGCAAATTCTCCCACTTAAAAAGATGAGAGAGGCCTGTAATTGACATCATAGGTAGACCTCAACTATGAGAGACAAAATGAGAAAACATATCTAGAAAATCACATTGTCTGATTTTTTAAGAATTTATTTGCAAATTATGGTGGAAAATAAGTATTTGGTCACCTACAAACAAGCAAGCTTTCTGGCTCTCACAGACCTGTAACTTCTTCTTTAAGAGGCTCCTCTGTCCTCCACGCATTACCTGTAGTAATGTCACCTGTTTGACATTGTTATCAGTATAAAAGACACCTGTCCACAACCTCAAACAGTCACACTCCAAACTCCACTATGGTGAATACCAAAGAGCTGTGGAAGGACACCAGAAACAAAATTGTAGACCTGAACAAGGCTGCGAAGACTGAATCTGCAATAGGTAAGCAGCTTGGTGTGAAGAAATCAACTGTGGGAACAATAATTAGAAAATGGAAGACATACAAGACCACTGATAATCTCCCTCGATCAGGGGCTCCATGCAAGATCTCACCCCGTGGGGTCAAAATGATCACAAGAACGGTGAGCAAAAATCCCAGAACCACATGGGGGGATCTAGTGAATGACCTGCAGAAAGCTGGGACTAACCTAACAAAGGCTACCGTCAGTAACACACTACGCCGCCAGGGATTTCAGATCCTGCAGTGCCAGATGTGTTCCCCTGCTTAAGCCAGTACATATCCTGGCCCTTCTGAAGTGTGCTAGAGAGCATTTGGATGTTCCAGAAGAGTATTTGGAGAATGTCATATGGTCAGATAAAACCAAAGTAGAACTGTTTGGTAGAAACACAACTCGTCGTGTTTGGAGGAGATTGAATGCTGAGTTGCATCCAAAGAACACCATGCCTACTGTGAAGCATGGAGGTGGCAACATCATGCTTTGGGGCTGTTTCTCTGCAAAGGGACCAGGACGACAGATCTGTGTACATGAAAGAATGAATGGGGCAATGTATCGTGAGATTTTGAGTGCAAACCTCCTTCCATCAGCAAGGACATTGAAGATGAAACGTGGCTGGGTCTTTCAGCATGACAATGATCCCAAGCACACCGCCAGGGCAACGAAGGAGTGGCTTTGTAAGAAGCATTTCAAGGTCCTGGAGTGGCCTAGCCAGTCTCCAGATCTCAACCCCATAGAAAACCTTTGGAGGGAGTTGAAAGTCTGTGTTGCCCAGCGACAGCCCCAAAACATCACTGCTCTAGAGGAGATCTGCATGGAGGAATGGGCCAACATACCAGCAACAGTGTGTGCCAACCTTGTGAAGACTTACAGAAAATGTTTGACCTCTGTCATTGCTAACAAAGGATATATAACAAAGTATCGAGATGAACTTTTGTTATTGACCAAATACTTATTTTCCACCATAATTTGCAAATAAATTCTTTAAAAATCAGACAATGTGATTTTCTAGATATGTCTTCTCTCTTTCTCTCTCATAGTTGAGGTCTACCTATGATGACAATTACAGGCCTCTCTCATCTTTTTAAGTGGGAGAACTTGCACAATTGGTGGCTGACTAAATACTTTTTTTTCCCCACTGTATATAATATGTGGTAATAAGGCATATAAATGGCTGCCAGCTGGAGCAGGAGGAACTTGTACTCTAGCTAGGCTAGAACCAGCTACTTAGACTTGGAATTCTGATGATTCTGATGCTCCTTACTCTGAGCATACAGTAACTAAGCGAGAAATGTCTGTCACTTCTGTTATACCTCAAAATATGCCTGATCTTCCTCAAACACCAGAGCATCCTTTACATCACAAATTATTGCATGTTACCTGGCAAGAAAAAGCTAGTCTCTTTATACCTAGTGTTGGTTCTTATTTAGGAATACTCAGAAATGCCAGGAGAATAGATGATTTAGGAGAATTGTTTGACAATGTCACTATCTTATTTGACACCATCAAGATAGAAGATGCATATTTGAAACTAATCATAGTTACTAATCAACATGCAATGGTTTTAGACTACTTAACTGCAGCCCAAGGAGGTATGTGTCAAATTATAGGACCGACCTGTTGCCACTATATTGATCCTCAAGGTATGCTCAGAATAGCCCATGATTTAGAGGAAGTAGTGAAACTAAAAGAAAAATTCAGGAGAATTCACTTGGAAGATTTCAGGGTGGGTTCACACCTGCGCTTGGTGTCCGTCCGTCGCCAATCCAGTGAAAATCTCGGCGAACTGGATTGGCGTCGGACACAAAGTCCTGCCTGTCCGACTTTGTTTCCGACGAAAAAAAAAGGATTGGCAGCGCAGAGGGTGTAAGCGCACAACCACGCATTGCTTTAAAATTCAAATGAATGGGTTTTTAACCAATGCGCCGCTGTCCGGTCTGTATCCGACGCCAATCCAGTTCGCCGAGATTTTCACTGGATTGGCGACGGACGGACACCAAGCGCAGGTGTGAACCCACCCTCAGTTGGCCTGAGTGGATATCCTGGTTGAACCCCCTTAATTGGTTTAAGGGATTAGAAGGCTGGATTTCTGGTATTTTCCATGTCATTTTACATGGATGTTTTCTCATTCTGATAATATATATCTTGGTGAAGCTTCTTTTACTAATATGTAAAAGGATACTAAAATGTAAGTGTTTTTCAGGAAAATTTAAATCTGAATGTGTACCGAAAGGTGAAAATGCCATGGTGATAATGACTTCTCAGAAATACATGTGCAACTCATGTGGAAAAGAAGCATTGGAAAATCTTGCCAATTGCATCTATTGTGGAAGTCCCTTCATTTGAGGAACTTCATCGACAAGTTGCTACAGAAGAATCATGCTAAAGAAAACTTATAATGGATTTATATGGACTAAAATTTCTATAATCCTTCATATATTTGTTTTTATATAAAATTTCTCCCTGACTAATTTGTCCTTTGGTCCTTTTTGTATAGGTAACATGGATAAAATATTGATAGGTAGAAGGATAGTTATGTATTGGAGTCATCTGGACGGATGCAGGCATACCTCAATCTGTGAAAATTAGTATTCTCACACTTTGGGTAGGTAGGGTGACTCTAATTACTATCCTAGATAAAAAGGGAGTTAGACTTTGTCCGTGTGACCTGTATAAAAATGATAAAGAGAAGGGAGTAATGTTAGAGTAATCCTATAGTTAATCTTATATATCTTACATTATAATCTCATATAGCCATACATATATACTCATGCATTATGAACTAATGTTTCAAGACTTTGTATTTCATATCAGCTATGAACTTTCCTTGATATTCTTCATTTTTCGCACATATTCTCATTTTTATACACAGTAAACAATTTGTACTGCCAACTTTTTTTTAGACAGTGTGACCAGACTGTTTTAAATGGAATAAAGAATTTGGATTTACCTACTTTGGCATCTCCTTTTACGGCTAGCAGTGCTCTATTCAACCCAGTTTTTCTTTCATACCCTCATGCAAGCTCAATGTAAGCTCTTGTGAGCAGGGTCCTCACTCCCATTGTTTCATATGTTTATTTCTTTGTCACATCGTAATGTCTCATATTGTCTGTTCATGTCTCCTCTGATTTGTAAAGTGCTACGGAATATGCTGGCACTATATAAATAAAGTTATTATTATTATTATTATTATTATTATTATTATTATTATTATTATTAACATTATTAACATTATTATTATTATTATTATTATTATTATTATTAAGGTTGACCACAATGGCGCCTCGATTGAGTTTGGTATTCCAATTAGCTAATAAGCTGTGTAAGGTAAGCTGCTGCTTTCCCCAGGACCACTTGTTTCGTCAGACAATGGTAAATCCTATTACATGAGGGTATGAAAGAAAAATGGGGTTGAATAGAGAGCTGCTAGCCGTATGCAAAAAAGGAGATGCCAGAGTAGGTAAATCCAAATTCTTTATTCCATTTAAAACGTTAACAGGCAACGCGTTTCAACGTTGAACAAACATCTTTGTCAGGCCAACTGTATTATGAACATAATAAACACATACAGATACTGTATATGTATATAATTTTACTAAAATTAATTGAATAGTAGTAAATAATTTACAATTATTAAAATAATTAATAAAATAGTAAAAGGTAAAATAAAATGTCAGGAAATACTGTGAGTATACAATTATGAACATGATAAGCTGATTAATAGGGTACACAGTATGTTGTAAAATAATCAAACCAATAATGTCTGATGGTAATAATATGGTGAAAAATTCTTACATAAGGAAGATAACTTGTAACACAGAGATTAAATAGAACCATTGATATGGTAAATATTTAAATAACATGAAAGATACAGTGGAAGTAGCAAGTGGAAATGACCAAATGTTGTGGTGAATAAGGGTCCCCCCTCAGGAGGGTTAGTATAACTTACCAGGATAAATCAGGAAACTAAAGTGAATTGTGCAACTGAGGTACTGTTCATGAAGAGGTTAAATAGCAAACTGTGGCAGGCGGCATGATAAAGCTGGCGCCTGCGTGAGAGGGATGATGCCACATGTATGGGAGGAGAGGGCGCTCGGTAATTGCTGCTGGGCAAGCGCTGCCTCGATGTAATAAGTGTGATTGGCCAAGGAGGTAGAGGGGAGTAGCTGTGATGAGCCGTGGAAGGCAGGGAAATGCTAGAAAAGCACGCGGAGTCTGCGCATGCGCAGATGGTTGGAGCACTCACAATATACTAAGGTCAAGAGTGTGGGAAGTGTGCATCACAGCCACTACCCTATACCTCCTTGGCCAATCACGCTTATTACATCGAGGCAGTTGGGGGGGGGGCTCCTTTGGGATATTTTTCCAAATCGGGTACAGTGGGGTATTGAAAGGACTCTTGATGGGGATTAGTAGCCCTTTATCTAACAGATAAAGTTAATGGCAACTTTACAATTGTTACCTCTACTCCTTGACAAGTTATATACTCTGAAGATATTAAATCATCAGGTACATGCTCTTTCTGGATTAGTGTGTGGGCTGTTCCTGTGTCAACCAAAAAAATCTATATTTTCTCCAGTATCATTTCATTTTGTAGTAATCATCAATTTGGGACCTTGAGAAATGTCAAGAGGTTGTGCTGCACAAAAGGAATTCACAGGATCGCCAAAACTTCATTGTGGAGTTAGGGGAGTCTTAGGGTTACGGGTTTTAGGACATTTCATTGCATAACACCCTTTCTCCCCACAATTTCAACAGTTCATTAGAGGCATATCTCTGGGACCTGTATTCCTAGGTTGTTTCTTTTATTGAAATTTGCCACTACTTTGTTTCCATTGCTGGTTTGCCATTAGGGACTTTTTCTTATGTTATAAATCTAGCTCCACCTCTTTAACTATGGCTAATTGGTAAGGAAATGTGAAGATTCAGCTTCACCTGTTTTGTAACCATAATCAAGCCAAAGGTATTCTAAAGCAGTGGCATAATCTGCTACAGTCTGTTTAGAGTCCTGAGTCTGAGATATAAAAGTGAAAATATAATTCCAGGCACTCCAAGTTTAGAAAAAGTGAAAAAGTTTAGTACCCATATTCAAGCGGCTTATAGGGTTAGATTTTAAGTACTTCCCCTTCCTTAGTCTTAGCCTATGGACTTCTGTCAGAACAAACCCCCGGGCACTGCTGAACTGAACAGCCTGAGGACACCAGGGCGCCAAGGACAGGTGAGTATGTTTTATTTTTATTATTATTTTTCACCTTCCTGGCCTGCTGACCCAGAACTGTAATTCCTGGACAACCCCTTTAATGACCACACATTTTGGAGGTAAACAGTAGCTTCCTCTGACATAATACAGGTGCAAATACACAAGTGTTTTTTTTTTTTTTTCGGTAACTCAGCATGAAATACGTTAGGTTCAATTAATTCCAATGTGATTTCATGTTATTGCATAATGGAAGAAAATGTTCAGAATGGGTCAGGCATATATTAAGGCAAATTGCATAATCCAAAATGATAAAAACACAGAGAAAGTGTTATCATGCAGTATATTCTTGCTGACATAAAATGTATGGCCCCTATTTTGCAAGGCAATAATGCTAACCAATGTTTCTTCCCACTTACTGGTAACTGATTTTTATAATGTTCACTTTTTTTTACTTGGTATATAAATGGTTACTAACCTACAATTAATATAAGCCACACAAATGCAAATAGTAAGGTTAATGAGTTAGAATTTTTTGTGTGAAACTTGTGACACTCGCCATCTTAAATACTTGCTATTTTTAAACATTGATCTCTCTACATATTCAATTCTATGTATGGTCATTTGACAACTTCTTTATGCGTTAGGAGACACAGGGAGTGCAGGAGACTTTCTAACACACTGGCTGACAGTGCTTAGTAGCCATGATGGGTTGGAAAAATCAATAGTTCTCTGTTGGTATTAACCGATTTTCCACTGATCAAATGCAAAAGCTGCTCTATTAAAGCTATTTTACCCCAAGGCAAATGAATAATATGGATTAAAAAATCTATTATTGTTTCCATTTGCCTGTTCACTTGTATGGTGTTTGTTTGTTTCTGACTGCAGTTTCTCAGATGTTTTTTCCCAATACTTGTTGGAAAAATAAGGTTGTTTCCCTCCTATTTCCTTCCCACTAGATGGTGCACCAAGACTTCATCTGTAAACCTTTTAGTGATTTTAAGACATGTACTATTATCAGGTACAATAGGTTAATAGGACTGTTTTGAAAGGAGTTTGAAGAATTGTGATCTCCTCTCACCCTTCTCCATTGGACCGGATAAATATTTCAGCTTTGTTCTAAGCAGGAGTTAATAAATTACATCATAGTTCACAAGGTGCCAAGGCTCCATTGAATAATTCAGTCATTTTAAATTGAGCGTACTTAAAATAAGCAAATTATTCCACCTTCAGGCAATTATGACTCGTGTACCTTTTTCCATTTCTTCTGTGGGAATGTAGAACTACAGTTCATACTGAACAATCAGTAGCTGACTGTCATTAAATGTACTTCCACCTACAGTACGTGACAGCTGAATTATTTGCAGTTATTTCTACTCAGGCATGTTGAAACCCATCAAAAATGGATTAATCATTCACTTCCTATATTCCATTACCTCTACACCCACTGACTTAAATCACTGTTCACTGTACATGACTGCAGATAAATGCATGGTATCTTATAACAGATATTTGAACTAGAGGTTGATGTCCCCTTGGGAGTCCAGACAAAATCACAATTTTTCATATCTCTCTCTATTGCGTTGTATCTTTCTTGCTCTCTGATATCATATATATTATGCAGCAATACAGTCTATATATAGTGTGTGTGTATTTAGAGAGAGGGCTTTTTTACTTTTACATTTTTAACATGTTAAATTTAAAGCAATTCTTCATAATTTCTCCATTAATTTTTTCACTTGCTGCAAGGAAAAGGAAAAGCTTATCTGAAATTGTATTTGGACATCTTTCAATCTAAGCTGTGCTGTGAAATATACAGTGCCTTGCAAAAGTATTCATACCCCTTGAACTTTCTCACATTTTGTCACCTTACAACCATAAACTTAAATGTATTTTATTGAGATTTTAAGTGATAGACCAACACAAAGTAGCAGATAATTGTGAAGTGGAACAAAAATGATACATGGTTTTCAAAATTTTTATCAAATAAAAATCTGAAAAGTGTGATGTGCAAAAGTATTCAGTACCCCTATATCAATATATTGTAGAGCCACCATTCACTGAAATTACAGCTGCAAGTCTTTTGGGGTGTCTCTACCAGCTTTGCACATCTAGAGACTGAGATTTTTGCCCATTTTTATTTGCAAAATAGCTCAAGTTCAGCCAGATTGGATGGAGAGCGTCTGTGAACAGCAATTTTCATGTCTTGCCACAGATGCTCAATGGGATTTAGGTCTGGACTTTGGGCCATTCTAACACATGAATATTCTTTGATCTAAACCATTCCACTGTAGCTTTGGTTGTACGTTTAGGGTCATTGTCTTGCTGGAAGGTTTTCTTCCAGGATTGCCCTGTATTTAGCTTCATCCATCTTCCCATCAACTCTGGCCAGCTTCCCTGTCCTTCTGAAGAAAAGCATCCCCACAGCATGATGCTGCCACCACCATGTTTCAAAGTGGGGATGGTGTGTTCAGGGTGATGAGCAGTGTTACTTTTCCTCCACACATAACGCTTTGAATTTAGGCCAAAAAGATCAACTTTGGTCTCATCTGACCAGAGCACCTTATTCCACATGTATGCTGTGTCCCCTACGTGGCTTGCAGCAAACTGCAAATGGCACTTTCTTTCAACAATGGTTTTCTTCTTGCCATCTTCTATAAAGGCTAGATTTGTGGAGTACACAATTTATAGTTGTCCTGTGCACAGATTCTCCCACCTGAGCTGTGCATTTCTGCAGCTCCTCCAGAGTGACCATGGGTCTCTTGGCTGCTTCTCTGACCAGTGCTCTCCTTGCACAATCTGTCAGTTTAGGTGGATGGCCATGTCTTGGTAGGTTTGCAGTTGTAAAATACTTTTTCCATTTTTGGATGATGGATTGAACAGTGCTTCTTGGGATGCTCAAAGCTTTGGATATGTTTTTATAACCTAACCCTGCTTTAACCGGTTAAGGACCGGGCCTAAAAGTGCCTTATGGACCAGGCCTCATTTTTCAAAACTTACATGTGTCACTTTATATATCAATAACTTTGAGATGCTATAACTTACACAAGTGATTTTGAGACTGTTTTTTCATGACACATTGTACTTCATGTTACTGGTAAACATTGATCAATATTTTTGTATTTATTTATAAAAAATTAGGAAATTTTTGGGAAATTTGGAAAAAAATTGCAATTTTCAAAATGTAAAATGCTTTGCTTTTCAGATAGACAGTCATACCACCCAAATACATGAATAAATATTATCTCCCATATCTCTGCTTTATATCGGCATCATCTTTTAATCATCCTTTAATTTATTTTGGATGTTAGAAGGTTTACAAGTGTAACAGTGATTTTCCAGATTTACCAGAAAATTTCCCAAACTCATTTTTTAGGGACCACTTCAGTTCTGAAGGGGATTATAAAGGCCTATATATTAGAAACCCCCATAAATCACCTCATTTTCAAAACTGCACCCCTCAAATAATTCAAAACAGCATTTGGGAAGTTTGTTAACCCTTTAAGCATTTCACAAGAATTAAAACAATATGGAGGTGAAATTTAGACATTTCATTTTTGTCCAATAATACATTCCCCTTACGTCTGACAGCAGCACAATATGGGGTATCTCTGCCCCTGTGTGTTGTTTAGGACAGGTGGAACCTTTAATTAGCACCAAAAAGGTGCCTCCTACTGGCCCTATAAGAGGGCACAAGAGACCTCTCTCCACTGTGTTTTTTTCTGTCCTGTGTAGGACAGGTGGACGGAGGTCTTTTGTGACCTCTCGTTGCTAGGGGTTTCATTTACTCCTGGTTTAGGGGGTACCTCGGTCCATTCTGTTTTGTCTTCTTCCCAAAGAAGAAACCTCTGGTCCTTCGGGCCTTCGCCCCGCAGCGCAACGTGATCCGGCTCATCGCTCGGCAGGCAGCGCGATCACCGGAAGTAAGTAAGGAACCTCCTCGGCCGGAACTTTTCTCCGGTCCTGTGTTCCCGGGGGAAGGAAGCCTTTGCGCACCACCGCTGCCTACTTCCGGTTTTCTCGGAAAAAGTGCGGTAAGTTTGAAAATTGAAAATTTAAAGGCAAAATATAGAATTGATTTTTGCTGCTTGTATTTTGAGCCTCTGGCTTAGACTTATGCTCCTCTATGTTCCATTATGGCGTTTGACTCGTTTGGTGCTGTAAAAATGTTTCTTTGTTGGCTTCCTCCCCTCGCTGCTGGATTACATTCAAAGGTCTGCGGTCCTTTACTTGTTGAGCGACTGGTGCTGCGGTTTGCGGTGGCTGTTTTTTTTTCTGACGGTTTTTTCTCTCTTCAAGTGACCAATTTAAAAAAAAAAAAAAAAAAAAAGTAAGGTACCCCTTGATTTTTTTATGAGATGCTTGGCAATCTTCCATTTTTCAGTGTCACGTGACTGTTTGATGTTTCAGATGTCATCTTCTGCATCAGGTAATGGCGATGGGCTTAGGAGGAAAAAGTCCTCTAAACATGAACACCTAACATGTTTGGATTGCAATAACCCTTTACCTGACAGCTATGATTTTACCCGCTGTCACCAATGTCGCAGACCTCCGCTGGAAGAACCTTCCATAAAAGAGGTTGTCACTTGGGTAAAGGACTATATGGAGGAGTCTCTTAAGGAGATCCGTTTTTTCCATCGCCCAGATTGCCAAGAGACCGCAGATTGAGACACAATCTTCCTTACGGATCTCTGATGAAGATTATCAGATAGTGGACGAGACACTCTCATCTGACGATTCCACTGAAGATCCCAGCAGGCCGTGCTTCCCACTCGAAAAATTAAGCCGGCTGCTGAAGTCCATCCGGTCTAAGGATCGTGATGTTGACGGGGAAGCCTCCGTGTCCACCTATAGAGGGCCTAGGGCCTTCCAAGTGGACCAGACATTACAAAAATTAATGTCCTCAGAGTGGAGATGTCCTGAAAAACCTCTTGTGGTTCCTAGGAGGTTCAGCACTTTATTCCCAGTTGCTCAATGGGATCAATGGGGTCCTCCTCCAAGGTGGATATGGCGGTGGCTAAATTGTCTTGCCGCACTAAGGTACCATCAGATGATGGAGCAAATTTGCACGACGCCATGGACAGGCGCTTCGACAATACCTTCAAGAAGGCTTATTCAGCTGCCTCGCCCAAGACCGCTGTGGCGGTTGCGTCTTGTGAAGTGTCAGCCAAATTATGTACTGACCTGGTCCACCTCGAAAGGGACATCGACTCTGGAGTCTCCAGAGACGAGCTGCTAGGGTTTCTAGGCTCGGTTTCCCTGGCAGCTGAATATTTAAAGGAAGCCTCCCACCATTAATTAAGGCTGGCGGCCAAATCCCTGGCACTTACCAAGAAGACTGCAGCAGGAAGACCTCTATGGTTAAAACCTTGGAGAGCTGTTTTCCCCTCAAAATATAATTTGTGCGCATTGCCCTTTGAGCCAGGTAGAGTCTTTGGCTGTGCCCTAGACGAGATCCTAGAGGGCTTGGCCAACAGGAAGGGTAAAACTTTACCCCAGGCCTTCAGAGGTAGGTCTGACTCTGGCCGTGGTAGAGGCTATCCACCTCGTCGTGGACAGCAGTCCCAGAGAGGCTCTAGTTATTCCTCTAGAGGCGCCGGCCGGAGATTCCCAAAGTCTGATGATAAAAAAAGAAGCCTAGCTTTTGACATCAGAAGCAGTTTTCCTGTGGCCGAGATTCCTGTTGGAGGTTGTCTCTCCTACTTTCTCAACTGCTGGCAGGAAAAAAATTTGAGACCCATGGGTCCGGTAGGTAATCCAAAGAGGTTATGCAATCGAGTTCCTCCATCCTCCTCAGGATCGGTTTGTGTTAACTCGCAGCCTCCCTACAATGCAGCAGACTACATTGGAATGCTCCATCCGAGAGTACATTCACAAGGGAGCCCTGGTGGAAGTCTCTTCTCTAGAAGAAGGATCGGTGTCTATTCTCCCATCTTCCTGGTACCAAAACCGGCAGACAAGTGGAGAATGATCATAGACTTAAGGTACCTCAACCGCTTCATCAAAAAGAAGCGCTTCTGTAGGGAAACCATAAAGTCTGTCACCACCTTTCTCCTCCAAGGCGATGTTTTTTGTGACTTTGGATATAAAAGACGCCTATTTGCATATTCCTATTTACCTCCACATAGAAGGTTTTTCTAAGGATTGCCATAGTAGTTTCCGGCCACAGGAAGCACTTTCAATTCACAGCACTACCCTTCAGGATCTCCTCTGCTCCCCACACCTTTACAAAGGTAGTGGCCCCCATAACGGCCACCCTCAGGCTTCAGGGGATATTCTTGGTGCCTTATCTAGACGACTGGTTGATAAAGGCCCAGTCAGAGTCTGTTCTGCTCCAGTACCTACAGACAGCCGTTTCCCTGCTTCAGAGTCAGTGATGGCTTATAAACTGGGAGAAGTTAAAAACGATCCCTTCAACCCGAAGGAGATTCCTCCGCTACTTCCTAGATTCAGTCCGCCTGAAAATCTCCTTGACACCAGCAAGGAAGGAGAAGCTGGTCGCGGCAGTCCGGCACCTCTTCAAAAAGCCGATAGCCTCCATCAGAACATTGATGAAGATCCTGGGTTTGATGTCTTCCTCAGTGGAGGCAGTCCCATGGGCCTTGTGGCACTTACGTCCCCTCCAGAGTTAGAGGCTTGGGATCGCACCCATCTTACACTCAGCAAGAAGATTCGACTCTCCCCCAGGACCCGTTTTTCCCTCAAGTGGTGGTTACACCTGAAAGACATAAGGTCCACGGTCCAACCTCCTTGGACCCTGTTGACTACAGATGCATCCCTCACGGGATGGGGAGCCCGTTTGGACAAAAACTCCATAAAGGGAGTCTGGAGCGCTCCAGAAAGAAGGACCTCGTCCAACTGGAAGGAGCTCAGAGCTGTATATCGTGCCTTACTCCATTTCTCGCCTCTTCTCAAGGGAAGAGCAGTCAAAGATCTGGTCAGACAACATAACTACAGTGCTGTACGTGAACAGACAGGGAGGCACCAGATCACCAACCCTCCTCATGGAGGCAGATCTGATATTTACATGGGCAGAGAAAAATCTAACCCATTATCCGCAGTTCACATCAAGGGCTCCCTGAACATAGTAGCGGATCGGTTGAGTCGGAGTCATGCCATATCAGGAGAATGGTCACTCAATCCAGAAGTCTTTCATCAGATTACCCTGAAGTGGGGTCTTCCAGAAATAGACCTCTTGGCAACCCGACTCAACGCCAAGGTGGAGACGTTCTGTTCCCTTTACCAGGAGGACAATCCCTTGGCAGTGGATGCCCTGTCCATCCCTTGGAGGTCCAGGCTGGCATACATCTTCCCTCCAATTCCAACAATACCAAAGGTATTGATGAAAATCAGACAGGACCAAGTCTCTGTGATAGCCATCATTCCATTCTGGCAGAAAAAAAAAAAAGCTTGGTTTTCCCAACTCATGGAGATGAGTCGAGGGATATATTGGAGGCTTCCCCCCATCCAGAACCTGGTTTCCCAAGGATCTCTGAAGTGCCAGGATCTCTGGAGATTCAACCTGACAGCCTGGAGGTTGAGCAGTCCCTACTGCAGGATAGAGGACTGTTAGAGGCCGTCCTGAAGACCCTTTCTTCTGCAAGAGCAGACTCTGCCAATAAGAGCTACCAGAGGACAGCCAAGATTTTCATGGAGTGGTTCTCCAAGAAGGGTAATAATAATCTAGAACCTTCTACGGCTGATATTTTAAATTTTCTTCAGGTCGGTTGGGATAAGGGCCTTGCCTCTGCCACTTTGAAAGTGCAGATTGAGGCCCTCTCCATTCATTTGAACAGACGTCTGTCTCAGAATCCTCTGGTTGCAAGGTTCCTTAAAGGGGCAATGAGGCTAAAGCCTGGGTATCATCTCCAGTTCCCCAGTAGGAACTTGCGGTAGTCCTTGCAGGCCTGTGCAGTCCTCCATTTGAACCTTTGGAGACTACGGAGCTAAAATATTTAGCCTACAAAACCACTTTTTTGCTGGCTATTATATCTGCCAAAAGAGTAGGGGAACCCCAGGCCCTCTCTTCTAGAGAACCGTACATTTTGTCTTTGAAGATAGGGTGCACCTTAGGTTTTTGCCTGGGTTTAACCCTAAGGTCCCCTCATGCTATAATAGCAATCAGCTAATTTCGTTACTTGTGTTTTTCCCCACTCCAACCTCTGAGGAGGAAGGAAAGCTCCACACCTTAGATATGGTAAGGTGTCTGCGGATTTACCTATCCCGCACTTAACTGCTTAGGAAGGCCGAAAACCTACTAATCAACATGTAGGGTAAAAACAAAGGCCTCAAGGCTTCCAAGCCTACTCTATCCACATGGATCAAAGAGACAATTTGGTCTTCCTTTTTCATTCAGGAGTTACTCCCTCCAGTTTTTTCTACGGCTACTCGACCAGGTGTCGACTTGGGCTGAGTATCGGTCCTTACCATTGGACCAGATTTGTGCGGCTGCATCATGGACATCTCAGTTGACCTTTGTTAAACATTATCATTAGACGTCCGCAGTTTCCAAACAACTGCCTTTGGTCAGACAGTCCTTGACGTTGTAAGGCGAGGAAACCCTCCCTAGGGGAATTACTTGCTATCTCCCCATATTGTGCTGCTGTCGGATGTAAGGGGAATCGTTGATTGTAATGTCAATCTGTATTCCCTTAGTCCTGACAGCAGCACAAGGCTTCCCCTCCCTAGAAGCTTGTTTCCTTTTACTTTATAATTTACACAGTGGAGGGAGGTCTCTTGTGCCCTCTTATAGGGCCAGTAGGAGGCACCTTTTTGGTGCTAATTAAAGGTTCCACCTGTCCTAAACAACACACAGGGGCAGAGATACCCCATATTGTGCTGCTGTCAGGACTAAGGGAATACAGATTGACATTACAATCAACGATTAATTTATCCCTAAAATTAACACATTCACAAAGGGTTAAAGGAGAAAATGCATCTCACAGTTTGTTGTACAATTTCTCCCAAGCACAGAAATACCCCACATGTGGGTGTAAAATGATTTTTGGGCAACGGCAGCGCACGTAAGGGAAGGAGCGACACTTGGCATTTGAAAAGCAGATTTTGCTGGAATAGTTTTCAGGTGCCATGTCTCATTTGCAGAGCCCCTAGAGTACCAATACATTGGAAACCCCCTAAAAGTGACACCATTTTGGAAACTACACCCCTCACAGAATTTATCAAGGGGTATACTGAGCATTTTGACCCCACAGCTGTTTCACAGATTTTATGAACATTGAGATGTGTAAATGAAAAATTACTAAAACATCACTTTATCCCCAAAGTTTTCATTTTCACAAGGGGTTAAAGGAGAAAAAGCCGCCCACAGTTTGTTACACAATTGCTCCTGAACACGGCAATACCCCATATGCGATCGTAATTTGCTGCATGGGTACATGGCGGGGCTCGCAATGGAAAGAGCGCTATTTGGCTTTTGAAGGCCAGATTTTGCTGGAATAGTTTTCAGGTTCCATGTCCCATTTGCAGAGCCCCTAGAGTACCAATATAATGGAAACCCCCAAAAGTGACCCCATTTTGTAAACTACACCCCTCACAGAACATATCAAGGGGTATAGTGAGCATTTTGACCCCACAGCCGTTTCACAGATTTTATTAACATTGGGACATGAAAATGAAAAATTACTTTCTTTCCAATAAACCATCAATTTAGCCCCAATTTTTTCATTTTCACAAGAGGACAAAGGAGAAAAAGCTCTCCAAAGTTTGTTACACAATTTCTCCTGAATACAGGAATACTCCCCATGTGGTTGTAATCTGCTGTACATGGTGGGGCTCAGAATAGAAAGAGCGCTATTTAGCTTTTGGAGGGCAGATTTTGCTGGAATAGTTTTCGGGTGCCATGTCGCATTTGCAGAGCCCCTAAAGTACCAGTACAATGGAAACTCCCAAAAAGTGACCCCATTTTGGAAACTACACCCCTGAAGGAATTTCTCAAGGGGTATGGTGAACACTTTGACCCTACAGTTGTTTCACAGATTCTATTAACATTGGAATGTAAAAATTAAAAATTACTTTTTTTTTCCAATAAACTGTCCATTTAGCGACATATTTTTAATTTTTACAAGGGAATAAAGAAGAAAAAACCCCACAGTTTGTTACACAATTTCTCCTGGACACAGAAATGCCCCATATGTGGTCGTAAACTGCTGTATGGGTACATGGTGGGGCTCAGAATGGAAAGAGCGCTATTTGGCTTTTGGAGGGCAGATTTTGCTGGAATAGTTTTCAGGTGCCATGTCGCATTTGCAGAGCCCCTAAAGTACCAATACAATGTAAACCCCTCAAAAGTGACACCATTTTAGAAACTACACCCCTCAAGGAATATATCAAGGGGTATTATCATTTTGAGCCTAAAAATGCTTCCCAAAAATTAATGTACAGAGTGAAAATTGACAATTTTAAATAAATATGCCATTTTGGTGCCCAATACGTTGTACCCACTTTGTGGCATCAGAGACATACACTCCTAAAACTATTATGTGGGCTATCCCGGGGGAAAAAAATTATATATGTGGGTGTAACCTGCTGCTTGGGCACACAGCAGGGCTCAGAAGGGAAGGAGCACTGCGCTTTTTAGCTTTTGAAGTACAGATCTAGAGGGACTTTCTGGACGCCATGTTGTTTTTGCAGAGGTGCTAGTAAATTGGAATTCCCCAAGAAGTGACCCCATTTTGTAGGGGCAATTTTAGGGTCTTTGCCAATTTGACATGGTGTCCAAAATCCAACAATCTAAATCTATGCTCCAAAAGCCACATAGCGCTCCTTCACATCTGCCCCCTGCTGTGTACCCAAACTGCAGTTTACGCCCACATGTATGACGCTGGTGTACCCAGGATAATGTACTTAAGGTCATATGTGGGTATAAACTGCTGCTTGGGCACAGCCGGGCACAGAAGGGAAGGAGCGCTATTTTGGTTTTTGAAGCACAGTTTGGTTTTTGGACACCATGCCACTTTTGCAGAGCCCCTGGATTGCCAGTAAAGTGGAACACGCAGACTTGTGACCCCACTTTGGGAACTACACCCTTCAAGGGATTTATCAAGTGGGGTAGCGAGTATTCTTAAAGCTTAAGTGTTCATTCATTTAATTTCAATAAATGAATGAGCAGCTGATAATGAAAAGGGAAAATTGCAATTTTTCCAGAGATATGCCATTTCAGTGCCCAATATTTTGTGCCTAGCTTATGTTAGCAGGCACAAACACTCTAAAAACTGTTAAGTGTGTATCCCGGGCACAACATCTTTTGGAGCGTTCACATCTGATACAAGCCGGGCACAACGTATTATGCATTGAAATTAAATATTCCTGGAAAAATTGTCATTTTCACCTTTCACAATCATCTGCGTATTCATTTCTGGAAAATAAATTATAGCAACACTTGGAGGTAAAAAATGCTCACTGTACCCCTGGATAAATTCCTTCAGGGGTGCAGTTTCCAAAATAGGGTCACGTGTCAGGGGATTCCGCTTTACTGGCATTTCAGGAGCTCTGCAAAAGTGTCATGGCATCCAAAAGCTAAACTGTCTAAATCTGTGCTCCAAAAACCAAATAGCGCTCCTTCCCTTCTGTGCCCGGCTGTGCCCAAACAGCAATTTATACCCACATATGACATTATGTACGTTATCCTGGGTACACCAGTGTCATACATGTGGGTATAATCTGCAGTTTGGGTACACAGCAGGGCACAAAAGGGAAGGAGCACTATGTGGCTTTTAGAGCGCAGATTTAGATGTTTGGTATCTGGACGCCATGTCATGTTTGCAGAGCCTCTAATGTACCAGAAAAGTGGAATCTCCTAGGGAGTGACCCCATTTTGAAAACTGCACCCCTCAAAGAATTTATCAGAGGGTGTAATAAGCATTAGTATCCTAGACGTGACTGCACAGCGGATGGGGAAAAGTGAATATGTAAGCTGTGCGGAGTACATGGGGAACACGAAATTCCCTACTATATCCCCAGTAGCTCCTATGATTGAGGGGGGGTCACTCTGGGGGTCACTTTTAGTTTATTTTCCCTTGAAAGCTCTAAAATTGGAGTGTCCCCTGATATACGCTCGCACAGCTTATACTTTCCCTTCCTGCCGCGGCCAGTTGTGTTCTAATGATTTGGTGATTTTTGGGGTTTTTTTCTTCACATTGTACAAGCTATATTCTTTATTTTTCGGATGATGTAGCCATATGAGGGCTGATTTTTTGCGGTATGAGATGCATTTTTTAATGACACCATTTTTTTTTGGGTGTCTATAGCTTTTTGAATAAATTATATTAACTCTTTCTGGGTGGATTAAAAAAAATATCAATTCTGGAATTGGTTTTTACCTTTTAATTTTTTTGCCGTGTGGCGTACAGCATAAGTCACATGTTACCTTTATTCTGCAGGTCGGTACGATTATGGCGATACCTCATTTATATTGTTTTTTTATGCGTTACTAATTCTGCAGAACAAAAACCCATTTGTGGACATAAATCAATTGTTTTTGCATCACCATCTTCTGAGATGCGTAACATTTTTATTTTTCGGTTGACAGACTTGGTTTAGGGCTTATTTTTTGCGGGAGGACATGCGCTTTTTATTGGTATTGTTTTGAGGTACATATGAGTTTTTGATTACTTTTTATAGCATTTTTTTGTAAGCGTGATAGTAAAAAATCATTACTTCCAGCGTTTTTTTTCCGTTTTTTTTTTTTTCAACGTTGTATGTTAAATATTGTTTCAGCTTTATTGTACAGGTTGTTATGGACGCGGCGATACCAAATATGTGTTGTTTTTATTATTTTTTTTTTTTATATATATATAATTCATTTTATATAGGAAAAGGGATTTTTGGGAGCTTTATAACTTTATAAATTTTTTTTTTTTACACACTTTATTTTTTTTTTTTAATTTTTTTTTACATTTTTTACCTGTCCTATAAGGACACCTGAGCCAGTGACGCTCTGATCCTGGCTCAGTATTATAGACTGCAATACACGAGCATACTCTTGTATTGCAGTCTATACAAGAATGCCAGCCGATGTAGACGCATCGGCTGACTTCTTCACATCCCAGCAGGATCAACCAGGTAGTGGGGGCTTCAGGCAGCCTGGGGTCACTGGCCAGACCCCGGGCTACAGAAAATAGACATCGGCAACCCCCGATCTCGACCGCGAGGTTTGCCGGTGGGGGCGGTAACATGGCGGAACCCCTTGGATGCCACGGTCATGTTTGACCGCGGCATCCAAGGGGTTAAAACCTCCGATCAGAACTAAATTCCGACCGGGGGTTATGGAGCAGGGTGTTAGCTGTCAGTTACAGCTAACACCCGATCCCGCTCACAGGGTCTCTGAAGTGCCGGCCGTAAATTTACTATTGGCCGGACTTCAGAGACCAGGACCGCTGGCCGTAAATTTACGGCCGGTGGTCGTCAACCGGTTAAACTTCTCCACAACTTTATCTCTGACCTGTCTGGTGAGTTCCTTGGTCTTCATGATGCTATTTGTTCAGTAGTCTTCTCTAACAAACCACTGAGGCTTTCACAGAACAGATGTAATTATACTGAGACTAAATTACACACAGCTAAACGCTATTAACTAATTAAGTGACTTCTGAAGCCAATTGATTGCACTGGATTTTATTTAGGGGTATTAGAGTGCAAGGGGCTGAATACTTTTGCATATCACACTTTTCAGATTTTTATTTGATTAAAATTTTGAAAACCATGTATCATTTTCGTTCCACTTCACAATTATGTGCTACATTGTGTTGGTTTATCACTTAAAATCTCCATAAAATACATTTAAGTTTATGGTTGTAAGGTGACAAAATGTGAAAAAGTTCAAAGGGTATGAATACTTTTGCAAGCCACTGTATGTTCTGACTATCCGGTGTTACTGAGTATGTTCCCAGTATAGTCAGCCCCTATAGTACTGTGCAGGCCTCAATAACTCCATGGCCATTTCATGCACAATACTGTATGGGGAATGACATGGAGCACTACATGTATGTGCAAGATTATAGTGAGGGAGCTGTGATGCAGACATAGCACACAGGACTGCCAGCAGGAATTTTGAGCTCCCCCATAGTATAATGCTCCACATGGTATATAATGCTCCACGGTATAAAATGCTCCCCTGAGCCCTCCACAGTTTCCCCACATGATATACAATGCTCCACACAGTATAAAATGCTCCCCTAAGCCCCCCATAGTGGCCCCACATGGTATATAAGGCTCCACACAGTATACTACCTCTTAGTGGCCCCAGACAGTACAATATGGTCCCCAGCAGCCCCACACAATATAATATGCTCCATACAGTATAATATGCATCCAACAGTGCCCCCCTGTATAATGTTCCACAGTAGCCTAACACAGTATAACATGCTCCACAATGGCCTACACACAGTATAATATACTGCCCAGAGGGGTTCCCCCAGTATAATGCTCCACAGTGGCCCCCCACAGTATAATATGCTCCCCACAGTCCCTCCAGTATAATGCTCTACAATGGCCCCACAGAGTATAATATACTCCCGAGAAGCCCCTTCCCCCCAGTATGAAGCTCCACAGTGGCCCATAGTATAATATGCTCCCCTGAGGGCCCCCGCTAGTATAATGCTCCACAGAGCCCCCACCAATATTTTGCTCCACAGGGGCCCCCAGTATAATGCTCCACAGTAGGCCCCACGCAGTATAATATACTCCCCAGAGGGCCCCCTAGTATAATGTTCTTTAGTTCCCCCAAATAATGACCCACAGTGGCACCACGCAATATAATATGCTCTGCAGATGGCTCCCTCAGAGTAATGCTCCACAGTGACCCCGCACAGTATAACATGCTCCAGAATGGCCTACACACAGAATAATATACTGCCCAGAGAGGTTCCCCCAGTATAATGCTCCACAGTGGCCCAAAACAGTATAATATGCTTTCCAGACGGGCCCCTCAGTTTAATGCTCCAAAGTGGCCCAAGAGAATATAACATGCTCTCCAGAGCTCCCCATATTATAATGCTCCACAGAGGCCCCATACAGTATAATATGCTATCCAGAGGCCCCCCTCAGTTAATGCTCCACAGTTGTCCCACACAATATAATATGCTATCCAGAGGGCCCCCTCCCCAGTATAATGCTCCACAGGGGCCCCACACAGTATAATATGCTATCCAGAGGGCCTCTTCCCCAGTATAATGCTCCACATTGGTCCCACACTGTATAATATGCTATCCAGAGGGCCCCCTCCCCAGTATAATGCTCCACAGGGGCCCCACACAGTATAATATGCTATTCAGAGCCCCCCCAGTTAAATGCTCTACAGGGGCCCCACACAGTATAATATGCTATCCAGAGGGCTCCTTCCCCAGTATAATGCTCTACAGGGGCCCCACACTGTATAATATGATATCCAGAGGGCCCCCCCCCCCAGTTTAATGCTCCACAGTGGCCCTATAGACTCCCTTAGTGCTAGTATTATATTATACTCTGGGGTCTCTTCAGACCCCAGAGTATAATAATCGAAGGCCCAGGGGAGGTAAGGGAAAATAACAAACTGTTATACTTACCTTGCCTTACCTCTCCTGGGCCTCCTCGCGCTGCTCCACTATCCCCGCCGGCGCCGGCTTCCTCTTCTCTGCTGCTGACGTCACGCATTGTGGACGTCACCGCTGAAGCCTGTGATTGGGCCTCAACGGTTACGTGAGGCACTCCCCACGTGACCGCTGAGGCCTTAGCGGTGATGTCCGGAACGTCAGAAGATGACGTCGGACGCAAGGACAGGTGAGTAAAAATGTTTGTTATTTTTACTCACCTCGGAAAGGGGCCCTGCGGCACATGATGCTGTGTCCCTTTCTGTTATTGATTTGGCCGGTCCTGAATTTGGGATCCAGAGTCATCAGGCTCTGGATCCTGGGGTCCCCTTTGGGGTCGGGGCCCTGTGCAATTGCCCAGTTTGCCCCCCCTAACGCCGACCCTGATGATTCCTGATTTCTGAGAGGGGCCCAAAGTTACCACTACCACAAAAAGATGACACCAGTATTATAAATGACATATTGTTGATAGGGGACCATTTTACTTATATTGTAGTATGGCCCAGGAGCTTCATGTTACACCACTGACTGTACTAATCTCTGGCATCCCTTCTGCAACTGTACTGTCCTATTTCAACTCTTATTGAAAAGTAAATTTTTTTACCTATCAGATGACTCAAGTGGTCATTAAGAGAATCCATCCAAATCTACCATTCTTGTGAACACATACATTAGCACTGAATCTACTTGCTCCACAAAGCTGACTGAAATTATATGCAGCACAGCCCCTCTTTCCTGTTACTTCCAGTTGTGGGTACAGTGGCGTAACTAGGAATGGCTGGGCCCCAAGGTGAACATTTGACATGGCCCCCCCCAAACCGATGCTCCCAACCGCCCCCCTGGACCGCCCCCTCCAACCCCCCCCAAAAAACCGCATTCCTGTGCACACTATTATGTGCCATAGTGGCCCCTGCACACAGTATTTTGCCCCATAGTGGCCCCTGCACACAGTATTATGCCCCATAGGGACCCCTTCATAGTACAGGGTGGGCCATAAGTATGGATACATCCAGATAAAATGGAAGTGGTTGCTGATATCACCTTGCCGCTTGTGGCATATTAGTACATGGAGTACCCCAGCAGATAACGGGCCCTATATACTTACCGATCCTCGGGGTCCTGCTCAGGGACACCTGCGCTTCCCATTCTGTGGAGGCGGCTGTGAGCAGTAGTGGGGATCTGTAGGTAAGGACGTGGGCCGAACCCCACAATCACTGCTATCATTATACTCCGGGGTCTTTTCAGACCCCGAAGTATAATAATCGGAGGCCTAGGGGAGGTGAGGGAACATAAAAAACAATGTACTTACCTCTCCTATGCTTCTCCAGGCTTCGGGCCTGTTTGGTGACGTCCCAGACATCTGCCGACGACATTTTGCATTGCGACGCCAGCAGCATTGTAAGGTTGTGAAGCAATACATCTGCAGTAGCTAACTTTAGTCAGTAGGTGGCAGCAAAGTAAGAAACTGTCCATAAGTATTAATGGAATTAATGTAAATATTGTTCTATGGTTCAAAGTCTGATTATAGATAATTACTGTAACGTGTTGGACTTCTACAAGTATGACAGTGCACTAGAATTGCAGTTTTGATGCCTCCCACTGAAGATAGGGAACTGCATCATCACCCAGCAGGAAACAGGAAGGGAGGGGTGGTATGGAGTAGGATCTGAAACTGAAAACCTGAGGTGTGCTGTGCTGGGCTGCTGTACAGAGCCTTGTGCTGGATGGAGGCCTGAGCTGAGCTGACTGCAGGTGAAGTCTTGGTGCTGGCGGAGGACTGAGTTCTGGGACACAGTGACTGTGGTGCTGGCTGAGGACGGAGTCAAGACACCCCTGAAGCACAGAAGATAAAGTGACTACACAAAGTAAAGGCCTCAAGGACTTGTGAGTACAGCTTGGCCGCATCTACATAGACCACGTGGTGGTAGTTATATAAGGGACTCTTACGCTGACACCTTATCATTGGAGAGACTGGCCTATCTTTTAAGTGTTGCACTACAGGGAGCTGGAGCAAGGCCTATAACTGTACTTGAAGGGGAAGATAGCATTTGCCTGTGGATAACAATTTAACCATTGGATTACAAATAGTATTGCGCAATACTTACGGTGCACCCCGACGAGGGACCGATCCAGGAAAACCACGTTCTTAAAGGACTTGAATCTATTACCTGTTTAAGTAATTGTGGGGACTAAGGGGTATAGTATTAGTTTGCTGCAATAATCTGTTCCATAGCATTTTGTATTTTTTCTCTCTGTTTATACTTTTATGCATATTTTCCCAGATCTCTCTTCATTGCTTTACTCAGTAAACATTGTTCTGGGAATTAAAACGGTGTGTGTGTCTGTGTGGCATCGTGTACCTGCTGAACCTGTGGGCTCAGCCCTTGGTCCTCTTTCAGCATCACGTGACGCCGGCCTGGTCCAACATTGAAGAAGGCCGAAGTAGCAGGGAGTGGACCAGAGCGAGGAACAGGTAAGTAGCATAGTTTTTTTTATGTTTCTATCCTTCCCTGGGTCTCCGATCATTATATTCTGGGGTCTCAAAAGACCCCAGAGTATAATAATTGTTCATGGGTGGTCCACAATGGGGCATAATACAGGGTGGGCCATAAGTATGGATACACCCAGATAAAATGGAAGTGGTTGCTGATATCACCTTATCGTTTGTGGCATATTAGTGCATGGGAGTGCGGAAACATTTGAGGCTGGGTGACGCCCATGGCGGCCATCTGCAAAGCCGCCATTTTGGATTCAACTTTACTTTTTTCAATGGGAAGGGGGTCATGTGACACATCAAACACATGGAGAATTGCACAAGAAAAACAATGGTGTGCTCATTTTTAACATAGCTTTATTCCATGGGCGTCACCCATAGTGACCTAAATGAATGGGATTTTAAGCAATGCATTGCTAACCTTTCGCTATCCAGTCCCTATACAGTTTCCCGAGATTTTCAGGCGGATTCGCGGCAGACAGACTCCGGTGCAAGTGTAAACCCACCCTAAGTATCAATGTAGCAGAATTGTTATTCTGAACAGAAAAAGCGAATATCCATAACCAAAACAGCTCACAAACCATATATTAACCATAACAATTTTATTAAAGGGTTGTCCAGGCAGAAATGGACAACGTTTAAATCAGCTGGGGGCAGTAAAACAGATTTAAAAAATGCATACTCCCCTGTCTCCGATGCTCCAGTGTCCTTCTGCACATCCCGGTTCTTCTGCTTCAGAGGCATCTCCTGGGTCTCTTACAGCGTTCCACTGAAGCCGCAAATCAGCAGCCTTAGCAGGCCTCAGGAAGAGGACCCATTATGTCACAGGTAGTGACATTGCAAGCCCTTCGCTGATTGGCCTCTGCGGAACTCCAGAAGATGCTGCTGAAGCAGAAGAAGCAGGATGCACGGTAGGACACCGGGCAGTGGTGAGTATGCATTTTTTGTATTTGTTTCACTGACCCCAGCTCATTTAAACATTAAAAGGGTTGCCCATTTTTGACTGGACAACCCCTTTAAGGCTTTACACAAAATACATGGGAGAAGTAAATACAATTAAAACCACTAAAAACTGTAGCCCACAAGAAATGCAGATGATCATCCCCCTTTAGCCAGACAAAATAAGTCCCTAGGCAATACTTGATCCAAATTCAATAAGCAATATAATTCACACAAGCCATTTATCAACATTATGTTGAGCAGATGCTTGACTTTATCTTATTTGGGGAAACACTGTTTTTTGTGCATGCTGTGTGGATGTTGTGTCAAGTAATGCCATGGGGAAGCATACGCATGGGCAAGCGTCAGGTTTCTTGCACATGTGCTTTGATTTGTTAGTGACGTAGTGGGGGTTGTTCCCTGGTACATGCACAGACAGCACTGTGGGGTGCTGTAGAACAGCATGGTCACATTGGCATTTTGTGAGAACAGGTAACTGTACATCATCACAACTTGTGCTTGTTTCTCATTTATTATGTATATATTTGTATAGACTTGGTTTTAGTGGCTTTTTTGAAAAATCTGCACTGGGAGTTAGGGATACTTGTGGGCTTTTTTTCCTGTTTCACCTGTGGGTCATTTATTCATATTTCTATTATTGCTCATCTTTCTTATTTATTGGAACTTATCATGAATTTATGATGTCAAGTAACATTGGGGGTATTCATATTTGAATATTATGAAGTTTTAATATGATGACTTGTTTGTAAGAATTATGTTTTATTGATTTGGCATTTTATGTTTAATCAATGTTTATTATTTTTTTTAAAATACAATACAAAAGGGGAGAAAATAAAGAAAAAGAAACAAAACAATAATAACAATATTATAAACAAGCAAGAGGCGCAAAGGCACGCAGGCCTCACCTAAACATAAGAGGCTAGGGGAGAACCCCGCCCACAGTTTGAGGACACAATGTACTAACAAAGGGGCTAAGGCCCAGGTATATGGAAGCTGAATAACATCGTCTGTGGAGAAACGAGGGAAAGACAGACAAACAGAGGAAACACACAGCAGGAACAACACACAGGTAGACACAGGTGGGGAAATGAGGAGGAGAGGCATTAGGGGGAGGGTAGAATGAGCAGTAACCTCTTAAGAGGAAAGGGGAAGGAGAATAGTAAAGTAAAGTAGTTCCGGATCAGAAGAAAGAGGAGAACTCAGTCGACTCCTGAAACACCATCCAAGGCCTCCAGAGAGCGTCAAATTTGGAGGGATCAGAGGAATCCTCCGCCACCAGGGCCTCCATTTTCCTTATTAGGAGAAGCTCCTGTAGGAATTCAACCAGGGAGGGTGCAGCAGTGCTCCGTCAGTGCCTGGGAATTATTTTTCTGGCAGCCGTGTTGATTTGGCATTTTAGATCATGTATTGGTATAAATGATCTAGGGATTTATTTTGTCTGTCTACAGGGGGAGGATCATTTGTATTTCAGGTGGACTTCGCTTCTTAGTGATTTTAATTGTTTTTAGGTCTCCATTGTATTTTGAGTGAAGTATTAGGAAAATTGTTATGGTTTTCATATATTGTTGTGAGAGCTGTTTTGGTTGTGCTATTTCTCTTTTTCCTTTCTATATATGGTCAAATGGACATTTGATATGTGGTGCCTTTCCTGTTGCTTTATTCTCTTGTGTGTGTTACTTGGCACAAGTCATCATAATCTCACAGTGTTTTATTTGCAGTGTAGGAAGACTCATAAAACTATTCTCAGAGAGTCTGTCATGACCATGCACAATTCATGCAACCTCTAAAAATAAGCCAGCTGAAAATTTTGCATCAGATAGTAGTAGCTGTGTACACAAGTTTATAGAAAATCAACTGCTATAATAAGGCTGGTTGGCTGAGTTTAGGCCAGATAATTTGGTCCTTGTATTGGATTTACTGGCCTGAACTTGGCTCATCTGATCTAAATCGATATGCCAAATTCAGTTCATCTGAGCTACATGAAGGATAATAAATCTAGCCAATACATAGACCAAATTCCCCTGACAAAACTTGGCTGTGTGCAACCGACCTAAGACTTTGTTCAAATGTGCAGTTTTTATATGGCAACTGCTACAAATACAGTATTTCACTGCAATTAAAAATAATATAATTGAAAATCCGAGCAAAAACAGACAGCTACAAAAATAACGTTTTCTTGTCAGTGTTGGTTACAAACTCTTGTAAGGCCGGGGCCCCACGTTGCGAAAACGCTGCATTTTACATTACCTGCAAAGTGGATGGGATTCTGGCTAATCACATCAACACGTTGCAGAAAAAAATCTAGTTAAAATGCTGCGATTTCAAAAACGATTGTGTTTTTGTAAATTGCAGCATGTCAATTATACCTATGGAAACGCTGGCGTTTACCCATATAGGTATAATAGAGAAAAATGCTAAGGAAAAAAACGCAATGCAATTCCGCCGCAATCTTTTCTGCAGCGTTTTTTATGCAGCAATTCGCTGTATGGGGCCTTAGCCTAAAAGGGTTTGAGTTTGCAGGTTACCCACCCCCACCTGCTACACTTAGAGCTTGTGAAACACACTGAACCAGATTTTAGGACACGTCTAATTATTATATCTATAACACCCATAGATATAACTTAAAGTTAATTATGATATATATAAGAAACTATAAAATTCTACAAAGATGTTAGTGTGTAGAAGTTCTGAAGACGACAAAAGATCTTCTTCATGTCTGACCATCTGTGCAACCATCTGTGTACTTCTCTGAGCGGAGAACTCCACTGTTAAAATAAAACAAAGAAGCGTTCAGCAATTTTCCATTCAGACTGTTATCACACTCAGGAGTGGTATTATCATTTCGTGGGGGCATATTTTTCCAGGCAGAAGTGATGCAATCTGCCTCCCAAAGCATTAGAAGAAAAATCCTGCTGATTTCACTTGAGCATATGACATTTTCTCTGGCTGACATAATGTAGTGTTCTGGCTTTAAGCTGAATCACCTGTGCTTACATAAATATAGGCGTTTGCATAATTTGTTACCTGCTGTTATGAAATTATGAGAATCTGCTCCTTAAAATACGTTATTCATTAACTTTGTTATTACACAGCATTTGGGCTAATTTCTCACAGACTGGGAACAGAGTTTAATATGTAGAAGAATATGTAATACTGTATACGTTTTGCATTAGATTTTTAAAGGGAGCTTCTCACACTGAGCATGCTGCTCTATCTGCATGCATAATTATTATAAAATAGGAGGCGATGAGCAGATTGATAGTACAGTATATTTCATTTTGTGCAAAATAAAATTAAATATAACTTTTTAAGGCTGAGGCCCCACGTTGTGAAAAAGCAGCTTTTTCCCTTGTTGTAGATTTTGCTGTGTTTTTTTGAGGTAAAAAAGCCATGAGTGAATTGAGCAGAAGGTAGCAGTATTACTACTTCCTATATATTTCCTATTCCTATTCTAGCCACTCTTGGCTTTGGCACGGTTTCCGCCTGAAAAAGGATTCAGGGACGGAAACCCTGAACGGAATACAGGTGCTTTTTCTACACATCCCTGGGACTCTGAAACATAAGAAAGGTATTGTTTTTATTCTGCTAACAGCATCTACAGCACTATGGCAGTGGTTTAAAGTTGCTGGGGTAAGTGATAGACTACATTTACACTTTGCTATGTCTGTACTTTGTGCAGCTGATAGGACTGCCCATGAAACAGATTGTGACAATATGGTTCCCAGTCACTGCATGGCTGGTGGACAGGCTTTCAAGATGGCAGTAGAGGAATTAAAACAGCAAATCATGAAGGTATGTGATATATGACTAGGAGTTGTGAGCAAAACTCTGAGTTCTAGGTGGGTGCATTTTGAGGCCTTCACACAAACACACACACTTAAACTTTTGTTGTGGTAATTAATTTGGCTTGTAAAAAAAAACATGATTAAAGATGGGCCAACTGCTTTGTCACAAGCAAGGTTTGACTCAAATATTCCAAATTGTTTGGCTTTTAACAAAACTGAACAAATGGCGATTTGTCTCGGACAGACTAAAATGGCCACCTCCACATATTTGAGAAGGAAATACAGAGAAGATATGTGTGTGTGTGTGTGATGCTCTAACAGTACCTGATATCAGCTGACAGCCTCCCCAGCCAATAGACAGTGGTAGGTGGATACCTTACAGTGCTGATGTCATATACACTATATAAGGTGTTGAAAGCATAATCGCAAGCTAGCTGCAGTAATGGTGGAGATAGGGAAAGATCTGTGATTCATTTCACTGTATCATACAGAGCACAGTCCTTAAAAGTTTGCAAGCAATAGCTGGAATAAAAGAATTTAGTCAGATTCAAGCAATTACACAGGCAGATTAGTGATAGAAATCAATAGATAGGAGTGAGGGAATAGCTGTGCTGCTGTTTGAGCTTCAGACTGTTGCATTCCTCCTCTAACACAGAATTACAGACACACAGACAGGACAGTTAACCCCTTAAATGCCCCTAATCTAATTTTGTTTATGTCTGTTGTGCAATAGAGCAGTTCCATCTGTATACACAGTCTTTAAAGTGTAAGTCCCACTTTTTTTTTCGGTATTCTATTGGGGGGGGGGGTGTTTGGTGACCATTTTTAAAATATATTTTATTACCCTATTCAAATTCCTTTTTCTTATAAAACAGGCTTTAACATTCTCCCTAGAAACCCTCTAACTGAGCTGTTATTAGGGAAAGTCCGTACACATTTGTATTGTAAATATGCAGAGCTGAAGCATTTACCAAAGGGAAGGGGGATGTTCACTGCAAATGGCTGTATCTTAGTTTTATACCTAGAATAATGGTCTCATAAGAAAGCTAGGAACCATTTTTCTAAGTGTTATAAAACCAAAGATACATCCATTTGAAGTGGCCATCTCTTTTGGTAAATGCTTCAGCTCTATTTTATACATTGAGTTCATGTGTTTATGGAAAGTCTCCCCGGCAATGCTTACACTAGGTTCATACCTGTGTTCGGGTTTCCGTTTGTGGGATATGCTTGGGGACCCCATGAACGGAAACCTAATCGCTTAAAAAAGTGGTTACGGAATGTCGGACAACGAGCGTAGGTGTGAATCCAGCCTTAGTTAGATCATTGCTAATGGGAACTTTATAGATTAACTTTGATAGATTAATAAAGTGCATTACAAAAATGTCCACCACATGCAATAGCAAATTTTTTTAAAAAAAGTAAATCAAATGAGAGTTACACTTTAAACCACTTTAAACATATTTTTTACTGACAAAACAATCATGTTAGTGAAAAATCTTCTGTTGAAGCCTTTTTGTGGACATTTTTTCATTAAATACATACAGTGGGGAAAAAAGTATTAAGTCAGCCACCAATTGTGCAAGTTCTCCCACTAAAAAAGATGAGAGAGGCCTGTATTTACAAATTATGGGGGATAATAAGTATTTGGTCACCTACAAACAAGCAAGATTTCTGGCTCTCACAGACCTGTAACTTCTTCTTTAAGAGGCTCCTCTGTCCTCCACTCATTACCTGTAGTAATGGCACCTCTTTGAAATTGTTATCAGTATAAAAGACACCTGTCCACAACCTCAAACAGTCACACTCCAAACTCCACTATGGTGAAGACCAAAGAGCTGTGGAAGGACACCAGAAACAAAATTGTAGACCTGCACCAGGCTGGGAAGACTGAATCTGAAATAGGCAAGCAGCTTGGTGTGAAGAAATCAACTGTGGAAGCAATAATTAGAAAATAGAAGACATACAAGACCACTGATAATCTCCCTCGATCATGAGCTCCACGCAAGATCTCACCCCGTGGGGTCAAAATGATCACAAGAACAGTGAGCAAAAATCCCAGAACCACATGGGGGACTTAGTGAACGACCTGCAGAAACCTGGGAGTAACGTAACAAAGGCTACCGTCAGTAACACACTACGCCGCCAGGGACTCAGATCCTGCAGTGCCAGATGTGTCCCCCTGCTTAAGCCAGTACATATCTGGGCCCGTCTGAAGCTTGCTAGAGAGCATTTGGATGTTCCAGAAGAGTATTGAGAGAATGTCATATGGTCAGATGAAACCAAAGTAGAACTTTTTGGTAGAAACAAAACTCGTCGTGTTTGGAGGAGAGTGAATGCTGAGTTGCATCCAAAGAACACCATACCTACTGTGAAGCATGGGGGTGGCAACATCAGCAAGGGCATTGAAGATGAAACGTGGCTGGGTCTTTCAGCATGACAATGATCCCAAGCACACCGCCAGGGCAACGAAGGAGTGGCTTCGTAAGAAGCATTTCAAGGTCCTGGAGTGGCCTAGCCAGTCTCCAGATCTCAACCTCATAGAAAACCTTTGGAGGGAGTTGAAAGTCCGTGTTGCCCAGTGACAGGCCCAAAACATCACTGCTCTAGAGGAGATCTGCATGGAGGAATGGGTCAACATACCAGCAACAGTGTGTGCCAACCTTGTGAAGACTTACAGAAAACGTTTGACCTCTGTCATTGCCATCAAAGGAAATATAACAAAGTATTGAGATGAACTTTTGTTATTGACCAAACACTTATTTTCCACCATAATTTGCAAATAAATGCTTTAAAAATCAGACAATGTGATTTTCTGGATTTGTTTTCTCATTTTGTTGAGGTCTACCTATGATGTCAATTACAGGCCTCTCTCATCTTTTTAAGTGGGAGAACTTGCACAATTGGTGGCTGACTAAATACTTTTTTTTCCCCACTGTAGCAACTGCTGTTCTAACAGCAAAGCACTGATTCCGCCTGCACAAATCTAAATAAACTCAGTTTTTGAAATTTTTTGTTGCTCACCCAATATATAGTCTAGCCTGCGCTAATCTGAAAAAAAAATCTTATTTAGGTTTTTTTTTCTGCTCTGCTCACAAAGTACACAGTGTTGCAGAGTGTTGTTAATCTGAAAAATATTCAAATCATTTCTTAGCTTTTTTTTTTTTTTTTTTTTGCTGCGTATTGTAGCCTGTTATTTAAGCTTTTTTTTAGTGTTCAGTTCACACAATATAAAGTCTAGCCTTTGCTAATCTGAAAAAATTCTTGTTATTTAATGTTTTTTTCTGCTTTGCAATAAAAACAATATTAACCCCTTAACGACCTTGGACGTACTATTACGTCCTGGGCGCTAGGTACTCGCGCACCAGGGCATAATACTACGCCCGAGGCCGGCCGCCCGCTCACTATCTGAGCGGGGCGGCATCGGAACTGGGTGTTAGCTGTAACTGACAGCTAACACCCTACTCCATAACCCCCGGTCGGAACTGAGTTCCAATCGGAGGTTTTAACCCCTTGGATGTCGCGGTCAAACGGCGAGAGCGGGGGGTGCCGATATCGATAATCTGCAGCCTGGGGTCTGCCAAATGACCCCAGGATGCGTGGAGACCCCACTACCTCGTTGATCCTGCCGAGACCTGCGGAAGTCAGCGCTGTGTTTCCATAGCGATGACTTCTTGTATAGGCTGCAAGACACTTGCATGCTTGTGTCTTGCAGTCTATAGTACTGAGCCAGAGATTAAAGCATCTCTGGCTCAGGTGTCCTAATGGGACACATGAAAAAGTAAAAAAAAAATAAAAAATAAAGTATGTGAAAAAAATTAATAAAAGAATAAAGCCCCCAAAATTCCCTTTTCCTATATAAAATGAATTATATAAAAAATAAACCTAAAAATTTCTAAAAACAATACATATTTGGTATGGCCGTGTCCATAACAACCTGTACAATAAAACTGAAACCATATTTAATGTACATGGTGAACGTTGGGGAAAAAAACGGAAAAAACCCGCCAAAAGTAATGCTTTTTCGCCATCTCACCTTACAAAATATGCCATAAAAAGTGATCAAAAAGACATATGTACCCCAAAACAGTACCAATAAAAAGGACAGGTTGTCCCGCAAAAAATAAGCCCTACAACAACTCTCTAAACTGAAAAATAAAAATGCTACGCATCCTAGAAGATGGCAATGCTAAAAAAATTGATTTATATCCCCAAATGGGTTTTTGTTCTGCAAAATTGGTATTGCATAAAAAAACAGTATAAATGAGGTATCGACGTAATCGTACCGACCCGCAGAATAAAGATAACATGTTACTTATGCTCTATGCTGCATGGTGAAAAATTTAAAAGGTAAAACGCAGTGCCAGAATTGATGGGGTTGTTTTTTAATCCACCAAGAAAGAGTTAATAAAATTTATTTAATAAGTTGTAAGCACCTAAAAACGATGTCATTAAAAAATACATCTCATACTGCAAACAACAAGCCCGCATATGGCTACATCACCAGAGAAATAAAGAAAACATAGCTCGTACAATGTGAAGACAAAAATCCCAAAAATCGCCAAATCATTAGAACATAACTGGCTGCGGCAGGAAGGGAATGTATAAGCGGTGCAAGCGTATATTAGGGTACAAACCAGATTTAGAGCTTACGAGGGTTAATAAACCAGAAGTGACCCCCCCAATAATAGGAACTACTGGGGAAATAGTAGGGAATTTAGTGTACCCAATGTTCTACTCACAGCTTACATATTCACTTTTCCCCATCTGCTGTGCAGTCACGTCTGGGATACTAATGCTCGCTACACCCCTTGATAAATTCTTTGAGTGGTGCACTTTTCAAAATGGGGTCATTCCCTAGGGGATTCCACTTTACTGGTACTTTAGAGGCTCTGCAAACATGACATGGCGTCCAGATCCCAAACATCTGAATCTGCGCTCCAATAGTCACATAGCGCTCCTTCCCTTCTGCGCCCTACTGTGTGCCCAAACTGCAGTTTATACCCACCTGTATTACACTTTTCGTGCCCAGAATAACGTACTTAATGTTATATGTGGGTATAAACTGCTGTTTGGGCACAGCCGAGCACAGAAGGGAAGGAGCGCTATTTGGTTTTTGGACGCCATTGCACTTTTGCAGAGCTGAAATGCCAGTACAGTGGAATCCCCTGACATGTCACCCCATTTTGGAAACTACACCCCTGAAGGAATTTATCCTGGGGTACAGTGAGCATTTTTAACCCCCAAGTGTTGCTATAATTTATTATCCATAAATGAATATGCAGCTGATGGTGAAAGGTGAAAATGACAATTTTTCCAGGAATACGCCATTTCAGTGCATAATATGTTGTGCCCAGCTTGTATCAGAGATGAACGCTCCAAAAGGTGTTGTGCCAGGGATCCCCGCTCACCAGTTTTTGGAGTTTGTGTCTGTGCAGACATAAGCTGGGCACAACATATTGGGCACTGAAATGGCGTATCTATAGAAAAATTTCATTTTTAACTTTTCATTATCAGCTCCGCATTCATTTCTGGAAATTAAAAAATGTCAACACTTAAGGGTTAATAATGCTCGCTTCCCCACTTGATAAATCCCTTGAAGGGTATAGTTTCCAAAATGGGGTGACATGTCTGCGGATTCCACTTTACTGGCAATTCATGGGCTCTGCAAAAGTGGCATGGTGTCCAAAAAGCAAACTGTGCTCCAAAAACCAAAATAGCGCTCCTTCTGTGCCCGGCTGTGCCCAAACAGCAGTTTATACCCACATATGGCATTGTTAAGTACGTTATCCTGGGTATACCAGTGTCATACATGTGGGCATAAACTGTCATTTGAGCACACAGCAGGGCGCAAATGTGAAGGAGCGCTATGTGCTTTTGGAGCGCATATTTAGATTGTTGTTTTTTTAGACGCCATGTCACATTTGCAGAGACCCTAAAATTGCCCCTACAAAATGGGGGTCACTTCTTGGGGAATTCCAATTTACTGCCGCCTCCAGGGCTCTGCAAAAATAACATGGCGACCAGAAAGTACTCCAAAAGCTAGAAAAACACAGTGCTCCTTCCCTTCTGAGCCCTGCTGTGTGCCCAAGCAGCAGTTTATACCCACATATTTAATTTTTTGTCCCCGGGATAGCCCACTTAATAGTTTTAGGAGTTCATGTCTCTGATGACAAAAAGTAGCCGCAACGTATTAGGCACTGAAATTGGATATTTCTTTAAAAACTTTAATTTTCACTTTATACATTAATTTTTGGGAAGCATTTTTAGGCTCAAAATGATAATACCCCTTGATACATTCCTTGAGGGGTGTAGTTTCTAAAATGGGGTCACTTTTGAGAGGTTTCCATTGTATTGGTACTTTAGGGGCTCTGCAAATGCGACATGGCACTCAAAAACTATTCCAGCCATATCTGCCCTCCAAAAGCCAAATAGCGCTCTTTCCATTCTGAACCCCACCATGTACCCCTACAGCAGTTTATGGCCACATATGGGGCATTTCTGTGTTCAGAAGAAATTGTGTAACAAACTGTGGGGTGTTTTTTCTTCTTTAACCACTTGCAAAAATTAAAAATATGTCGCTAAATGGACGGTTTATTGGAAAAGTTTAATTTTTCATTTTTGCATCCCTAAGTCAATAAAATCTGTGAAACAGCTGTGAGGTCAAAATGCTCACTATACCCCTAGATAAATTCTATGAGGGGTGTAGTTTTCAAAATGGGGTCACTTTTTGGGGGTTTGTATTGTATTGGTACTTTAGGGGCTCTGCAAATGCGACATGGCACCTGAAAACTATTCCAGCAAAATCTGCCCTCCTAAAGCTAAATACAGTCATGGCCAAAAGTTTTGAGAATGACACAAATATTATATTTTCACATGATCTGCTGCCCTCTGGTTTTTATGTGTGTTTGTCAGATGTTTTTATCACATACAGAAATATAATTGCATTCATATTATGAGTAACAGAAGCTTATATTGACAGTTAAAATGAGTTAATGCAGCAAGTCAATATTTGCAGTGTTGACCCTTCTTCTTCAGGACCTCTGCAATTCTCCCTGGCATGCTCTCAATCAACTTCTGGACCAAATCCTGACTGATAGCAGTCCATTCTTGCAGAATCAATGCTTTAATTTTGTCTGAATTTGTTGGTTTTTGTTTGTCCACCCGTCTCTTGATGATTGACCACAAGTTCTCAATGGGATTAAGATCTGGGGAGTTTCCAGGCCATGGACCCAAAATCTCTATGTTTTGTTCCCTGAGCCATTTAGTTATCACCTTTGCTTTATGGCAAGGTGCTCCATCATGCTGGAAAAGGCATTGTTGAGCGCCAAACTGCTCTTGGACGGTTGGGAGAAGTTGCTCTTGGAGGACATTCTGGTACCATTCTTTATTCATGGCTGTGTTTTTAGGCAAGACTGTGAGAGAGCCGATTCCTTTGGCTGAGAAGCAACCCCACACATGAATGGTTTCAGGATGCTTTACAGTTGGCATGAGACAAGACTGGTGGTAGCGCTCACCTCTTCTTCTCCGAATAAGCTGTTTTCCAGATGTTCCAAACAATCAAAAAGGGGATTCATCAGAGAAAATGACTTTACCCCAGTCCTCAGCAGTCCACTCCCTGTACCTTTTGCAGAATATCAGTCTGTCCCTGATGTTTTTTCTGGAGAGAAGTGACTTCTTTGCTGCCCTCCTTGAGACCAGGCCTTGTTCCAAGAGTCTCCACCTCACAGTGCGTGCAGATGCACTCACACCTGCCTGCTGCCATTCCTCAGCAAGCTCTACACTGCTGGTAGCCCGATCCCGCAGCTGAAAGACTTTTAAGAGACGGTCCTGCCGCTTGCTGGTCTTTCTTGGGTGCCCTGGAGCCTTTTTGGCACCAATGGAACCTCTCTCCTTGAAGTTCTTGATGATGCGATAGATTGTTGACTGAGGTGCAATTTTTCTAGCTGCAATACTCTTCCCAGTTAGGCCATTTTTGTGCAGTGCAATGATGACTGCACTAGTTTCTTTAGAGATAACCATGGTTAACAGAAGAGAAACAATGATGGCAAGCACCAGCCTCCTTTTAAAGTGTCCAGTGGTGTCATTCTTACTTAATCATGACAGATTGATCTCCAGCCCTGTCCTCATCAACACCCACACCTGTGTTAATGGAGCAATCACTGAAACGATGTTAGGTGGTCCTTTTAAGGCAGGGCTGCAATGATGTTGAAATGTGTTTTGGGGGATAAAGTTCATTTTCTAGGCAAATATTGACTTTGCAAGTAATTGCTGTTAAGCTGATCACTCTTTATAACATTCTGGAGTATATGCAAATTGCCATTAGAAAAACTGAAGCAGTAGACTTTGTAAAAATTAATATTTGTATCATTCTCAAAACTTTTGGCCATGACTGTAGTGCTCTTTCCATTTTGAGCCCTGCCATGTACCCATGCAGCAGATTACAACCACATATGGGACATTTCTGTGTTCAGGAGAAATTGTGTAACGAACTTTGGGGAGCTTTTTCTCCTTTGTCCTCTTGTGAAAATGAAAAATTTGGGGCTAAATTGACGGTTTATTGGAAAAAAAGTAATTTTTTCATTTTAATGTCCCAATGTTAATAAAATCTGTGAAACAGCTGTAGGGTCAAAATGGTCACTATACCCCTTGATATGTTCTGTGAGGGGTGTAGTTTTCAAAATGGGGTCACTTTTAGGGGGCTTCCACTGTATTGGTACTTTGGGGGGCTCTGCAAATGCAACATGGTACCTGAAAACTATTCCACCAAAATCTGCCCTCCAAAAGCCAAATAGCGCTCTTTCCATTCTGAGCCCTACCATGTACCCATACAACAGATTACGACCACATATGGGGTATTACTGTGTTCAGGAGCAATTGTTTTGCAAACTGTGGGGTGCTATTTCTCCTTTAACCCCTTGTGAAAATGAAAACTTTGGGGATAAAGTGACATTTTAGTAATGTTTCATTTATACATCCCAGTGTTAGCAAAATCTGTGAAACGGCTGTAAGGTCAAAATGCTCACTATACCCCTTGATGAATTCTGTGAGGAGTGTAGTTTCCAAAATGGGGTCACTTTTTGGGGTTTTCCTTTGTATTGGTACTCTAGGGGCTTTGCAAATGAGACATGGCACCTGAAAACTATTCCAGCAAAATCTGCTTTTCAGACGCCCAGTGTCACTCCTTCCCTTCCGTGCGCTGCCATTCGCACAAACATCAGTTTACACCCACTTGTGGGGTATTTCCATGCTCGGGAGAAATTGCATAACAAACTGTGAGATGCATTTTCTCCTTTAACCCTTTGTGAATGTGTTAATTTTAGGGCTAAATTAAGGAATTAGTGGGAAAAAATTAAATGTCTAAATTTCACCTCACATGTTTTAATTCCAGTGAAATGCTTAAAGGGTTAACAAACTTCCCAAATGTTATTTTGAATTATTTGAGGGGTGCAGTTTTGAAAATGGGGTGATTTATGTGGGTTTCTAATATATAGGCCATTATAATCCTCTTCAGAACTGAAGTGGTCCCTAAAAAAATTAGTTTGGGAAATTTTCTTGTAAATCTGCAAAACCGCTGTTACACTTGTAAGCCTTCTAACATCCAAAATAAATTACAGGACGATTAAAAGATGATGCCAATATATAGCAGAGATATGGTAGATAATATGTATTAATGTATTTGGGTGGTATGACTATCTGTCTGAAAAGCAGAGCATTTCACATTTTGAAAATTGCGATTTTTTTTTTCCAAATTTCCATCAAATTTCCTATTTTTTTATAAATAAATAGAAAAATATTCATAAGTGTTTTCCACTAACATGAAGTACAATGTGTCACGAAAAAACTATCTCAAAATCACTTGTGTAAGTTAAGACGTCTCAAAGTTATTGCCATATAAAGTGACACATGCCAGTTTTGAAAAACGAGGCCTGGTCCTTAACGCACTTTTGGGCTGGGTCCTTAAGGGGTTAATTTCTTAAAGTTGTTTTTTTTTTTTTTTTTTCTTGCTATGCATATATACAGTATTGCAGCCTGCACTAATCTAAAAAAAACCTCTAATTTAAAGCTGACTTTTCTTGAAATACTTGTTTTAAAAAAAAAAAAAACATACACACAGTGCCCGAATTGTTGAAAATCACTATAATTAAGCATTGTGTGCAATAAAGAAAATTACTGGAAAAAACAGGGCACGGAACAGGCAAAAGGAAAGGGACAAGGAAACACATGTACAAGTATTAGCAATAAGAATGTGGGTATCAACAGCAGGATTGTTGTATATGAATGAATATGAAGTTTTTGATTACTTAGCTCACTCATCTCAGTCAAAAAAGATATTTCATTGGAGAGTGATGTGATCTTGAGTCAGGATTTTGTGTGTTCTTCCTCAAAAATAACACATAATTTGCATCAGGGCCTTTCTTGATTGTCAACTGTGTCTCCTTCAGATTCTTTACTAACACAGATCCCTGGTCGGAGCAGTCTTTATCCTCTTTTTGATGAGCTGGATGAGAACAACCAGCATTGTGTACAAACAGAGGAGAAGGACATGACTGTTGTTGGTGGTAGTAATGGAAGGAGGTATGGTACTACTACTAGTAGTTGTTTTGGTAGGGGAGCTAGGGAGAAATATGGAGGTAGAAATTCTGAGGGTGAGTATGGCCATGATATGTCTAAACAAAAGCAGGTAAGATGGAGTGTTTTAATGTTAAAATGTGTACAAGCGAGTGGCAGCACAGTGTATGGTTAAACTCACAGTTTGTAGCCACTGCTTACCATCCATTTTTCCATAGACATACATGTCACTTTTACTTTGAGATAACTTTGGCTGTGTTTGCCTTAGAGAGCTAAAAATTTGATAGATGGCTATAAAGGAGCCATAAGAGTGTTCTACACTATGTTTTAAGCCATTTTAAGGTGTGGCTCACAACGAATCTTGAGAGGTTCGCCCATCTCTAGTTATGATGTTCATGTGTTTTTTGGTGATACAGACATTTTTTTCTGGCATTGTTTTTCTCTAGAAGTATGATTCCTTTTATTATATTTCCCATTCCTTTTGAATCCATTTCTGGCTTTGACATAAAACTGCCAACAAAAGAGTGTGTGTGACACCTGCCTAAAGTGGTTTACCCATCATATGCATATATGGTATGCCTATAATTATACTATAGCTATCTGGTTGGTAGGGCACTGACAATTGTTACCCTCAAACAAGGCTAAAGCAAAAGGGCTGTAAGGCTAGCATCCATCATGCTCACCATTCATTGAAGCTGAACAAGGTCACCAAATTACAGTCAATATACCTGATATTTCTCAACAAGTACTGTATAAAAGATTAAAATTGAAAGTCTTCAGTAGTTGAAACGTTTTAATGGCTAACTGAAAAGATGGTACAGAGTCCTTAAGACGTTTGATTAAATCTACCAAACTGGACACAGGCGAGACAGTTATCTACATCAGTTCCCAGGATATTAAGCCATATAATTCTAGAAAAATAACAAAGATATCATCATTAAACCAGCAATAGTTATTTTGAACACATCAGATTACATACAGGAAGCACACAGACAATTGAAAGGCACACACTAATACACAAAATTGGAGTTGGCCTCTAAACAGGAAAGATTATTGCTGGTTAATCCAAAGAAACCAATTATTTAATATGCGGGTGCCCTGACTGAGCAAATTTTTGGATGGGTAGAAGGTTTTCCTAAATCCTTGGTGAAGGATATAGTCAACTACCTTCAAGGCACAACAGACCTATTAAATAAACTATTGACAATAGATGGAAGCATCCTAGATACTATTGATTTGGAATCTTTGTATTTCACTAACCCACATCAGGATGATTTAAAGGTTCTTCATGTTAATGAGAATGGAATGAATGCTGAATTTGTTGTAAAACATATAACATTCTTCCTAATCCATAATTAATTCTGCTTTGATGACATCATATATTTCCAGCAGACTGGTATAGTACAATGGAAAGTAAAATGGCACCACAGTATGCAGGTCCAGGTGCACCAACAGGTCTCCAGCCTATTATTCGTCATCTGAACAGCAGCTGAAAACATTCCATGAACATGTACATCACTCAGTGTTGGACTGGGATGTCTAGGGCCCACCAGTGGAACTGTTTCTAGGGCCCACGGCCAGGGCCCCTACAGATCAGCAGTACCGAGACAGGGTGGCTAAAGGTAATAACATTTTGGGAGCCATGCTGCTCACCCGACATACGATGTGCACCACTGCACTACCTAAATCCACTGCCATACCCTGTATGGCAAATGAACAGCGTGGCTCCTAAAATTGTTACTATTACCTGTAGCCACTCTGTCCTGAAAAAGCTGATTTGCAGAGGTCCTGGATGTTGTATCCCTGCAGATGTAATATTGATGGCCTATGGACAGGCCATCAATATTAGAAAGATGGATAAATCCTTTAAAGAGGTTGTCCAGGAATTAGAGCAACCCATGTGCCATGCAGGAGGTGTAAAATAAAAAATAAATAAATAAAAAAGCATACTCACCTGTGCTCAGCGCTCCGTTGTCCATCCACTCTTGTGCCCGCGCCTCCTTGCTGGGAGCTCTGCACCTCATGTAACCACTGAGATCAAGTAGGTAAAGGATTTCTAGAAATGAGGCGCCGCCATAAGACCGAACAGACACAGGCGGGGGACAACGGGGTGCTGGGGACAGGTGAGTATGCTTTTTTTTTTTTTTTTTTTTACACCTCCTCTTTTAGGGGGTTGTCTGGGCCAAATAGTTTCATGGCCACTTCACTGGTCCCCCTATACAGTGGCGTCTTCACTGGTCCCCCATACTGTATGAGGAACAATTATGGAGCCATTATATTGTGTGGGAGCAGTGATGGGGGCTGAAATTCTGTAGGGGGGACATTAAACTTTGTGGGGCATATTAAAGGGGTTGTCTAAGGTTAATCTTTATTATGGCCTATGCTCAGGATAGGCCATAAATACCTGATTGCTAGGGGGCTGACACACGGCCCCATCAGCTGTATGGAGCCACTTCCAGTGCCTGTTCTGTACACAACACAGGGCCGGAAGCAGAAAGCCTTTGCTGCAGCTCAGCTCCCACTGACTTCAATAAGTGCTGAGATGCAGTGAAGGTGCCCGGCTAATACACAGTGGACAGTGATTTCTGCTTCTGGCCCCGTATTGTGTACAGGACGGGCGCCGGACGTGACCCTGTACAGCTGATCGGTCCGGGGTCAGCCCTCTACAGATCAGGTATTTATGGCCTATCCTGAGGATAAACCATAAAAAATTATTCCTGGACAACCCCTTTAATAAACCCCCTAATGCGCCACACTTTAACCGCTTCCGTACTGCCCATAGACTATATACGTCCAGGAAAAATTCAGCAACTGCACAAAATCGACCCAGTGGTCATGTGATCTGCCGGGATCAGCGTCTGTTAGAGCTGCTGGGTCCTACAGGACCCAGATCAGCTCTATAGTTATGTGAAAGCAACATGCAGGAGGCTGTATTCCTCCTGCAACTGGGGCTAAATGTACCAGCCAGAGTTACAGGGGAAATCAGCCCCCCAACAAAAAAAAAAAAGTCATCAGATGTCCCCAAAGGTCTATTATGACCTTATGGGGACACAATGTAAAAAAAAAAAAAAGTATAGAAAAGTAAAAAAAAAAAAAATAAATGTAAATAAAATAATCAAAAAATACGCCAATAAAACACCCTTATTACAGGTTATAGCCCCACCCCCACACCATAAAAAATAAAAATTACTGTAACAGAGAGGAAAAACAGTTTTATAAAGTTTTTTAGTAGCACTTTGTGTTATTAAATAAAAAAGAAATGAAAAGTGTTTATATTTTCCCAGATATAAAAAAAAATTAACACACATGCAAAAATAAAAACAACATAAAAATAAAGCCCTATGTGTCACCGAAAAAAGACGCAGAAATTAGTTGAATAACGCAAATGATAAAAATGTTATAGCCCTCCAAATCCGCACATACAAAAAAACTTGAAAATGTGCCTGGTATGGAAGTGGTTAAAGAAGTTGCCCAGTATAATTTTTTTCTTTTTCATAATTAGTCCGGGGAAGGTGAATCCCTCCTCCCCCTCCAAGAAAAAAACATACTCACCTGCTCCATTGCTGATCACAACCCACCAAGGTGAGCAATTTGTATCAGTGTTCTGATATCTATCATCCTTTGGTTTTACACAGCTCTGCGCTGTTTTTTCCATTTCTTTCTACCCGTTGCTCCGGTGTCCTCCCAGTGTGGTCCGGTCCTGCAGTACTACTGTCTTCTTTTGCCAGAAGTCCTCACTGGCTGTGACGTCCCAGGTCCATTCCCTTAGGTCGTTGATTGGCCTCAAGGGTCACTTGGTTGCAGGTAGTCACGTGCAGAGGGAACTTCTTCTGGAAGAAAACAACAGAGCTGCAGGACCAAACCGTGCTGGGAGACACTGGGAACAGGAGAGAAAGTTTGGGGGTTTTTTTGTTCTGTTTTTTTTTTCCACCTGCCCTGGTGTAATTAAAAAAAAAATAAAACATGTTGTCCTGGGCAACCCCAAATGTCCCACAGGCTATTGACCTCCATCATTGCCCCCCCACAATATAATGGCCCCATCAATGGTCCCCATACAGTATAGGGGACCAGTGAAGGGGCCACTGTATGGTGGGGGAATAGTGAAGGGGCCACTGTATGGGGGGCATCAGTGAAGGGATCACTGTGTGGGGGGATAGTGAAGGGTACACTGTATACCCATACAGTGGCTTCATCACTGGTCCCCCCTATAGTAGATTGGGTGATTACTTACATTTCTGCTCCCCGGTCCCGCTCCTTCTTGCTCCGAGTGCACTGATGTGATGCCATGTGCACCCAGAGAAGGAAGAAGCAGGAGGCACCGGAGAGCAGGTAAGTATCAGAGCATAGCTTGTAGGCCACAGGCTCAATGGGGCCTGTTGCCTACAAGCCTGTGAGTGGTAAAGCAGGAAGCCAGTGGCTTTCTGCTCTTCTAGTAGCAGGACCAGGTCGGCGGCACCACTTCTCCCCAACTTTGCGATCCGGTTCTTAAAACCAGGGAGAACCTGACTGCATCACTTACCTTTCCCCGATCCTGCTCGCAGCTTCTCCTCTTCCCACTTCAGCCTGGGCCCTGTGCGTCGCGATGAGGTAATGTGCGGCGTACGGGGGGCCCCCTGGCCAGGACTGGGGAGAGGTAAGTAAAGAGGGGCCTTACCACACCTCCACTGCCTATTATAAAAAAGCAGTGGGGTCCGGTAGAGCACCCTACTGGCACGGGGCCCACCAGGGGATTCACTGGTCCCCCGCTGGGCCAGTCCGATCCTCACATCACTGAACCAGAAGTCAATTTACTACCCAACATACCTCAGATTGGATGGTTTTTATTCCTAAACACATAAAAACTCCATTGTTTACAGTCAAGTAATCAGACACAACCACATGTCTTCTGACTAGATATGAGTAGCCAGGTTCATTATGAATTTTGCAAAAATCGCAGGTTCAGTTGAAACTAAGATTTTTGGGTTTCACCACCCACAAATCACTATTATACTCCAGGGTCTTTTCATACTCCAGAGTATAAGCAGAAGCCCAGGGGAGGTGCATTAAATATTAAACATAGATACCTTTCCTTACTCTTGTGCTCCCTCTCGGTGTCTGGTGTGCATTTCCCTGTTTCTTTGGACATCTTCCGGTCTCTTCTGTAACGTCATGGGCCCCATGGGACTGCAGAGGCCTGTGATGGGATCTTAGCACTCATGTGGGGCATGCCAACGTTAAGTGAAAGCACCAGCAGCCCTTGCCCAGAGTATGGCTGCAGTGCCACGGCAGACATTGTGTGGCATCACTCTAATGGCATGCAAGGGTGTAGGGAACTAAAATGGCACGATCAATAGAATACTGGTGCAGCATGTAAACTAATTATCTACAGGAGGTTTAGACTGTACAGTCTCTGTACAGACCTGACCACAGGTTTATTATTAGACCCACAAAAGAAAGGGGAGCAGTTCTGATATTAGATTTTAAATTATTACATTTTAATATTTTAATGGGATCCTGGGTCCCACTGAAAATGATAATCGCAGCAATAACTTCTGTGAGAATTAGCTTGTTAGGTAGATGTATATAATTTAGACCTCAAGACAACTAGATGGATGTTTTCTACTAATCTCCACAGCTGCATACTATAATATTTATATAATATTGGAAGATGACAAATGAACTGTTTAAGAAAAAGCAAATGAATCCAAAAAAATATCTGTACCAAGATCAGTGTTTTGTTTTAAAATGAACCACTTTTTAATTATCTGTGGTGCGCCACTATAAGGCAATGCCCTGTTGGGGGATGCTTTCTCCTGTGCTGGTATATTGCGACAGCTCTGCTGCTGTGTATTTTGATGCAGGGCCACATTTTTCCATTTAACGATTGTGTAGCAGCTCTCATCCCAGCAGTATCACACCCCCCAGGGTTTACATATCACAAAAATAGTCAGTGGTCCACTTGCCATGTTTTATCTTAAACTCTGGTCTGATCATGTGATATTTTCTTGGTGCTTTCATTGCTACTTTTCACCTGTAACTTTTATTTATTTTTCTTTATGCGGGTTGTATAAGGCATTTTTTTTTTTTGGCAGGGGCAGAGATACCTTTTACTAATACCATTTTGAGGAATGTCTGATGTTTTTAATCACTTTTTTCCCACCACAGCATTCACCATATGGGAAAAATATTTTTATAAGTTTGTAGTTATAAGTTTTGGCATTTTTGGATGCAGGGATACCTAATGTGTATGTGTTTTACTTTTGTGTATTTATTTTTGTATCTGATCTAGGGAACTTTTATATTTTTTTCAGATTTTTATTAATATAATGTCATTTTTTTTTACTTTTTGTAGACCCCATTAGGAGTCTTGAACCCCAGAGGGTCTGAATACTAGTACTATATACTGAAATGTGTAGTGTTGTAGTGAGGATGCAGGTCACCTGGAATAAGTGCAACTATGCGATAATGACTTTTATGGATCAGACTTCTTTATTCCATGCTCCCTGTCTAGCATCCTTCCTCCTAGCTCAGCTCCTCCTCCCTTGCTACCTCACTGTTGCTAGGCAGACAAAACAAAATGAACACACAGCAAAGAAAGTACAGAATACATATAACAACATCACAAAATGCTAATGCAGTTACGGCAGCCAGTAATAGAACTATACTAATGACAAGACTAGGAGCCTTCAATAAGCTCCTGACTGTCATAGTAATGGATGGCCACCTCTGAATGGTGATATCAACAAATATGGTGGCTTACATGTGCTGTAGCTAAATATATGCCTAAGCCACATTATGACCGAGGCATTTAAAGGGAGACCCCTTAGCTATGGCAGCTGCTCAGCTCATGAATGGACATCATGTTTATAGAAACAACATCTATAGTAACAGTATGGAGGATGTCAGGAAAGAGTTGAAGATTCAGAAATTCTTTAATCAGCATGGATAAAATGTTAGATTTATGCTAAGGCCCAACATAGCGAAACGCAACAAAAAAATGTTGCGGTAAAACACACGGCAGAAATGCATCGTGTTTTTTCTACAGCGTTTATTACTGCGTTTTCGCCGAGTTTTCCTAAACACAAGCATTTTTGAAATCTCAGCTTTTCTGCTGTGGATTTTTTTCTGCAATGTACAATGATTATACCAAATACATACTCATTCCTGGAATATATTATCACACAGATCTACTATTTCTAGTGGTATCAGATTCGTTTACAGAATTCACAGAATTAGGTCATATTCTCTCAATTGTTGGAAGTGTGGGGACGAGAACAAATCAATTTTTTAAATATATTTTAGGAGTTTAGAACTTTAAAAGCCATTTGGATAGAAATAAACAAAATCTCTGGTTAATGGTTTAGACTAAGTAGGTCTTCCTTCTGCATCACAGGGGGTATACAATTTCTTCAGTGTCCCTCAAAAAGGGCCACTGCTCAGGACTTTGCTACTTTCTAGATAGGCCATCAATCTTACAAACAGGATAACAACAGTTTTGTAACCTGATGAATGCTTTGTAATGCTTGATGAATCTTGCCAAGTACACTGAGCTGCGAGTTAGACCTGTTTCAACTGCTGTCAACTGTGCTTTCATTTACACCTAACACAAAGGACATCTCAAAACGTCATCCCACAGAAGATAAGAAGCAGGGAGTACCCTGGGAATCCTACACCACTACCTCAGTCAGATCCTTTCATCACTGGGTTGACCTAGGGTCTGTAGGATTTGGCATTAAAAAGCCACCATGATCAACGAGGCTACCATCTTGGACCTATACCTAACTGCGGCATCTCCACACTGCTAGCACCTGGTCACTTCAATGCAATATTGAAGCTTTTAGGTAATTCAGCTAGAGTATGCATACCTGCACTGTGGAGATCCCAGAGGCCTCCTATGGTGAGCCATTGGTTGACAAAGGTGAATGAAATTATGCAAATGGTAAATTTAATAGCGTCAGTAGGGGGAAGAAGGCAGGATTTCAGAAAACGTGGGTAAAATGGGTAGCATTCTGAAGTTCATTTGAATATAGGAGAGAATTACCTGAACTAGGAACAATAAGAGGGAGAGTGGGGAGGTCTTGTTTTGTTTTTTTTTATTTAAAAAAAAATCTTAATCAACAAGAGGAAATACTCATTTAGAGGATGTAGTTCGAAAGATGTGATAGTTACTCCTGTCTGTGAATACATTAAGAATATGGTAAAAAAGAACATCCACAGGTTTGGGGGCAATTTGCTGACTGGTGGAATCTATCCATTGTGAACTCCATAAATTACGACAATGGGGGTCCCATTCCCCATCTGAATGGAGTGATAGGTCGAGTGCGTGCACTGCTGCTCGATTCATTTTATAGGGATAGCTGAGTACAGCAATCACATAGAAGTGAGTGGTCAAACCCTCATGTGCACAGGTGTAAGTTCTTCTAAATGGGATACACTTTTAGGCTAAGGCCCCATGTTGCAGAATAGCAGATTTTTTTTGTTGCAGATTTTACTGCAGTTTTTTGAGCTAAACTCAGTAGTGGCTACAAAGGGAATGGGAAACATAAAGGAAGCTCTTACACTTCTCCTTTCTGCTCAACCCACTCCTGGCTTTGGGTCAAAGAAAAAGAAACTAAATCTGCACCAAAAAAGCTGCTTTTCCGCAATGTGGGACCTTAGCCTTGAAGTACTTTTACATTTTTACATTTAATTAGTGATGAAAAGTTATGGCCACAGTTGCACAAAAATATTTTTTGATTAACCCTTTACTGCTCCATCCATTTTTTTGATTTTCGGTTCTTTACTCCCTGTCTTCCAAAAGCCATACCTTATTTATTTTTATGTTCTTAGAGCCATATGAGGGATTAATTTTTGCAGGGCAAATTGTACTTCATATTTATACCATTACATTCCGTGCAATGTACTAGGAAGCTGGAAAAAAATTATGAATGGGGTGGCATTGGAGAAAAACTGTGTTTGTGCGACTTTCTTAGGGGCACAAATGACATTCACTGTGAAGCAAAAATGACATGTCACCTGCATTCTTTGAGTAGATATGATAAAAAAAAAAATCCAAAATTTGCAAAAAAAGAAAGAAAAATTCTTATATTCTGACACCTGTAACTACTATATAGTTCTGTGTATGGGGTGTGTTTTTTGTGGAGCCAGATGTACTTTTTAGTTATACCATTTTATGGAATGTTTATTGTTTTGATCACTTGTTATTCAAATTTTTATGGGAGGGGAAACATCACAGAAATGGCAGTTAGGCTCTTTTGATTTTTTTTCCCACTATGGCATTCACCGTATGGGAAAAATATGTTTATAAGTTTGTAGACTGGGTCTTTTCAGACACAGGTATACCTAATGTGTATGTGTTTCACTTTAGTTATTTATTTTTATATGTATTCTAGGGAAAAGTGGGTAATTTGAAATTTTAGATCTTTTTAATTTTTTGTTTTTTTAACTTATTTTTTTCTGTTATTTTTTAGTCTTGTAGTTTAGCTTAGTCTTGACCCCAGGGGGTGTCATCACTTACAGTGCCTTGCGAAAGTATTCGGCCCCCTTGAACTTTTCAACCTTTTGCCACATTTCAGGCTCCAAACATAAAGATATAAAATTTTAATTTTTTGGTGAAGAATCAACAAGTGGGACAGAATCGTGAAGTGGAACGAAATTTATTGGATATTTTAAACTTTTGTAAAAATTTAAAAACTGAAAAGTGGGGCGTGCCAAATTATTCGGCCCCCTTAAGTTAATACTTTGTAGCGCCACCTTTTGCTGCGATTACAGCTGCAAATCGCTTGGGGTATGTCTCTATCAGTTTTGCACATCGCGAGACTGAAATTCTTGCCCATTCTTCCTTGGAAAACAGCTTGAGCTCATTGAGGTTGGATGGAGAGCGTTTGTGAACAGCAGTTTTCAGCTCTTTCCACAGATTCTCGATTGGATTCAGGTCTGGACTTTGACTTGGCCATTCTAACACCTGGATACGTTTATTTGTGAACCATTCCATTGTAGATTTTGCTTTATGTTTGGGATCATTGTCTTGTTGGAAGATAAATCTCCGTCCCAGTCTCAGGTCTTTTGCAGACTCCAACAGGTTTTCTTCCAGAATGGTCCTGTATTTGGCTCCATCCATCTTCCCATCAATTTTAACCATCTTCCCTGTCCCTGCTGAAGAAAAGCAGGCCCAAACCATGATGCTGCCACCACCAAGTTTGACAGTGGGGATGGTGTGTTCAGGGTGATGAGCTGTGTTGCTTTTACGCCAAACATATCGTTTTGCATTGTGGCCAAAAAGTTCGATTTTGGTTTCATCTGACCAGAGCACCTTCTTCCACATGTTTGGTGTGTCTCCCAGGTGGCTTGTGGCAAACTATAAACGAGACTTTTTATGGATATCTTTGAGAAATGTCTTTCTTCTTGCCACTCTTCCATAAAGGCCAGATTTGTGCAGTGTACGACTGATTGTTGTCCTATGGGCAGACTCTCCCACCTCAGCTGTAGATCTCTGCAGTTCATCCAGAGTGATCATGGGCCTCTTGGCTGCATCTCTGATCAGTCTTCTCCTTATTTGAGATGAAAGTTTAGAGGGACGGCCGGGTCTTGGTAGATTTGCAGTGGTCTGATACTCCTTCCATTTCAATGTGATCGCTTGCACAGTGCTCCTTGGGATGTTTAAAGTTTGGGAAATCTTTTTGTATCCAAATCCGGCTTTAAACTTCTCCACAACAGTATCACGGACCTGCCTGGTGTGTTCCTTGGTCTTCATGATGCTCTCTGCGCTTTAAACAGAACCCTGAGACTATCACAGAGCAGGTGCATTTATACGGAGACTTGATTACACACAGGTGGATTATATTTATCATCATCAGTCATTTAGGACAACATTCAGAGATACTCACTGAACTTCTGGAGTGAGTTTGATGCACTGAAAGTAAAGGGGCCGAATAATATTGGACGCCCCACTTTTCAGTTTTTTATTTTTTTACAAAAGTTTAAAATAACCAATAAATTTCGTTCCACTTCACAAATGTGTCCCACTTATTGTTGATTCTTCACCAAAAAATTAAAATTTTATATCTTTATGTTTGAAGCCTGAAATGTGGCAAAAGGTTGAAAAGTTCAAGGGGGCCAAATACTTTCGCAAGGCACTGTATATAATGCACTGCAATGCTAATGTGACAAATTATGAAATTGCTGTACTTCTATTAAAGGCTGCCTAGTGCATACTGTAATAGAATGCTGAAAGACAAGCATGGGAGCCTTCAATAGGCTTCCAGCTATCATGTCTATGGATTGCTGTTTCCTGTATCTTGTTCTGAGGGTTAACAATCCAACCCAAAATGGTGGCACTTTTGTGCTGCCGGGGAAAATGCCACCTTCGTCAGCTTTGACAAAGTTGTTAGGAGGGTTCCACCTGGGTCTCTGCTGTATATTATAGTGGAGACCTGACTGCTATGGCTTGCTGCTCTGCTCCTGAATGCCACTCCATATTTAAATACCCAACATCCGCCGTAATAGTACGATGGATGTTGAAAGATTTCAGTTACTGTACAAAACTATCATTTACATTCTACAGAAAGTTGAGCTACCATCCAATGGGGCTACGCTACTCCATCATTCTAAAAGATAAGTGTAGATTGGCTTGCTTGGCTTAGCTTGCTGGCTAGCTTGGCTGACATTAACACAAAGGAAGGTACATGTCACTTAGGGCTGAGGAAAGTGGAAGTACTGGAGATCATGGAAATTATGTTCTTTGCAGGATACATTAATTGCATTTTCACACAATGACACAGCGGACCTCCACTATGATAAAAATAATATATACAAATATAGTAGAATGCCTCTACTATACAGTGGGTACGGAAAGTATTCAGACCCCTTTAAAATTTTCACTCTTTGTTTCATTGCAACCATTTGCTAAAAGCAAAAAAGTTCATTTTATTTCTCATTAATGTAAACTCAGCACAACATCTTGACAGAAAAAAAACAGAAATGTAGATATTTTTGCAAATTTATTAAAAAAGAAAAACTGAAATATCACATGGTCATAAGTATTCAGACCCTTTGCTCAGTATTGAGTGGAAGCACCCTTTTGAGCTAGTACAGCCATGAATCTTCTTGGGAATGATGCAACAATTTTTCACATCTGGATTTGGGGATCCTCTGCCATTCTTCCTTGCAGATTCTCTCCAGTTCGGTCAGGTTGGATGGTGAACGTTGGTGGACAGCCTTTTTCAGGTCTCTCCAGAGATGCTCAATTGGTTTGAGGTCAGGGCTCTGGCTGGGCCAGTCAAGAATGGTCACAGAGTTGTTCCGAAGCCACTCTTTTGTTATTTTAGCTGTGTGCTTAGGGTCATTGTCTTGTTGGAAGATAAACCTTCGGCCCAGTCTGAGGTCCAGAGCACTCTGGAAGAGGTTTTCTTCCAAGATATCTCTGTACTTGGCCGCTTTAATCTTTCCTTCAAATGCAACCAGTCGTCCTGTCCCTGCAGCTGAAAAACACCCCCATAGCATGATGTTGCCACCACCATGTTTCACTTTTTGGGATTGTATTGAGCAGGTGATGAGCAGTGCCTGGTTTTCTCCACACATACCCCTTAGAATTAACGCCAAAAAGTTCAATCTTCGTCTCATCAGACCAGAGAATCTTATTTCTCATAGTCTAGGAGTCCTTCATGTGTTTTTTGGCAAACTTTATGCAGGCTTTCATATGTCTTGCACTGAGGAGAGCCTTCCTTCAGGCCACTCTGCCATAAAACCCCGACTGGTGGAGGGCTGCAGTGATAGTTGACTTTGTGGAACTTTCTCCCATCTCCGTACTACATCTCTGGAGCTCAGCCACAGTGATCTTTGGGTTCTTCTTTACCTCTCTCACCAAGGCTCTTCTCCCACGATTGCTCAATTTGGCTGGACAGCCTGGTCTAGGAAGAGTTCTGGTCGTCCCAAACTTCTTCCATTTAATGATTATGGAGGCCACTGTGCTCTTAGGATCCTTGAGTGCTGCAGAAATTTTTTTGTAACCTTGGCCAGATCCTTGCCTTGCCACAATTCTGTCTCTAAGCTCCTTGGGCAGTTCCTTTGACCTCATGATTCTCATTTGCTCTGACATGCACTGTGAGCTGTGAGGTCTTATATAGACAGGTGTGTGCCTTTCCTAATCAAGTCCAATCAGTTTCATTAAACACAGCTGGACTCCAATCAAGCAGTAGAACCATCTCAAGGAGGATCAGAAGGAAATGGACAGCATGTGAGTTAAATATGAGTGTCACACCAAAGGGTCTGAATTCATATGACCATGTGATATTTCAGTTTTTCTTTTTTAATAAATTTGCAACATTTTTTCTGTCAAGATGAGGTGCTGAGTGTACATTAATGAGAAATAAAATGAACTTTTTTTCCTTTTAGCAAATAGCTGCAATGAAACAAAGAGTGAAAAATTTAAATGGGTCTGAATACTTTCCGTACCCACTGTATAAGGTATCCCTGTGCCTGGAAATGCCCGGTTTAGACAACTGTATAAAACTTTTTCCCAAAGGAACTGAACTGCTGTTTATTCGCTGTTTCACCTCCCATAAAATTTGGATTAAAAGTAATAAACATTCTCCAAATTGGTATAAAAAAGGTACATCTTATGCATCCCCGTACACGGAAAAAATTACAGGTGTCAGAATATGGCGACTCCAAGAATTGGGTTTTTTTGCAAAATTTTGGATTTTTTTTTAAAGTTAAAATGTAAAAAAAAAAACTAAATAAATTTTGTATCATCGTAACTGTACTGACCCGTAGAATACATGTGACACAACAATTTGGATGCACAGAGAATGCCGTAAAAACAAAGCCCATAAGAAAGTTGCACAAATGCAGTTTTCCTCAACCCCATTCTGAATTTTTTTCCTACCTCCCAGTGCATTTTATGGAATATTAAATTATTCCATTACTGCAACAATTAAGCCCTCACACAGCTCTGCAAACGGAAAAATAAAAAAGTTATGGTTAAAGGCAGGGAGTCAAAAATGAAAATCGAATACTGAAAAATGGCTGCGGCAGAAAAGGGTTAACTGTATTGTCATGGCCGATCATCAATCTTTATTTTGCTAGTTATTACTGGCCAAACAGTACAATTATTTTTGTGTGTTTTGGACTAATAGTGCACTGTACTAGTCCTTGTATGTTCTTGCTCTTAAACAGCATGGTATGATGGCAGACCTGCTTTAAAAATATAAAGGTTAAATAAAATAAGTTAACATTGTACTTACCTATAGCATACTTTTTTGCAGATGTGCTATTTGGGCCCCAATGAAAAATGTATAATGCGGCTCCATTCTACCTTGTGCAATTTAGAATAACAGTATATTTTATGTGAGTGAGCTTTATGGTCCATTGATTGCACCCCCTATAGCTATGCCCCTGCTCCAATGAGCATTTCAGATCACGTAGATAGATAGTACTATATGAAAGCATAACTGAGAACAATATTAGGAGCATGGTAAAAGCAAGAATCTTGTTGTCCTCTAGTTTGATGTTATAGAAAGATGCTGAGAAAGGTGTAGATATATTTTCTTTTTCTAAATATCTGTATAATACATTTGTCATTATAGTGTACTATAAAGAAGAATGCATTCTGTCCTAGTACTTTGGAAACACTTGATGACGCATTTGAGTTCTTTACCTTATATAAAGCACAAAAGCCTCATACATCTATGCACATAAAACTCTCAGGTCACTTCTAATAGACTCACATTTCTTCTATCGGTGCTTAAATAATGCATTCAATGTTGCTTTTTCTGTTTCCATCCCATAATTTGACAAAATACTTTCAGAGTATGTTTTGTAATGTCAATGGAGAAGGCATATAAGTGGTATTTGGCCTTGGATAAATGGAGTATCTAATTATTTCTAAGGACCAGAGGAACATGCTATGAGTCTGTGCTTTAAGGCTGACGCTATTAACAAATTTGTTTGCTAGTTCTCAGAGAACGGCAGGCTTTCTTTGTTCATTTTAAGTACCATGGAATTAAGCCAATGTCAAGAGTTGGGCTGAGGGGTGATTTAAGGCTATGTAACATCATTTGCAAAATCTCACACCATTGAATACAGACTCATTTTGTACATGAAGACAGTACTTTCTTTTATGTACTCTGGCAGATCACACTAAAAATGGATGAAATAAAATACTTCTATGGTATCATTTCCTTTTTATACAGGCAACAATCGCATTCTTTCTGCATTTTCTTGTACCTGAATAGAATGGAATACAGAGCATTACAATGAGAGATGAATAAGCATATCAGGCTTTTTAAACAGATTCAGAGATACTTGTTATCATCGCTGTAGACCATAGATCAGAAACACATTGATGTTTGAAGGGACAACTATATCCATTAGGATAATGTGGTTCATGGATGTAACTACAAAAGACATAGAGATTGTGATCGCACACTGTTCCAGAGCCTGAGAGGGTCAAAAGATCCCTCTGCTCCATATAAGGGAACCTGTCATATAACCAATGTTTGGTGTTTGGGGAGTAAATTGAAATATCCTTATTTTGGGTTCATCAGCTCTAAGTAATGTTTTTGTACATTTATATACAAGTGCATCTCAATAAATTAGAATTTCTTTGAACCGTTTATTTCTTTTAGTAATTAAATTAAAAAAGTGACCTCCTATATTTTCTAGATTCTTTACACACAGAGTGTTCTATTTCAAGTGTTTTATTTCTGTAAATGTTAATTATGGATTACAGCTAATGAAAACCCAAATCTAAGAAAATTAGAATATTGTAAAAAAGTTCAGTATTATAAATTCAGTGTGTCACCTGCCAAGGTTTCCTAAGCCTTTAAATGGTCCCTCAGTCTGGTTCAGTAGGACACACAATCATGGAAGACTGCTGATTATGAATTGAATTACTGAATTACTGAAATGAATGAATGTGTCAAAAATATTCTAATTTATTGAGATGCACCTGTACATTAAACCCTTCTGACAGCTATCTTACATTATGTGTATGTGCAACTTATTGTATCTTTTTTTTTTTTTTTTTTTTTTTTTTACCTTTACCTTTTTATCTGTACCTACTGTCACTGTAATGTGCTGAGATCACAGTATGTAGTGTGTCCATAAAATAGCTTATATAGACACACATATTCAAATAAAAATTTTCTTGTAGCCTCCCCTATACAAAGTCGGTAGCTGAGTGAGATGCATGGATATACATCGATATCATGGGGCCCCATAACAATAATCAGAATTGTGCCCCCTCTTGCAAAAGAAAACAAACTGAAAAAACAGAGTTCAGAAGGACAGTGGTTGTAGAAATAATGTATTTCTCTTGACATTTTAAGCAAATGCATTTTAAAAATTAAAGACTTGACCAACAATTACAACAATGGTGTGCTTACCTCTGCCTAGAGTCCACTAGTTCACCATAGTCTCCATATTTGACAATATGTTTACCTACTGCTACTTTATAAATTCAAGGGTTGGGGTTCCTCAAGGCTCAGTCCTAGGTCCCCTCCTCTTCTCTCTGTACACAGCCCCAGTTGGACAAACCATTTGCAAATTTGGCTTTCAATACCATCTTTATGCAGATGATACCCAACTATATACCTCATCCCGTGACATCACCCCTGCACTACTACAGAACACTAGTGACTGTCTCTCTGCTGTCTCTAACATCATGTCTTCTCTTTATCTGAAATTGAATCTTTCAAAAACTGAACTTCTTGTGTTCCCTCCATCTACTAACCGACCTAACCCTGATATCTCCATTTCTGTCTGTGGTCTTACTATTACCCCGAGGTGGCATGCCCGCTGTCTGGGGGTTGTATTTGATTTAGATCTCACCTTTACCCCACATATTCAATCACTTGCACACTCTTGCCACCTGCACCTTAAAAACATTTCTAGAATTTTCCCTTTTCTCACCATCAAAAACCCTCATTGTCGCTCTGATTCTCTCTCATCTTCACTATTGCAATTCTCATCTAATTGGGCTTCCTCTTACTAAACTCTCCCCACTATAATCTGTCCTGAATGCAGCCGCCAGACTCATCTTTCTGTCAAACCGGTACACAGACGCATCTACCTTGTGTGAGTCATTGTATTGGTTGCCCATCCATCACAGAATACAATATAAAATTATCACACTGACCCACAAATCCATCCATAGCACTGCACCCCCTATATCTCCTCTCTCATCACTGTCTACCGCCCTAATCGTCCTCTCCGTTCTGCCAATGACCTTAGACTTGCATCCCCTGTTATCCGATCATCTCATTCCCGCCTCCAAGACTTTTCTCGAGCTGCACTGGTGCTCTGGAATGCTTTACCCAAGACAATCCAATTAATCCCCAACTACAGCAGCTTCAAAACTGCCCTAAAATCACATCTGTATATTCAGGCTTATCACGTGATCTGATCACAGTGTAGTGTGTAGAGGTGGAGAACAATAACACCTTTTATCCTTCCTCCTCTGTTCCTCAGATCCTGGCCCCTCCATCTAGAAGTTACACTGCCCTCCTTGCGCTTAATATCTGTTTATTCACAGATACTGTCTGGTTCATACAGCTTCAGTTACACAACCTTTTCTATTAATAGATGGCTGGACCAAGGTAGCAAACAAGCCCTCTGACCTCTTGTGTCCCCTTATCTCCTCATAGAATGTAAGCTCTTGCGAGCAGGGCCCTCACTCCTATTGTTTGATATGTTTCTTTCTTTGTCACATTGTAAAGTCTCATATTGTCTGTTCATGTGTCTTCTGATTTGTAAAGTGCTACGGAATATGTTGGCGCTATATAAATAAAGTTATTATTATTAATATTATTAAGGGTTAATGGTTTTCTGAGAGGATAGTGGGGCATGTGTGACACACTGTATCATAAACCTCAATAAACAGAGTAGGGGAAGGATTTATGATACTTGGAATGCCAGACATAGTAACTGCCCAATGGGCCGCATTGCAATTGGCTGCTCTGCCTTCAAAGTAGGTACACCATTCCTGAGATTTATTAGTGACATATGCAGATGTGTATTTATTTGCTTGTTCTATTGGCTGGACATGTGTATCACAAGTAAAGCAATTTTTCTAAACACAACGTGGTTTTGTGACAAATTATCACAAAAAGTTATGCTAACTTTCCTATTTTTGTTTATGTTTGAACACCCATTGTAAGAGGGTGAATTTCAAGACTTTTGTTATTGTGTTGTGAATTATTTTCAAGATGTATTAGAACCCTTAACCAAACTGAAAATCAGTTAAGTGTGGACATATCCTTAATTAGATACAGAGTAGTGTTTAGGTGAATGTTTGAAGTGTATATTTTCTGATGTCTTCGGCTTAATTCTTATAGTATACAGTTTTAGATATTAAGAAGATCTTTGTGGTAGATAAAACTACTGTGGTTAAGATGTGATCCTTGTATATAATGCACCAAGAGGTCTAGTTATAGTAAAAAAAATTTTTAACTTGTTCTGCAAGTGGCCGTGGAGTCTGGACCAATAAGTTTTAATGACAATTATGGCTATGCATGATGCCTTTTTCTTCCTGAATGTAGAAAATAATATGTTACCTCTCATATTAAAGTATGTCACAATGTTAATTCAGGTGAGTACATGACCCAGTTGAATCATGTTCCTCTGTCTAAGGTTTAAAAAGCTACAACCTGAGCTTCATAGCAATTTAAAAGGCATTTATCAAAATGACAGCAATCCTATGGAAGAAAATATGACACTTTCTGTGCTGTGTTTGCTTTGTAGTAACATCAAAAGAATAAAATGGAACAAGACCTTAAAGAAAATGCAAATCGTCCTTGCAAGAAATCTGGGAAAAGATAAAAATATACTTTTTTCCGCATGCTTTACTCCCTACATTTGGGACACAATGGAATTTGTTCTGAGAGTCTTTAGTCTATAGTATTCCTAAATAGAATGTGCTTTCATAATAATGGTGACAAGGTGCCTGGAGAAACCGAAAAAAAATGGAGGTTCGGCTCTTTTGATTTTCTATCCCGCTACGGCGTTCATTGTATGCGAAATATATTTTTAGAAGTTTGAAGGGGTTTTTAGACACAGGGATACTTAATATGCATGTGTTTCACTTAATTTTAGTACTTTTATATGTGACCTAAGGAAAGGGGCGTGATTTGAAATTTTATTACTTTTTATTTTTGAATTTTTTTATATATTTTTTTTTTACTATCATTTTTCAAACACCTAGGGGTCTTGAACCCCAGGGGGTTCTGATCACTAATACAATGCATTGCAAAATACCGGCACTTCTATTACAGACTGCAGAGACAAGCCTGGGAGCCTTTAATAGGCATCCAGATGTCATGTGAATGGATCGCGCACCTCCAGATCTTGTTCTGGGGGTCGGTGATTCACCCCAAAATGGTGGTGCCCATGTCCTATCAGAAAAACGGCACCTCAGTGAGCTTTGACCAAGACACCAAGGGGATTAATGCATGTGATCAGTGCATTACCGATGTACAATACAGTGGAGATATGGCTGCTGCTCTGCCAGGTATACAGATCACGTGATCGGGGAATGAGTTAAGGTGGGACTAAGAAGTACTTACTAAATAACACATGGAGCTATAACCCATGCAGTGTGATAAATGGTGACACTAAATATATTAAACATATAAGCCATGCCTTTACAAAATACAATATAAATATACATATAAATACTAATATAAAATATTCTATATATTATAATGATACAATTGATACATCAATAAATATACTATAAAATATTTATTTATTATGCTTATTTGTATAGCACCATCATATTCTGCAGCGCATTACATACATTGACAGTCACTGTCCCATATAGGGCTCACAATCTACATTCCCTATCAGTATGTCTTTGGAGTGTAGGAGGAAACTAACGCAAACACGAGAAGAACATACAAACTCCTTGCAGATGTTGTTCTTGGCAGGATTTGAACCCAGGAGTCCAGCTCTGCAAGGCTGCAGTGCTAACCACTGAGCCACCGTGCAAATATTCACACATATATCATTAGTCCCCAAATTACATCCATATATACCTATCAATATGACTTATCCATTAAAGTACAATAAAATGTAAAAAAAAAAAAAAATTTAAACACAACTGTCAATCTAACAATCTTATATCTGGTCCAGAAAGACAAAAAAAAAAAAAAAATTAGACACAACAGTTAATGCACACAATAATAACCGCAGTTAAAAAAAAAGTTAAAAGGGAGTATATATAGGAAGTATACAGTGGGTAAGGAAAGTATTCAGACCCCTTTAAATTTTTCACTCTTTGTTTCATTGCAGCCATTTGCTAAAAGCAAAAAAGTTCTTTTTATTTCTCATTAATGTACACTCAGCACAACATCTTGACTGAAAAAAACAGAAATGTAGATATTTTTGCAAATTTATTAAAAAAGAAAAACTGAAATATCACATGGTCATAAGTATTCAGACCCATTGCTGTGACACTCATATTTAACTCACATGCTGTCCATTTCCTTCTGATCCTCCTTGAGATGATTCTACTCCTTCATTGGAGTCCAGCTGTGTTTAATTAAACTGATTGAACTTGATTAGGAAAGGCACACACCTGTCTATATAAGACCTCACAGCTCACAGTGCATGTCAGAGCAAATGAGAATCATGAGGTCAAAGGAACTGCCCAAGGAGCTCAGAGACAGAATTGTGGCAAGGCACAGATCTGGCCAAGGTTACAAAAGAATTTCTGCAGCACTCAAGGTTCCTAAGAGCACAGTGGCCTCCATAATCCTTAAATGGAAGAAGTTTGGGGTGACCAGAACTCTTCCTAGACCTGGCCGTCCAGCCAAATTGAGCAATCATGGGAGAAGAGCCTTGGTGAGAGAGGTAAAGAAGAACCCAAAGATCACTGTGGCTGAGAAAGTTCCACAAAGTCAACTATCACTGCGGTCCTCCACCAGTCGGAGCTTTATGGCAGAGCGGCATGAAGGAAGCCTCTTCTCAGTGCAAGACATATGAAAGCCCGCATAGAGTTTGCCAAAAAACACATGAAGGACTCCTAGACTATGAGAAATAAGATTCTCTGGTATGATGAGATGAAGATTGAACTTTTTGGCGTTAATTCTAAGGGGTATGTGTGGAGAAAACCAGGCACTGCTCATCACCTGCCCAATACAATCCCAACAGTGAAACATGGTGGTGGCAGCATCATGCTATGGGGGTGTTTTTCAGCTGCAGGGACAGGACGACTGGTTTCAATTGAAGGAAAGATGAATGCGGCCAAGTACAGAGATATCCTGGAAGAAAACTTCTTCCAGAGTGCTCTGGACCTCAGACTGGGCCGAAGGTTCACCTTCCAACAAGACAATGACCCTAAGCACACAGTTAAAATAACAAAGGAGTGGCTTCGGAACAACTCTGTGACCATTCTTGACTGGCCCAGCCAGAGCCCTGACCTCAACTGGAGAGGATCTGCAAAGAAGAATGGCAGAGGATCCCCAAATCCAGATGTGAAAAACTTGTTGCATCATTCCCAAGAAGACTCATGGCTGTACTAGCTCAAAAGGGTGCTTCTACCCAATACTGAGCAAAGGGTCTGAATACTTATGACCATGTGATATTTCAGTTTTTCTTTTTTAATAAATTTGCAAAAATATCTACATTTCTGTTTTTTTCTGTCAAGATGGGGTGCTGAGTGTACATTAATGAGAAATAAAATGAACTTTTTTGCTTTTAGCTTATAGCTGCAATGAAACAAAGAGTGAAAAATTTAAAGGGGTCTGAATACTTTCCGTACCCACTGTACAGTGGGGAAAATAAGTATTTAGTCAGCCACCAATTGTGCAAGTTCTCCCACTTAAAAAGATGAGGCCGGCCTGTAATTGACATCATAGGTAGACCTCAACTATGAGAGACAAAATGAAAAAAAAAAAAACAGAAAATCACATTGTCTGATTTTTAAAGAATTTATTTGCAAATTATGGTGGAAAATAAGTATTTGGTCAATAACAAAAGTTCATCTCAATACTTTGTTATATATCCTTTGTTGGAAATGACAGAGGTCAAACGTTTTCTGTAAGTCTTCACAAGGTTGGCACACACTGTTGCTGGTATGTTGGCCCATTCCTCCATGCAGATCTCCTCTAGAGCAGTGATGTTTTGGGGCTGTCGCTGGGAAACACGGACTTTCAACTCCCTCCAAAGGTTTTCTATGAGGTTGAGATCTGGAGACTGGCTAGGCCACTCCAGGACCTTGAAATGCTTCTTATGAAGCCACTCCTTCGTTGCCCTGGTGGTGTGCTTGGGATCATTGTCATGCTGAAAGACCCAGCCATGTTTCATCTTCAATGCCCTTGCTGATGGAAGGAGGTTTGCACTCAAAATCTCACGATACATGGCCCCATTCATTCTTTCATGTACACGGATCAGTCGTCCTGGTCCCTTTGCAGAGAAACAGCCCCAAAGCATGATGTTGCCACCCCCAGGCTTCACAGTAGGTAAGGTGTTCTTTGGATGCAAGTCAGCATTCACTCTCCTCCAAACACAACGAGTTGTGTTTCTACCAAACAGTTCTACTTTGGTTTCATCTGACCATATGACATTCTCCCAGTACTCTTCTAGAACATCCAAATGCTCTCTAGCAAACTTCAGACTGGCCCGGATATGTGCTGGCTTAAGCAGGGGGACACGTCTGGCACTGCAGGATCTGAGTCCCTGGCGGCGTAGTGTGTTACTGACGGTAGCCTTTGTTACGTTAGTCCCAGCTTTCTGCAGGTCATTCACTAGGTCCCCCCGTGTGGTTCTGGGATTTTTGCTCACCGTTCTTGTGATCATTTTGACCCCACGGGGTGAGATCATGCGTGGAGCCCCTGATCGAGGGAGATTATCAGTGGTCTTGTATGTCTTCCATTTTCTAATTATTGCTCCCACAGTTGATTTCTTCACACCAAGTTGCTTGCCTATTGCAGATTCAGTCTTCCCAGCCTGGTGCAGGTCTACAATTTTGTTTCTGGTGTCCTTCCACAGCTCTTTGGTCTTCACCATAGTGGAGTTTGGAGTGTGACTGTTTGAGGTTGTGGACCGGTGTCTTTTATACTGATAACAATTTCAAACAGTTACCATTACTACAGGTAATGAGTGGAGGACAGAGGAGCCGCTTAAAGAAGAAGTCACAGGTCTGTGAGAGCCAGAAATCTTGCTTGTTTGTAGGTGACCAAATACTTATTTTCCACCATAATTTGCAAATAAATTCTTAAAAAATTAGACAATGTGATTTTCTGGATTTGTTTTCTCATTTTGTCTCTCATAGTTGAGGTCTACCTATGATGTCAATTACAGGCCTCTCTCATCTTTTTAACTGGCAGAACTAGCACAATTGGTGGCTGACTAAATACTTTTTTTCCCCACTGTATATAGTATATATAGTATAGTATAGTATAGTATAGCATATATAGTATAGTATATATAGTGAAAAGTGGAAAATATAGTCAAAAGTCAAAGACAGAATAGAATAGTGATGTAGTGGGGACCAAGGAAAATATCACCCATAAATCTTCGCCTTTATATAGATTTTGTCAGAAGAGTGGATTTTATGATGTTTGGCAATGTAAATATGCTAGTAAAAAAGCTTTTTATTGCTTCAGTCGTTCTTAAGGGTCAATGTCTCGATTTAATTTAGTATTGGCTAATCATTATTGGTTAGATTAGATTGGTAGGATGGTTTATGAGTCAAATGGAATTTCTGATCACTCTGATTGCAGTAGATTTGGGTTTTGCTAATAGCAACGTGGGAAGGTCGGGTCCCTGGAGGTTTAATCCTGCTAGTTGTCTCTGATGGGCAGTCATGAGAGGATCCATGGGGAGATTGGCCTCTTTTGGGATCTGTTGGTTCTATGAATATTCAGTTTGTTTGGGATGACTTGAAGGTGTATTTGAGGGGTCTGTTTATTAAGGAGATTCTGAAATTGCGTGGATGCTTTACGGTACAGGATAAAGAGCTGGGAGAAAATAGTATTAAGGCAGAAATGCACATCTGAGGCTTTTTCTGATAGTAATCAGGCTCAATTATTTGAGGCCGAAGGGAAATATAAAGAATATCTTTGGAATAAAGTTCAGTAAAAGTTTTTTTTTTTTTGCAGGGCAGTCTTACTTTTGTGAATCTGGGATACCTGGGAAACTACTGGCCCATGTGGCTCAAAACAAAAAACAAATAAGATTACTTGTATACAGATTAGGTGGGGAGGCCTCTTGTATAGCCCATAGGGGATTACCCACAGAAGGCCAAGTTTCTTGAGTCTTCATTGGATATTGGAAGGGAATGAATAGATCAATATTTGAAGCAAATTAATTTTCCAGTGATATCTGAGGAGCAAAGAAATGGTCTTTTTACAGTGGAGGAGCTTAAAGAAGCTCTCAAATCTTTCTCAGAGGAACACTTCTCTGAGATCAGATGGTTTACTGTTCAAGGTTTATAGAAGGTATGGGATATATTTTTGCCTTGGTTATTGAAGATTTTGGGACACTCTGTGGATACTGGTGAACTCTCATTTCCAATCTCTGAACAGTAATCACACTTACTTTTAAAGAAGCGAAAAGTACCATATGAGGAGTCTTATAGATCAATATCTCTTTTAATTGCGGATGTTAAATTGTTTGCAAAAGCATTAGCACTGAGAGTTAGGAGGGTAATTGCATCTATTGTTCCTCCAGACCAATGTGGGTTTATACTGGGAATGACCACTTATACCATTCTTCATTAGCTGCTCACTAATATGCAGTTTGGTTATGGGGTGGCACGCTCCATAATGTTATTGAACGGTACTAAAACCTTCAACAGGGTGTAGTGGCCCTTCTTATGGTGAGCTTTGAAAAAGATTGGATTCATTCCAAATTTTGTTCCAAAAGTATGTAAATTTAATGTATACCTGCCCAAAGGCCAGGTTAAATATCAATGGAGAGCTAACTGCTTTCTTCTCCTAATTTAGAGTAACCCACCAAGGATGTCCTTTCTCCCCACTACTGTTTGCTATTTTTATGGAACCCCTAATGCTCAGGATAAGAAGCAATAGAACTTTGATTGGCTTTGTCAGTGGGGGGATAAAATATTACTTTATGTAGACAATATTTTGCTTTGTTTGGCAGATTTGGAGAAAGCAGTCCCTAAGGTTATGGGAGTCCTTGAGGGGTTTGGAAAGTTATCAATCATGGAGAGTAATGGGAAACGTGGCTTCTGTTAGATCCATTCGAAGTTAATAAAGTTGATAATTGAAGATTCTCCATCCAGCTCAAAATTTTGAGTACTTGGGAATAAAGATTGATTCTATGTTTCTCTTAGTGTCCTCCCATTGGCTATTAAACTGAGAGCTAATATTGATATATGGGTTAAGATGTCATTGGGCAGAGCAGATCATATTGCCCTTATGAAGACAGTTCTATTACCGCAAATTTTTTATGTATCGGGCAGAAAGAGAGTCAGATTAAAGCAGAAGTATCTATGGCGACCAGTGGAGCAAGGAGGAGCAGCTGTGACCTGGTCATCTAATAGATCTGTCCCTGATATCACCATTGCAGTCTCCAGCCTTACCATATCTCCTAGGTAGTATACCTGCTGCCTCAGGGTTATATTTGACTCAGACCTTTCCTTCACCCCCCATATCCAATTATTATTATTATTTTTTTTTTTTTTTTTGGGTATCCTGATTGTTGAAGTTAATGGGAGGACAGGAGGATGGTGTGCTGAGGAGAAGTGGTGGTGGTTTAGTTAATATTTTTGAGGTACTGGAAAGTGGTCAACTTCTTAAGGGACCTTATAAAGGGACACTTATGAATATCGGATTTGTTAAGAGTTTGAAAGTAAAATATAATCTTGGGGATTTAGGGAGCGCTTGTATGTCCTCCTCTATGAAATAATTTGTATATTAAGGAGTTTCTGTCAGTTCCAGATCCACATAGATGGGAGAGATATGGTATTCACTATGTTAATCACTTATTTAGGGATGATACACTGATTTCATTTGAGGAGCTGAAAAGTGAATATGTTTTGTGTGAAGGACTTATATTTAGATATTATAAAGTTAAACACACGTTTATAATTTGACGCATAAGGAAATTTTCTGGGTTGATAAATCTCAAATGATTGACGTCCTTATGAATACTTCTGGTTTAGTTAAGAAATCGCTTGCTCATTTATATTGGATTTTATGTAAAGTACTTTTTAGTAATATGGTCTGCCCAAATTAAGGGCAGTGGGTAAGGGATTTGGGTGGATTTGATGGGTGTCAGTAGGATAATATCTGAAAAAACACTAAAGAGATTTCACTGAATACAAATGTTATAAAATGTTTATATTGCATGCCAAGTATACTATACAAAGTGGGGGATAAATATGAGTCCAGTTGTTGGAGATGTTCTCACCCTAATATGGGTCTGGTCCATATGCTATGGGACTGCTGTAAGAGTACATAAATATTGCATGGATGTACATGATGAGATTGATGCCAAAATGAAGATGGCTATACCTAGGGGGGTTGATCTGACAGTTCTCCACTCTACTTTTAGCTTGGAAGGGGTTCTTGCTGAAAAGAAGTATAGCGATTGTATAATTGATTATTGTTTATAGCCCATGATTAACCTTTTCCCAACATCTGCTGTAATCGTACAGCAGATGGTCTGTCTTTAAAGATGGCAGCTTCTCTGCTTGTTAAGATATGGGAGCCATAGACACCGGGTCCATAGTCCACTGTTATCACAGGCACTGCTTTCTGTTATGTCCCCTTGAAGCTTCCCGTATCCCCTGAACCTGGTGAGATCGTGGGAGCTGTCCTGTTCCTATGACAGCTGGGAGCCTTATGAAGGTTCCCAGACTTGTCATAGCAATATAGTTATTGAGGCTGGTCTATGACCAACCTCCATAGCTATGTAGCGAAACTCCCATAGACTGCAATACAGTAATATTGCAGTCTATGGAGGGGGGCTAGTAAAATAGTTAAAAACAGTTTTAAAAAGTTTTTTAAAATATAATAAAAACAGAAAAAAACTAAAAATTCTAATTAACCCCTTTCCCTAGATTTGAAATAAAAATAAACAAAAACAACATAAACAAATTATACATTCCCGCGTCTGAAAATGCCTGGTCTACAAGTATATAAAAATATTTTTCCCATACAGCGAAAAGTGGGAAAAAAAAATCAAAAGAGCAAAATCGCTGTTTTATCGCCATTTTACCTCTCTTAAAAATTTGAATACAAAGTGATCAAAACATCAGACATTTCCCAAAGTGGTATAAGTAAAAAGTACATATGGCCCCACAAAAAAAGACACCTTAGACATCCCATTAAATGGAAATATAAAAAAGTTACAGGTGTCAAATTATGGCGACTTCAAGATTTTTTTTTTTTTTTGCATAGTTTAGGATTTTTGATAAGGGGTCAAAAAGTAAAAAAAATAAATAAATGTAGTATTCCCAGAATCGCACCAACCAATAGAATACAGTTGACATGTCATTTTGGCTGCATAATAAATGCGGTAAAAACAAAACCCATAAGAAAGTCGCACAAACTGTTTTTCTCCAGTTCCACAAGATTCTAATTTTTTTTTTTTACAGCTTCCCAATACATTGTATGGAATACTAAATGGTACCATTGCAAAGTACAATTTGTCCCTCAAACATTAAGCTCTCATATGGCTATGTGAATAAAAAAAATAAAAAAAGCTATGGGATTTGGAAGGCGGGGAGGTTATTGGCAAGTCTTTTTAAGGCTTTTTAGGGAAACCCTAGCTCATGAAAACATCCGATTTCTTCAGTCCAGCAGGGCAGACAAACTGAATCACAGTGCAGGAGTGTCATGATATTAGGTGCAGGTATGGTCTTATGATATCAATATTGGTCTATATTACTGCACAGTGGGGGTTGGTGCCTGAGATCAAGCCTAGTGGGGCAAATGGAATGTGGTCAAACTACTTTCTGGCACAGGCCTATTGTCCTGTCCCTGAAGCAATCAGCCATTTGGTCAAAAGCCTGTATCTGCATAAGACTGAAACCCTCATTAACCCAGCGGGGGTTCCTTTAGACAGGATATGTTATGCAAACGATCCGCATATCACTGATAGACACACTGGTGCTGCCGTTAGTTCAAAGGGCTTATGGTTTTATGACAATATCTGGCCTGGGGAACATCTTATAATCGCCCCGATAAATTCCCCAGATGCGTCCGGTCAAGGGGCACGCTCAGAATATACACATGTCACAGTTCAAAGCCCAGGAAAGGTCCAGGCACTGATCTCCTTACCCAAAGGGAGCTGGAGTGTCGAACTTGGAGTCTATGTATTGGGGATCTCGCCAGGAACCCCATTATACTACCAGCCCGACTCTATAAACATCCGGCAAATAATTATACCGGAAATTAATTCTAAGAGATGTAGAGAGGGGGCAGGGCTCCTCCCCCTGGTGACCTCACTCAGGGAGGAGACCAGGGGAGACAAAAGGGCTCCGCCCAGGCTGAACCAGGCTCTGTTGTCCTGTGAATTTGGTGATGCACGCTTCCTGGAGGCGAGCTGTGGGGGAAGGCAACCATGTGATGACCATGTGGTTGACATGTGGCCTAAGCAGCTAGGCTTGAGGCCCTGCTATGAACCTGAACGAGGCGTAACCACATGTAAGCAACACATGCTTTGTCCAAGACTGTGCCCTGAGCCTGCCACATGGGCTCAGAGAAATGGACTAACTTCTTGTTCCAGAAGGGTCTTCTGCCCTTTACTCTGCTAAGATCATCTGCTGCGGGACGTTCATAAGATAAGTGCCCTGGCTCAACACCTGGAGGCCAGAGAAACTATCACAAGCTGGTGTTGGTAATATATATTCTTTTCTTTCTGTTATTCCCATTTTTATTTTATGTATCGTGTTATGCTGTTTTCACTTGTATCTGCTTGTTAATCGCTTCATGTATTCTATGTATGTGTTAAGTGTCTAGTGCCAACCCATTTAGGGGTTAATAAATATATAAAATTTAGAAGGCCCGTTTTGCGTATTATCGTCTGTTGACCCAGCACATTCACGGAAAGTGGGTGTGAGGTAATCGAAGTGATCTCAGGTAGGCCAGAAGCGAGTTCTGGTAGGACGAGATTCTTCACAAGGAGGAAATGTAGAAAACTGAAAAAAAAGAGAACCCAGCCCCAAAAGGAACAAATATCAGCAATAAAGTATTTATTATTTAAACCATCATCTGAACGTCTGTTATGAAAAAGTCTCTGTTTTTGTTCCACCAATAAAATAGATGAATTTGCCCTTTACGGCAACCTTAATAATTTCTTCAGGAAATTAACATTAATAAAACATTTCGCTATTCAAGATAAGGGATTCTCTAGAACGCTTCTGAGGATCTTATATTACTTTTAAGCCCTACCCACTCCAGTCTCTTCGGTATCCCTCAAATTACTACAAAAAGAGATTTTTAATTTTATTTGTACAGTTAAGAGACCACATATTTCTAAATCAACTATGTATTACCATAAGTACCTGGGGGAACTAGCTTGTTTAATCCAACGTACCACCAATCGGCCACAATGGGTTTCCCTTGAAACAGTATTGGTAGACTCAATGTCCCTCCAGGCATTGTTATGGTCTCCATGCTTAAACTTTCTCCCGGTACCACCAATGGCGAGGGGGACCAACTAAATGATTGAAATTTGGAGAAAGACGAAATTCCTCTATAATCTCCAAAACCCAATATCCCCCCTTTTACCATTATTTCACAATCCTACCTCCAGGGCTTTCCTCCGCTAATTTTGCATTGTGGAAACAGACCCTCTAAAGCATATGGCGCCACTGGAGTGGCAGCCTGTTACAGCTCCTACTCACCTTGAGCTTTCTCTTCTTTTCCTTTTTTTGTCTTATTACTCTACTTAAGGAGCATTGCACTATGAATAACCACATAAAGACTTGGACTTGGGCCTTTGTAGTAATTTTTATTGTGTTTTCACTGGGATCGGATCACAACCTGGTGCATCTTCGACCTGTGTACAAGCCACTTGTACGTAGAGACCGAGCTGTCACCCGCATATTGAGGATATGGTCCGAGGAGAGTGATGAGGCTCTGAGGGATTGTTTTAACACAACTGCATGGGAAGAGCTGCAGGATTCCTATGGGGAGGAAATGGAAGGTCTCATACACTGCATAACAGACTACATTAATTTTTCTGTGGACAACACAGTACGCACAAAAGTGGTGAGGTGCTTCTCTAACAACAAACCATTGAGTAACCCTGATATAAAAGCTCTTCTCAAGGAGAAAAATATGGTATTTAGGCCAGGAGACAAGGAGAGACTGAAGGATGTGCAAAAGGAGCTGAGGCGTCAAATTATAAGAGAAAGATGGAACAGCAAATGGAAGACAAAAACATTAGTGAAGTCTGGAAAAGTCTAAAGTCAGTATCTGGACACAGACAACCTGTCTCCCAGATAGAAGGAGATACTAATTGACTCAACAAACTAAATCTATTGTTCAATAGCTTTGCTCACACACCAGCTCCTCCCACTCCAGCATGTCATTTAATCCTCTCTCCCACACTGACCTCACCTCCTACTGTTAGTTCTTACCTCCAGATCAGTAAATCTAGCAATCAATCATCTGAGAAAGGAACTCAGAAGGATCAAGGCGGGGAAGGCCGCAGGGCCAGATGGCATCAGTGCCAGACTATTTAAGACTGGCGGGGACCAGCTGTGTGGTATTATTACATATATGTTCAATATGAGCCTGAAGCTGGGAATGGTACCACAACTGTGGAAATCATCTTGCGTGGTACCAGTTCCAAAGACATCTCATCCGATGGACCTTAACAGCTACAGACCTTTAGCATTGACATCCCACTTGATGAAGGTCTTAGAGAGATTGGTTCTCAAATATCTCTGCCCTCTAGTGAGCTCGGCTATGGATCCTCTCCAGTTTGCTTATCGGCCGGGATTTGGGGTGGATGATGCCATCATCCACCTTCTACACAGAGCTCTTTCTCACCTGGAGAAACCAGGGAACACTGTGAGAATAATGAATAATAATGATAATTCTTTGATTTCTCCAGTGCTTTTAACTCCATACAGCCAGGGCTACTGAGAGACAAGCTGGCCCTTGTTGGAGTGGACCACCACCTCTCCAACTGGATCCTAGAATACCTCACAAACCGACCTCAGTATGTAAGAGCCCGGGACTGTGTGTCAGACACCGTGATCTGTAATGCGGGGGCACCTCAAGGTACAGTTCTTGCCCCTTTCCTCTTCACACTGTACATTGATGATTTTAGGTGCAACTCATCTAGCTGCTACTTACACAAGTATTCTGATGACTCTGCAATAGTAGGCCTCATCACAGACGAAGATGACAGGGAGTACAGAGAATTGAACCGGGATTTTGTGGATTGGTGCTAGTGAAACTACCTTAGGATTAATGCTGGGAAGACCAAGAAGATGATGGTGGACTTTCGCAAGCGCAGATACCCTCCAAAACCAGTGGACATCCAGGGGACGGGCATTGAGATAGTCAACACCTATAAGTACCTGGGTGTGCTCCTCAATAATTGGGGAGCCCCCTGGACCCAATGCAGGTGGTGGGTGATAGAAGGATACTGTCCGTGGTGATCTCTATGCTGGACAATAACTCCCATCCCATGCATGAGACCGTGATAGCACTGGGCAATACTGTCAGTGACTGACTGCTTCACCCTAAGTGTGATAAGGCGCATTATCGGAAGTCTTTCCTCCCCACTGCAGTTAGGCTGTACAACCAACACCGACCTAAGCAGAGATCGTTCCATACAGAGAACTGAAAGATCTTAAGTTGTGATATCCCTTCTACTACTTCTTTACCTTTACCTTTTTATCTGTACCTACTGTCACTATAATGCCTCTACCTTGGAGCTTTTGTATTTGTATTATCTATGCTGCTGTAACACACTGAATTTCCCCATGGTGGGACTATTAAAATATTATCTTATCTTATCATATCTTATCTTATTTTAAAAACAACCTCAACAACTTTGCGAAACTGTGCCTCTATAGGGCCTTGAACCGGGGCTCTAAATTGTAATATACCTTTGGCATTCTAGCTGTTAATTTGCTGAGGTAATCTGGAGAAATTTCACCCCATGCTTCCAGAAGCCCCTCCCACAAGTTGGATTGGCTTGATGGGCACTTTTTGTGTACCATACGGTCAAGCTGCTCCCACAACAGCTCAATGGGGTTGAGATCTGGTGACTGCGCTGGCCACTCCATTACAGATAGAATACCAGCTGCCTGCTTCTTCCCTAAATAGTTCTTGCATAATTTGGAGGTGTGCTTTGGGTCATTGTCCTGTTGTAGGATGAAATTGGCTCCAATCAAGTGCTGTCCACTGTTTATGGCATGGTGTTGCAAAATGAAGTGACAGCCTTCCTTATTCAAAATCCCTTTTACCTTGTACAAATCTCCCATTTTACCAGCACCAAAGCAACCCCAGACCATCACATTACCTCCACCATGCTTGACAGATGGCATCAGGCACTCTTCCAGCATCTTTTCAGTTGTTCTGCGTCTCATAAATGTTCTTCTGTGTGATCCAAACACCTCAAACTTCGATTCGTCTGTCCATAACACTTTTTTCCAATCTTCCTCTGTCCAATGTCTGTGTTATTTTGGCCATATTAATCTTTTCCTTTTATTAGCCAGTCTCAGATATGCCTTTTTCTTGGCCACTCTGCCCTGACGGCCAGCATCCCTGAGTCTTCACTGTAGACGTTGACACTGGCATTTTGCGGGTACTATTTAATGAAGCTGCCAGTTGAGGACCTGTGAGGCGTCGATTTCTCAAACTAGAGACTCTAATGTACTTGTCTTGTTGCTCAGTTGTGCAGCGGGGCCTCCCACTTCTCTTTCTACTCTGGTTAGAGCCTGTTTGTTTATATAAAAATTCTATGAAAATGAACAAATGAAAGTCAGACATTGCTTTTCTACCATGCTTCAACAGAATTTTTTTTTAAAAAAAAGAAAATTCATGAAACAGGCCTGGACAGAAATGATGGTTCCCTTAACTTAATATTTTTTTGCACAATCTTTTGAGACAATCACTGCAATCTAACGATTCCTGTAACTGTCAATGAGACTTTTGCGCCTCTCAACAGGTATTTTGGCCCACTCCTAATGAGCAAACTGCTCCAGTTGTCTCGGGTTTGAAGGTGACTTTTCCAGATGGCATGTTTCAGCTCCTTCCAAAGATGCTCAATAGGATTTAGGTCAGGGTTCATAAAAGGCCACTTCAGAATAGTCCAATGTTTTCCTCTTAGCCATTCTTGGGTGTTTTTAGCTGTGTGTTTTGGGACATTATCCTGTTGCAAGACCCATGACCTGCGACTGAGACCAAGATTTCTGACACTGGGCAGCACATTTCTCTCTAGAATCCCTTGATAGTCTTGAGATTTCAATGTACCCTGCACAGATTCAAGACACCCTGTGCTAGATGCAGCAAAGCAGCCCAGAACATAACAGAGCCTCCTCCATGTTTCACAGTAGGGACAGTGTTTTTCAAGATATGCATCATTTTTCCATCTGGCAACATAGCGCTGATGTGCCTTGCCAAAAATTTCGATTTTTGTCTCATCTGTCCATAGGACATTCTCCCAGAAGCTTTGTGGCTTGTCAACATGTAGTTTGGCAAATTGCTTTTGTCAGATTCAAGTTATTTCTGTGACCATTGTGGGTTTTTCTTTCATGAAACGAGGGGTGCCAACAATTTTGTCCACGTGTGTATATAGCAAGCCTGCTGAATACAACCCCCAAGGTCAGCAAGCCAAGAAAGTTGCACAGAGATTAGTAGAGGTAGCTGGCATGTTCGTTAATGGAAACATCCCTGAAGGTGTGACACAGAGTTTACATGGTTCCAGCTAACCTGCACTTTATATTCCCTTGGGTCTCCCTCATGTGTAGGGATTGTTCTGCTATTGAGGATCTCTTCATATATGGTGGACCTGCCCGCTGATTAAAAGACTCTGGACATCTCTTCACAGACTGTTGCAGATTGTTCTTGATTCTCCTATTCTTATTATCTTCACCCGTCTTCCTCTTTGGCTGCAGACGACCAGGTTTGAGCCATGCAGCATACAAATTATTATACTTTAAAATCTGGTATCCATGGCTTAATAGTTCTCATGGCCTGGGTCTGTTTTATTGTTTATAATTGTAATAATTGAATTAAAATACTCGTGATATCCGCTAGGCCTCTAAGGTTACTATCCCCAAAAAACGCAAAGTACCCCTTTCAAAATTTTATTTGTTTAGTTTAGTTTTTGTCTAACTTTAATTTGACCATAATGTGATACTCTATGTTTTCATTGACATGCTATTTTCTCATGTGTATTATATTCTGTTTACCTGTCATTGACGTTTTTATGTTATTCAATAAATACCTTTGAGACTAGAAAAGTGTTTTCCAGTTTTAGGACCAGATATTTTTATGAACATGGGGGCCCACATCAGGCATATGGGGGATTTTGAAGATCAGTGCATATACACCACCCACCCATGGTCCCAACTCATAGTGCTTTATAAGCGATACATAGATTATTTAGTTTTTATAAAATTCAGTGGTGTTCACCGCTTATCTTAACAACAGTGGGATCTTAATTTGAGTGGTACATCTTCCTAGCATAAAATTGAGTGCTTTGATTTGATCTTATGATCATACGATAAGGATAATAATATCTGTACTGGGAAAAAAAAAAGGAATAAAAATTATGAGCGAATTCTGGATTTCCTTTCGCTTCGATGCATCGAATCGCATTTTTTTATAAAATGGCCCCCGCACCTGTTAGGACAAGGGGCAAGGGACTCTGGGAGCGCGGGATCACCCACAATGCCAAGCGTGCAGCTAATCAGCAGCCAGCCGGACCTGTGATGTCACAGCCCTATATAAACCCTTGGCCATTTTAGGTACAGTCATCTCACATCGCTCTTAGTGTAGGGACAGACATCGGCAGAAGATAGGGAAAGACTTATAAAACAGATAGAAGTTCAGGGAAAGAACCTTAGAACTGTAGGGAAAGGATAGGTTAAGAATTGAGAGAAGAATTTGGGGTGGTTGCAGGGTCATTTACAGCAAGAATTTGCAGCATAATTCACATTGCAGCACTCACTGCCGTAATACTGCTGCTTATTACTCATATCTGTGTCTTCAAGGTGGAACACAACAAGCCTTTTGCAGTGCAGTACAGCAAAAAAACTGTGACTTATCATACACTAATATCTGCACGTATCTGTAAAAAACACCTTTTTAAAGCTGTTTATTATAAGGGGCTTATTCACTGTTCTTCCACAGCATAACATTACATTTGTCAGTACTATTGTGCCAAAGAAAACAGAATGATCATCCAATAATATCTGCACATATCTGTAAAAAACACCTTTTTAAAGGCGTTTATTATAAGGGGCTTATTCACTGTTCTTCCACAGCATAACATTACATTTGTCAGTACTACTGTGCCAAAGAAAACTCAATTATCATCCAATAATATCTGCACTTATCTGTAATAAACGCCTTTAACGTGGGGAAAGACATAACGACCATATTCGCCATTTTGTTACAAGTATAAAGTTGCAGGCCATTTATCAAAACAGTATTGTCAATAATAATTCAATAATTCTTAGGCAGGGTTCACACTACCGTTGATGTCCATTCTGATAGTGTCCGTTAAAAAAAAAAAAAAAAAACGGACACCTATCATAACAGACATTAACGGACAGTAACTGATGTTAATGTGTCCATTTTTTTAACTGATTCAATTAATGGATTCGTTAAAATAAAATGGACACATTAGCATCAGTTAGTGTCCTTTTTTTTAACGCTGTCCGTTTTTTGTTTTTTTTTTCTGCTTTCTGAGCATGCGTGGGAAAAAAACGGACATAAAATAACAGACAGTAACTGATGGCTATCAGTTACTGTCCGTTATAAGTCCGTTACCCATAGACTTCAATATTAAAAAAATAACGGACACTTGCTGTCCGTCAAGAATCCGTTTTTTTCAAACGGACAAAAAGTCCTGCATGTAGGATTTTTTTGTCCGCGAAAAAATAACGGGCTTCTGACAGATTTGGTGTAAACGGACACTAACGGACACTAACGGACACAATATAAAAATCCATTGAAATGGATGGAAATTTTAACAGATTTCTGACGTTTCAGCTAGTGTCCGATGCTAAAATCTTGTAACGGACAATAGCAACGGACACTACTAACGGTCACCAACGGTAGTGTGAACACCCCCTTAGCGGTTATCACTTATTTAAAGGTGTTAATTAGTGTCTAAACCCATAATGAGGACCTTATTTGCCATTTTGTTACCAGTATAAAGTTGCAGGACATTTTTAAAGACAGTATTGTCAATAATAATTCAATAATTCTTAGTGGTTATCACTTATTTAAAGGTGTTTATTAGTATCTAAACCTATAAGGAGGTCCATATTCACCATTGTGTTACCAGTATAAAGTTGCAGGCCATTTTTAAAAACAGTATTGTCAATAGTAATTCAATAATGTAATAATTTTAGTGGTTATCACTTATTTAAAGGTGTTTATTAGTGTCTAAACCCATGAGGACCATATTCGCCATTTTGTTCCCATTGTGCTGATGGAGCCGATACTGCTCCTGCCAACCCCACCCCTCCCACAGCTGCCATACCAATGCAAGTTGAGCACTCAGGGCCCCCTCGGTCAGACATGCAAGAGGATGGACGATGGCGCAGATAGGCAGCGACCAACTTGCTACATAGCATGTCTCTATAGTATTTCAGTTTGTCCTCCCTCTCAGTGGGTGTAAAAAAGGCCCCCATTTTTCCTCAGTAGCAAGGGTCTAACATGGTGGAGAGCCAGTAGTCTTCCCTCTGCCGAATGGTGACAATTCGGCTGTCACTGCGCAAGGAAGTCAGAATTCATCAGGCCATTTGCGCAAGTGACTCCGAGGGACTCCCTGCATCAATCTGCACTGCATACTGCCACGGTGAGTCTGGGTCATCTGCCTCATCCTTCTCATTTCCCTCTGGCTGTTCTTGTTGCTCCTGCTCCTTCTCTCCATCCATTTGGCTACACATTGATTGTGCTCCAATGTCCTCTGCATCCTCCTTCTCCTCCACTTCAGCCCCCACAGGGCTCCTGTGGCCGTTAGATGTAGACGCAACATCTCCAGTCCCCTCACCAGCCAGATTGAAAAGCATCTTTTCCAGGATGTGAATCAGTGGAATGACGTTGTTTATCCCGTAGTCCTGGCGACTGACTAACAAAATGGCCTCCTCAAAGGGAACGAGCAAACGGCAGGTGTCACGCATGAGCTGCCACTGGCTAAAGTTAAAGTTACAGTTGTGCTAGAGGCACAGGAAACTTGGTCAAAGTTGAAGGAAAGATGAATGCAGCACGTTATCAGCAAATACTGGAGGCAAATTTGCACTCATCAGCCAGGAAGCTGCGCATGGGACATAGTTGGATGTTCCAACATGACAACGATCCAAAAGAGAAGGCCAAGTCGACCTGTCATTGGCTACAGCAGAAGAAAGTGAAGGTTTTGGAGTGGCCATCTCAGTCTCCTAACCTCAATATCATTCAGCCACTCTTAGGAGATCTCAAGCGCGCAGTACATACAAGACAGCCCAGGAATTTACAGGAACTGGAGACTTTTTGCCAAGAAGAATGGGCAGTTTTACCATCTGAGAAAATTCATATTCTCTGAAAAAAGGCCAGAAAAAAATCAAAAAATCTGCGGGGGTATGTTAACTTTTTAGCACAACTGTACACAGGGGAGTACCTCTGTCCGCTTGGATCATAAAGAAATAGTTTATGGCTTTTCTCTGTTCATATAGTCGATCCAACATATGGAGGGTTGAATTCCAACAGGTGGAAACATCGCATATCAGCCTATGTTGTGGGAGGCCGTTCTGCCGCTGCAGCTCATGGAGGTTGTACTTGGCGGTGTACGAGTGGCTGAATTGCATGAAAAGTTTCCTTGACATTTTTAGGATGTCTTGCAGATGGGTGGAACACTTAAGGAAACGCTTGACAACCAGATTGAACACGTGCACCATGCAGGGCGCATGGCTCATCTCTCCTTGACGCAGCGCTGACAACATATTCTTCCCGTTGTCAGTCACCATGGTTCCAATTTTGAGTTGTCGTGGAGAAAGCCAGGATTCGATTTCTTGATGAAGGACACGGAGCAGTTCCTTCCCTGAGTGACTCAATTCGCCCAGGCAAACGAGGTGTAGAACAGCATGACACCGCCATGCCCTGCACATGTGGTATGCTGGAGAAGCACTGTGAATTGCCCCTGCAGTGGAGGTTGAGGACACAGTGGAGGATGAGGCAGACATTGTTGCAGGACCAATGGCGTGAAAACGTGGAGGCGGAAGCGGCGTCACCTGTCCAAGTTGCTGTTGTGTCTGGGCAAGAACCACATTCACCCAGTGGGCCGTAAAGGACATATATTGTCCTTGACCGTAGTTACAGCTCCACATGTTGGCGCTGCCGTGCACTTTGGCAGACACCAACAGGCTCAAGGACTGGCCCACCTTCTCTTCTACATATTTGTGCAGAGCTTGTACTGCTTTTTTTGGCAAAGAAATGACGGTTTGGGACTCTCCACCTCGGCTCGGCATAAGCCATCAGTTCTCTGAAAGGTGCAGAGTCCACCACTTAGAATGGGAGGGACTGCAGCACCAGCAACTTGGACAGGAGCATGTTCAGCTTCTGCACTGTTGGATGAGTGCACGCATACTGTTGTCTCTTCGAAATCGCTTCTGTGATGGTTTGCTGACGCAATGACTGACTAGGAGGAGGAGGAGGAGCAGGAGCATCACGACCAGCAGATGATGGGAAGGACACACAGCTTCCTTCGGCTGAGGTGGTGGAACCTTGACTGCCTGAAATGTGCGTGCCACTGGGTGCTGCAGCGGTTGCTGCAGCAGGCTGGACCACCAGATTGGAGCCACAGCTCTCCCAGGCCACTTTATGGTGACACTCAATATGTTGATCCAGGGCTGCATATGTTGATCCACACTTCACCTTCTGCCCACAGATTGAACATATGGTCATGTTGACCTCCCCCCGGCAGCTTTACGAAAAACTGCCACACCGCCGAGTAGGTGATTTTACCCCCAACATTCCGCACTGACTACTACTGCCACTGCCTCCGTGAACCCTTGCACCACTGCTTTCCGGGCAAGTAGGCTGCTGGGAAGCGGGTGGTCTACCCTGGGCACGTTTAGCTCCCGACCTCATACTGCTGCCAACCTGCTGACTCCCCCGCTGCCTCATGTGCAAGCTGCAACCCTCTTCTCCTGATGACGATGAAGCCCCTTCGTCACCACTACTACATCGTCATCCACTACTGTCTGCAGGTCACTGATGTCCTTCTCAACACCAGGTCCCACACCAATCTCCTCATCACTACTTGCCCAGTTACCGGAGGAAGTGGTGGATGTCTCCTCCAGATCTTGGCTGAGAAGTAGCTGCTGACTGTCCTCTACACTTACCCCAGTCCCATGGGTCTGCTGCCTTGGGATAACCTTAAACTCTGACTTGTTCTTCAAGCCGCACATCCAAACCCTCAACACCTCCTGCCGCCTCCAACTCAAGAACATCCATGGAATCTGCTCCTTCTTCACCCCTGAAACTACAAAGATACTAGTCCATGCTCTCATAATCCCCACTTAGACTACTGTAACACCGGTTGCTTAATACACCTCTCCCCCCGTTCTTCATCGGTCACTCCCCTCAGCCAATCCCTTCACTGGCTACCCTTTGCCCAGAGAATAGAGTTCAAATTACTAACGCTGACATACAAAGCCATCCACAACCTGTCCCCTCCATATATCTCCGACCTAATCTACCGCTACCTGCCCGCATGTAACCTCCGATCCTCCAAAGACCTCCTACTTCGCTCTGCTCTTATCCACTCTTCACAAAACCGTTTCCAAGACTTCTCCCATGCATCCCCCATACTCTGGAACTCATTATCACGACATATAAGACTGACCCCCACAATTACAAGCTACAAGAAGGCCCTGAAGACTCACCTATTCAGGAAGGCCTACAACTTCCAATAACACTACTGTCTAACACCTGAACAGCCTCTACCCCCACCTTCTGTCTCTATCCCTCTTCCCTCATAGATTGTAAGCTCTAGCGGGCAGGGCCTTGTATCCCACTGTGCCAGTTGATCACTGTTAGTATTATCTGTTTTTGTATATCTTGTGTACCGTATGTTAATCCTCAAGTGTAAAGCACCATGGAATTAATGGTGCTATATAAATAAACAATAATAATAAATAATAATAACAATACCTCCTCCTCACTGTACAGTGGATCTGAGCCCACAGCATAAAGTACTTCTCTAGCTGAGGGAACAGAAAAGGACAGAGGCAGGTTGAGGACAGGTGAGGACACAGGGCCTTCGGCTGGGCCATGCCATGCTAAGGGTTTTGTCTGACGAATTCATTGACTCTTGGCTGGGGGTGTCAGATGTGACTTGGGATAAATTGGATGACCGAGTCAACCAGTCTACAACCGTTGTGTTGCTGGTCAAGACACGACTGCTACTTGACACTGGGAGCTCAGGCCTCTGTAACTGATTCCTGCTGCCACGCCCCCTTACTCTGCTGCGACCTGTGCCTGCACCAGAAACATTTAGGCCTGTGGCCCTACCCTGTGCATGGTGTCTCGCTTCTCTGTCTGACATACTGTTCAATGAAAAAACGTAATTGCATAGGGCAAAGAGGCCTGTTATTTTCTACTTTGAAGAGAACGGCAAATATTCCCCTTATTTCTTTCCCCACTAATGAACACCTATAAAAAAAAGTGTGATAAAGGCAGGGCAGACACGGTTCTTTCTACCTGGCACTAACATGGACCTGGAAGGCTTGAGTTCACACTTGAGTTAGTTTTGACCCGTAACTGTCCAAATAAGTGAAGTGTGCAATGGTTCTAAGAGCGATGCCTGTCATGTGTTTGTCATACTGACTCCCTATGCATGTTACTGCAAGGCACAGTGTTCTACACCACTATACAGGCTCTCTGAAGACAGGAAATGGGTGTTTTTTAGCGATATTCGCAGCGAATTAATTCGGATCGAAGCTAATTTTTTTGGAACTTGGAAATGAACTGCAGAATCAAACTTTTGAGAAATTTGCTCATCTCTAGTTATAACTTACCACATACAACCAGTCCCATAGGCGTAATATTATTCAATGACACTTACTTAAATATCAGATGCCTCTCTGATTGCTCATTCATCACCTATAGATGGGCAAAAACTTTGAAAAATCAACTAGCATTAGTAAGTAGAGGAATGGTTCCAGGAAAATCCAAGCAACACCAGTTATATCCAGATTTCAGGTGCAATCATCCATTCCCAATAGGGCATATCGGGTCACTAGCTATGCAGCAGACAAAGCCTTTCAGATCTGACCATTTATGAGTTCATATGTTTATGTAATTTATGTCTCAAGTGTCTGTGTGACCTGCAATATTGTACACATGAATATGTGTTTCAGAAAACTTAACAAGCACTTAGTCTACTGTTAACAATTGATATATGAAACATTGTTTTTCACGCCATACAGCCATCCTCTGCCAACAAGTAGGAAATTTAAAAAAGCAACAGATGTTTTGGATTTGCAAAATGCATTCTTTGACCACCATGAGGCTTAATGTGGTCCTAGGGCATACAATAATTGTGTTTATGTTATAGAACTAGTTTGCAATGGTCTTATCATCTGAGCTGTTTAATTTCTCCACTTGTACCAAGTATTGGGCTTGTTGAGAAATTTACATACTATAGAAAGCACGCAGAAGTGAGGAACGCTCTGTTAGCTTTGCAGTCCTTAACTAATTTGTTTTAACCTGACAAGTTAGTTAGGAGTTTATTGATTGATACCCTAATGGGACATCGAATGTAAAATGTAGGCACGGCCAATTGCTTCATGTAAGCTTTTATTTCTGGTTTGCTTTTAATGAAACGGTTTATATTTTATATCCATCTCTTGGACTTACGTGTCTATTAATAATTATAAATTGTTATGTTGTCTAATTATTGTTATATACTCAGGGATTATAGTTTTAAACTTGCATGCGCAGTTTCTCTAGTAAGCATGCTTCGGATTCTGTTTATAGTGTAGCAGTCACCTTAACAACTATCTCCAATATCCTTTCTCTCCCTCGCTCACATCACAGGGAACTGCACTGGCATCCCTGATTACTCTGCCCGGCATCTTCATTGCATGGAAAACTGATAGTTTAGGGTTTGATGTGTGGTGGAGGGTCCAACGATGTGTGGTGGAGGGTCCAACGATTCAGGCACCATGCTAAACGGGTACATGCGCATTCTCATAACTTGAAACTGGAGAACCAAATCCAAATCTAGAAACACTTGCCATCCATACTTCCATGGGTGTCCTCATGCAGGTTGGTTTAAAAAGGGAGTGTAGTGTCTTCTCCAAGCAAAAGTTTACAGAAAACTTTAAAGTTGTTTTTCTCCAAATCTACAAAAGTGACATACTGTACATAACAAAGGTATGTTATTTATCAAAGCAATGTTCTCCTCAATGTAATGGCAGTTGAATATGTTTGGGGTCGGTGATAGACTCCCCTTAAAGGTATAATGGCTACATTACAAATTGAGATATTTTATGTTCATATTTATGAATTTTCAATTGTCTACTCTAAAGGTATTTATTGACCATGGAAATCTCTCATGAAATGAGTTTTATATGTATGTATTTATTTATTTATTGATTAATTAATTTATATATCTATTGCTCTATCATTGGTTTGAATTGCAAATAATTTGACACTAGTGCATCCTGTCTCCTCTCCTAAAGGGAGTGGTTTTACTGCCACACAATTTATTCAGTGTATGTCACATCACAATTATGTACTATTTGTCATGTATATGCATTAATGGAGGTATCTTTTTCTTGAGCTGTTCTGCAGCTACATTTTTTTGATTACTACTACGCATCTAGATGTTCCTGTAACACCTGCTGCTGAAGATGCCAACATTGTGGTTTACAGACCTGCTTCTATTGTTGTTATGACTTATGAAATATCTGCAAGATACTTCATAATACTGGAAATATATCATATATCTGGCAATACTACCCTATATAATGCTTGGCGCTGAGTTGCAATTGTGGCTGAGAGGCTGTCAGGTTATTATGGAAAATTATGTGATCCTCCTCCTCTCAGCTACTTACTGTTGGTTTATATAAGGGGTATACATTTTTACTGAGTGACTCGAAAACAAGTTGAAACCAAACCTTTTGATAAATTCAAGTTGACTCCAGTTTGTCACGAGCAGTCCGCCCATATCTACAGCTCAAATATGTTATATGACCCTGGTATGTCCATTTTACTAATTATATAAGAATTCTATTGGAGTTTGACATTAACTTTCCACTCTTTGAAGTCAATAAAATAGAGGAGGACCTCATATATAAATCATGGCTATGTTGCCCACAAAAATCACATTACATGTCAATGGTAGGGTCATGTTGGTCAGTCAGATGAAACTTTAATAGCCTTTCCCAAGATTGTTTCCATACAGCACAGTTTATTGAAACACCTTCTTTTTAGACTTCCTATATACTCCATACACAGTACTCTTAATTCAAACAAAATTCCAGTCACTTTTTATTGTCCTAATTAAATATATATTATGTTGTCTAACCATTACTACTAAAATTTTTATTAGTGTAGAATAATACATTTTTTTCTAGGTATCTGACACTTTACAAAATTGGCCAAATAAATAAGAGATAAAGTACTGTAAATAAGAGAAAGTGTTAAGATATATGTACATTGATAGAATTCTTATTTTATACATTTGAAGACCACAGGGGTTAGGATCATCTAGAATATTTCTAATTTGCATTGGTCTACTAAAATTGTTAAGGAAATCAAAACAATAATCTATACCTATTTGTTCAAAGAAACTGAAATGTGTACTTTAAAAGCTATATTGCACTAACTGCCGAAATCTTTGTTAAATGAGGAAATAAATACAAAGTTGCAAAGGAGTGAAGCAACCCCAACATCCGCATATCCATACAAATAGTGACTACCACCTACCACTTATGGTAGACAAGACAGTTATATACGCAGACCAGTCAAATATATGCCCTCTGGCACCACACAGAGAACTTCTAGCACCCTGGCATACAAAGGGTAAAGCTAAGTTCACACCTGCGCCCTGTTTCCGCTGGGGAATTCTGTTCCCCATACCACTTTAAAAATGTGGAGAGAAAAGTCCCGCAAGCAGCTCTTTTGTCTCCGCATTTCTCCACCCTTTTCGGGCGGAAACCGGGCAGAAACCCAGCAGACCCCATTATAATCTATAATGGATTTCTGAGGGTAACCCCAAGCGGAGCCCCCCGAACGAAAACCCGAACGAAGGTGTGAACCTAGCGTCACAAGTTAAGCAGTATTTTCTCTCTGTGATATTTTGGGGATGTTTAGAGCCAAGAGCAATCTTACGAAATTTTAAAATAGTTATTACAGTTCTTAAAATAATAAAGGAAAAAAAGATGTGATAAAAAAGGCAAACACACAGGCAAACAGTACACAAAATAAAAGGTAATAACATAAAGAAGGAGACCTTGTACAAGGCTGCTCATGGAGATAGGCAAAGAAAGTGGACAGACTACAAGCTTGGTTGTATCTAATAAAAAGGTCCTGTCATGGTCAATTTTGTGACACCCTGTCCCAGGAGCTGTAAAGGGCCCAAAGACCTCTCAACAACAAAAGAAGTGGAGATTTTGCATTGGACCTGGTAGCTTTATGTTACTTTTTTGACTGTAAATAATATATTATAATTGGAGTGCCTGAAACAGATTTTTCATTGTGCCCAAGAGCTTCATGTTACACCTTTGACAAACAAATCAAAAAACAGTGTGACACAATTGGTTACCACAAGAGCAACACATGACAAAGTCTACAGTTGAGTCCTTATCTAAAGCAAGTTTTACCAGTGCTTTTAAAATCACAGTTTTCTATCTAAGATGACTAAACCTTCTCAGTTACCAAAATATCATACTTTTCTAATAAAAGGATAAAAACATTTTACAGTCAAACTGCCTGCTATAAAATTAAACAGGTGGTATAGAAGACAGTATGTATTTAAAAGCAATATTTCAATTGTTCAACAAACAATAGACACCACAATACAATATATAGTGCTGAGACACAATGAAAGATATAATGACATACTTTACTAGGAAGATAAATGATAAGCATGAAAAGTAGTCATTCAATTTCTTTTATTACAAAAAGCTGCAAAGTATTAAGCCTCAGAGTTCTTTAAAGGCATTTATATACAGAAGTTATTTATTGGAAGAGTTTGACAATTTTGGCAAGAGTATTACTAAAAGGTTTTTCTATTTACAGTATATGTCAATAGAGATTGTGGCTAAGTCCCCACATTGTGGAAATACAGTGTTTTTTTGTGGCAGCTTTTGCTGGGTTTTTTATAGCCAAAGTCAGGGGTGGATTTAACAGAAGGGAAACGTCTAGGCACTTCCTTTATATTTTCCATTCATTTTCAAGCCACTCCTGACTTTATCTAAAAAAAAACGCAGCAAAATCTGTAACAAAAATGCTGCGTTTCCACAATGTGAGGCCTCAGCCTGAAGTGGCATTTCAACTACAGCCACTGGAACAAGAGGTGAGCGAATCTTTCAAAATTTGTTTCAGGTTTGGATTCACCTGTTCAGACCAAAAATGCAACCTAATGTGAACCATTTTTATTGAACCCAAAACCCAGACCTAGTAATGTCATTGTGACAACAATAGATATGGCTTTGGGTGTTAGCCAGAAGTAACAAACAGTCTGTTTAAAAACACACCACACTGTCGGATTTTTTATGCTTTTTAACATTAAAAAATTGTCCAAATGATCCTTTTTTTTGGGGGGGGGGGGGGGGCAGATACTTGTGGGTATTTATGGCCACAGAGTACTATCAGAAGAAGCAAAAGCTTTTACAAGCACTACAAATTATCTATTTTTTGGGAGCAGCAAAAGGTTTGGTGTTTTGTAATAAAACAAAAAGAAAAAGCTATTCACTTTCTAAAAAGGAATATGCTGAAGTTGATGAACACGGGGTTACAATGATGGTATCATTGTTATCATTATCCTGCTGTCTCGCGTCAGGTGGTCATAATGGTATTGTCCCTACAAGATTTGGAAATTGATGTGTACTGGAGATGTAAAAAGTTTTATGAGGCTATACTGTATGTAGAACAATGGATTAGTGTCCACTTCCACCTGAAAAAATACCTCTGTGATGAATACAATCCATTGCTACCCACAATAAGGTTAAAGGGAGTCTATCATTAGAAAAACGCATTTTTAACTAATGGCATGTTGGAATTTCCTTTAAAAAGGCCATTCTACTCCGCCGTTTCTGATAAAATAGGTTTCTTCTGTTATGCAAATTAGGATCATGGAGCACCGGGGGCGTTCCCCCTGTGCTCCGAGCACCCTCCACGTCATAACTCTCCACCGCCCCTTAGCTGCTTATGTTCACTCCCCTCCTCCTCTTCGCCGGAACTTCTACTTATCACAGGCTTCGGACTGCACACATCTAGGCGGCCATTTTCCAGTGGTCTGCTACACCAGCGTATTGCGGCGCAGTACATAAGCATGTCTAGGCGGCAATATTCCGGTGGTCTGCTACACAGTACGCTCGTGTAGCAGACCACCGGAAAATGGCCGCCTGGACATGCGCAATCCGATGTCTGCGAAAGGCAGAAGTTCCGGCAAAGAGGAGGAGGGGAGTGAACATAAGCAGCTAAGGGGCAGTGGAGAGTTATGACGCAGAGGGTGCTCGGAGCGCAGGAGGAATGCCCCTGATGCTCCGTGATCCTAATTTGCATAACAGAAGAAACTGATTTTATCAGAAACGGCGGGGAGAAGTTTATAATGAAAGGTAGGAGTAGAATGGTCTTTTTAAAGGCTATTCCAACATGCCATTAGTTAAAATGTGTTTTTCTAATGATAGATTCCCTTTAAGGCCCCATGCCAGAGGCGTAGCTAGCGGGGGGGGGCAGGGGGGGGCAGTGGCCCCGGGCCCACTGATTCTCAGGGGCCCACTTCTTCAGGGCCGCCGCAACACAGGTTACCCTCACATATTAACTGCATCGGCGTCTGCATGACACCGATACAGTTAAAATACATTCTCTACTCGTACGTAGCTCGTAAACCACAAGCCACTTCAGGACTGTGGCCTACGAGCTGCCCTAAGATGTCTGCGTCCTGGCACAGACGTCTGCGCGATGACGTCATTGTCCTGCTTCTTCAGTAAGCGGCGGCAGTGCCAGCGGTGGAGACTCCTCCTCGGGAGATCGGAGGTAGGTGAGTAGCATCGACTTTTTTTTTTTTTAACTCAATTTGGGCATTGTAATCGGGGATGGGGGTAATACATATAAGAGGTCAATTGGGAGCATTGGGAATTTAGATAAGAGGCCATAACTAATATAAGGGGTATTAGGGTGCTTTAATAAAAGAGGATATAAATTATAGTGAAAGGTCAGTGGGGGCTGTATGAATGTAAGGGGAGATAATATTAGGGGGCATTTGGGCAGCATTAAAGGGGTTTTCTAGGGAATAATAAAGTTTACTGGTAAAGATTGTATTGGGCAAATTGGAGAGGAGGCGGGGAAGGTGAAACATAAAAAAAAATACTCACTTGTCTCCGGGCTACTGATGTCTGCAGCCTTCTGCTGCTGTTTGTCCAGGCACACGCACGCCGCTTCCCTGCCGCTAGTCCTGCACTGCATGTGATTGGCCTCAGCAGTGGCTGGAAAAGACTCGGTGATGTCACTCATATATATGACTGGGTCCTTTCCAGTCAATATTGAGGCCACTGATGGCCTCAGCAGTCACGTATGGCACGTGTCTGAACAGACAGTGGCGGCAGACACCAGAGCACTGGGGACAGGTAAGGCTGGGTTCACAGTAGCGCTCGGTTACTGTTTTTCAGGTCCAGTTGGGGACCTGAAAAACGGAAACCCAATTCGCTTGTAAAGCGGTTACCTGCGGACTATAATGGGGTCTGCTGGGTTTCTGTCTGGTTTCTGCCTGAAAAACGTGGAGAAAAAAGGCCTGCTTGCTTTTCTTTCCGCATTTTTCAAACGGAATGGGGGACAGAATCCCTCAACGGGGTTCAAGTGTTGGTGTGAACCCATCCTGAGTATGATTTTTTTATCACCTACTCCACCTCCACTGTGATTTGTCCACTTCCTGGACAACCCCTTTAAAGAGGACCTTTCATGTCCTCATGAACCTGTGATTTTATATACCGCTAGCAAGCCGCCCTGCGATGACGCTGAGCTTTGTGGAAGGCCCCCACCCCCAGTACAAGTCTTGGGGAAAGGGGCGTTCCTCACAGCCCAGCGATGATGCTAGACTGTCAGGAACACCCTTCTAACGGTGGGGAGAGATTAGTGCCGAAACTAATGGCACCGATATCTCCTCCACCGGGGCACATAACGGGAAAGCTGACAGTGTGATGAATTCAGTGCACTGTCAGCTTTCTAGTGGTATATAAAACTGCATATGCATGAGAACATGAAAGGTCGTCTTTAATACATAGGGGTTGTTAATAGGCATTATTAATACAGAGGGGCATTTATGTAAAAGGGAATAATTTATACAAGGAGACATAAGAGGGTATAATTAATAATAGAGGAATTGGGCAATATTAATTTTAAGTGGCAATCGGGCATTACATTGACTTAAGGGGGTACACAGGGCATTATTAATTAGGGGGAATTATTAATTGAGGGGCAGTATTAAATAAATGGGGCACATAGGAGCATTATTAAATTAAAAAGGCACATGGGGTTATTATTCATTTCCAGGGGATTTTATATCATATATTTTATAATTGGGGTAGCAGCAGGATGGAGATTTTATGTAGTTGAGGACAATATGGGTTGGGTTTCTGGAAAAGTGAGGAGCCAATGTTGTCTGTGTTACAAACTTTACAGTCACAGCTGAAAGAAGTGGTCATGGCAGTCCAGATGGAAGAGATGATAAATGTAAACCGTCAGAGATGTCACCTGTAAGTCACAACGTTGTTCCTGTACTGTATTTACGTAACTGGTCTTCACAGCCCTGTGTAGAACCACTAGCTATCACTATACGGTCACTGTATAGTGATAGTGTTGGTATACCTGAGTTTGGGCCCACTTGGATGTGTTTGCCCCCCCCTGTGCTGAACCCCTAGCTACGCCTCTGCCCCATGCCATTTTGATATGGCAGCTCCAGCTGTGGTAACAGCCGGCATTCCCGTATTACCATTGTAAGCAGTATCTTAACATTGCAAGGATGTACAGTTACGTACTTGCAGGAGTAGAAGTGTACGGCGCAAACATTTATAGTCAACCAGTGGTCCATAACTAGCTAAAAAAGTTAGGGACAGGAAAATCTGATTGGCCAACAGTTTGTAATATTTATTACTTACACCATTAGGTCCCGGAGACTTGTTAGTAGAGGAGGAGGTAATTGCTTTTCAAGGAATGTGGCATCTAGCAATTCTTTTTGTTTCTCTGTGAGCTGCAATTTTCTGCTGTAAATGGGTGTTAATGTGGTGTATCTTTGATGCACAGGCCTTTCTTGCGCAAACAAGCGCCGCATTGTCTGTTCTACATCTCAATCACTACTTTTTGCAAGTTTAAAATGACTTTTTTATAATTGGAGTGAACTAGACATGGTAGGAGAAACTTGGGTCACTTGCCTGTTCATAAAACCGATTTTGGTCTAATCTTGCAAGCCATAGAGCCCGGCCCTGCACAACATTCTTTTGGCTCTCAACATTCATTTGGCCTCATAGGTTAGTTTGGTTAGGGAAGATGGATGTTGTGGATGTAGTCCAAAAAGAGCGTATGTTAAAGGACATGAAACAAGCTTAATCTGTTTACGTTTGTGAGAGGAACTACAGTAATTATATAGGCCCTGATGATCATCTTAGAGGTTGCTCACACCAATGGAACATCAATATATGCCAAAGTTTCATCCAAATAATTCACCCACTGCATCTTTAGTAATGTCTTAAAATCCTCTGAATTTGCTAGGTGTTGTGTAAAACAGGAATACTATAAATATCTATAGAGTAGAAACTGGTACAAAAGGTATATTCCCTAGATGTGATATGTAAGCTCTGTCACAGGTCACAGAGAGACAGACAGCTCATTAAATGGGCAAGATCTCTTGTGGCTGGGGACTGTGGTATAACAGCCGATTTATCTAATGGCTGAAAATTGGATAGTACTTAAGTCCTAACCAAGAAGTAGATTGGGGTCCTGTAGATTTGTTAACCTAGTAAAAGTGTAAACTCTGTGTGCAATACGCATCATCATTAGTACATAGTTGCATAGTAAATGATCTTAGATGAAAACACAGGTCCATCAAGTCCAACCTATAATACTAAAGTGTTGATCCAGAGGAAAGCAAAAACAAACCCCATGAGGGTAATGCCAACTGCCCTATGTCAGGGGAAGAAATTCCTTCCCGAGTCCAATCTGGCAATCAGTATAAAACTCTGGATCATCTTGTCATTATCAAAATCTAAAGCTCATAACCTGTAATATTTTTCTTTTCCTAGAAAGGCATCCAGGCTCTTTTTGAACTTGTGCAATGAATCCACCATCACCACATCCTGTGGCAGTGAGTTCCATAGCCTCGCTGTTCTTATAGTAAAGAACCCCTGTCTATGTTGCTGGTGAAATTTTTTTCTCCTCTAGGATGCTCCTTTGTCACTGTTGCCAGCCTAAGAGTAAAAAGATCATTAGAAAGTGGCACTCTGACCCCTGTGGCACTCTACTGGTCATTGTGACCCAGTCTGAGTATTTACCATTAGCAAGCAACCTCTGTTTCCTACCACTGAGCCACTGCATATGTTTTCCCCCAGTCCCAACATTCTAATTTTGTATACCAATCTTTTATGTGGTACAGTATCAAAAGCCTTTGAAAAGTCCAGATAAACCACATCCACCTCATTACCCATGTCCAGTCTAGAACTGACCTCTTCATAGAAGCTGATCAGATTAGTCTGACAGGACCAATTCCTCATAAACCCATGCTGATTCAGTGTTATAAGATCATTTACGTTGAGATACTCCAGGTTAGCATCTTTTAGAAAACCTTCAATTATCTTACCCACCACTGAGGTCAAACTTACTGGCCTATAGTTTCTAGACTCACTTTTAGACCCCTTTTTGAATATTGGCACCAAATTTGCTATGCGCCAATCCTGTGGAACAGACTCAGTTATTACTGAATCCTTAAATATTAGATATAAGGGTCTGTCTATCACCGTGCATAATTCCCTCAGAACCCCGGGGTGTATGCCTTCTGGACACGGTGATTTTTCTTTTTTAATATCTTTATCACAGTGCCGCACTTCCTCCTGGGTTAAACATAGTTACATTATTTAGTCCTCATTCCATATTTACACTATCTTGCCCTCCACATCTATTATTACCCCCCAGTTCCTAGGTTAAACACTTCTCCAACCATGTAACCATCTTCTCCCCATCACAGCTGCATCCTCCCCATTGAGGAGCAGCCCATCCCTACCATAGAACTTGTAGCCCACAAAGCAAAGTGAGCCCAGTTCTCCAAGAACCAAAACCCCTCCTTCCTACAACAACTCTTGAGCCACTTGTTTACCTCCCTAATCTCCTGCACCCTCTCCTCTGTGGCCCGTGGTACAGGTATTTCCAAAAATACCACCTTGGAGGTCCTTGCCTTCAGCTTGCTTCCAAGATCTCTGAAATCATTTTTAAGGACCTCCCACCTTCTTCTAGCTTTGTCATTTGTGCCAACATGCACCATGACCGCTGGATAAACACCAGCTTCTCCCAGTAATCTGTCAACCCGATCCGCGATGAACTTGAGCACCAGGAAGGCAACACACCATTTAACGATCCCGGTCTTTGTGACAGATTGCCCTGTTTGTTCCCCTAATAATTGAATCCCCTACTACCAGCACCTGTCTGGCCTGCTTCTAACTCCTATCCCCCTTCTTACTGGAGAAGACATTCCCCTGTTGGTCAGAGGAAGTGTCTTACTGCAGTAGTGTTACCCCTGTACTAACATCCCCCTCATCTGCCAATTTAAGAAATTTGTTGGGGTGTGCCAGTTTAGGACTAACCTCCCTGGCACTCTTCCCTCTACCCCACTGCTTTCTGTCACCCAGATAGCTACCTTCTGTTCCTGCAACTCCATGCTACCATCTCCCTCTGCACTTACCCCAGCGAGTTCCTGCTCATTTAGTTCCATGATCGGGGCTTCCAAATGTGCAACATGCTTACATCTTTCACAGCAGTATTCCCCCTCAAGAGCCTGCTCAAGCAGAGAATACATGTTGCAACATGTACACTGGACCACATTGCTAAACATGGAGCACATCTTACCTAATGGGCATTATTACACCAAAACAAAGAATACAAGTAAAATAAGCACAATTCAGATAAAAAGTGTGTAGGCTCAAATGTTTTTTTTTTTTACACTGAATCTAAAGACACTTAATCTTAAATCACACTTAAAACAGAACCACACTTAGAATCAAAACACACTCACAACCTCACACAATCTCTTTATCACTTAGCTTTTAACCCCTTCCCGACATTTGCTGTAATAGTACAGTGAATGTCGGCTATTTAAATATAGCCGCCGGGTTTCTGCTGTATTTTACAGCAGAGACCCGACACTAATGCCTGCAATCAGTGCCGGCACAGATCGCGGACATTAACCCTTCCGGCACCTCGGTCAAAGCGACTGTGCACCGCCATTTTGTTGTGGGTTGTCGATGCTGGAGCAAGCTCCAGGACCGGTGTCCCATTACTATGACAGTTGGGAGCCTTGTGAAGGCTCCTAGGCCTGTCTCTCATTAGTTTCTATTGCAGGCTGTTATATGCAGCCTGCAATAGAAGTGATGTTATTTTGTAATGCATTGCAATGGATTAGCATTGTACATTGTACTGACTTGGTAACGTGTTTTTTTCCCACAGCGCTTTTCACAGAAGGTCCGCAGATTTATCAACCAGCATCAGCCTCTGTGATAAATATGACATTTTTGAAACTGTTTAGTCAATGTTTACATGACAAAAGTTTTATTACTATAAAAATGTAGTAGTATTAGTAAATCTAATATAGTGTCTGCTACCACCAAACATTGTGCATTATTCTGTAACATCAAGCGTCATGCCTTCTGTTTGAGTAATGTTTTCACTTTAATTCAAGGCAGAATCAAGAGCCACATTAAGAACTGACCCTGACCTTTTACCACATTACACTGTACAATTATAAACTAATTTTGTCTCTAACTATGCCATTCTGAATGTCCTAAAATGGACAGCAACAGAAGTCTAACTTAGCAAATTCAACTCCTTTCCCTCTTCCTAAATGGGTTTTGCAGCCTCAAACTGATTTTTCATACTTATCTGTCTGGGTCTAACACCAAGACCACTCTCAGATCAGCTGTTCTAGCAGTCTCTGGCTAGTACTAGAAGACAGGGAACACATACAGCACAGCTCCCATTCATCTGTGAGATGAACGTCAGCGTGCTCCTTGTTACCACTGAGGCCCAATCACAGGTAATGTCTGGAACGCGTGACGCCAACCGCAGACCCAAAGAAGCTGGTGGAGACAGTGGAGCGGCATGAGGATGCCCAGGAGAGGTAAGGCAAGGTGAGTATAACTGTTTGTTATTTTCCCTCACCTCCCCTGGAACTCTGATTATTATAATCTGGGGTCTAAAGAGTAAGACTGAAACAAGACGAAGGGGTTCGCCTGCAGTGGCTCGAAACACTGGGAAGTATATTATACTGTGTGGGGCCACTGTGGAGCATTATACTAGTGTGGCCCTCTGGGCAGCATATTATATTGTGTGAAGCCACTGTGGAGCATTATACTGGGAGGTGCCTCGGGGGACCATATTATATTGTATGGGGTGACTGTGGAGCATTATACTGTGTGGGGCCCATGTGGAGCGTTATAATGGGGGGGCAGTGTTGGGAGCCTATTATACACTGTGAGATTTATTCTTCTGCACTGTGGGGGGCCTATTATACTGTGTGGGCCCACTCTGGAGAATATTATATTGTGTAGGGCTTCTTGGGTGCATATTATACTCTGTGGGGCCACTGTGGAGAATTATACTGGGGGGAACTGTGGGAGCATATTATACTGTGTGGGGGCCACTGTGGAGCATTACATTGTGGTGGGGCTGGACTTTGAGAAACATACTGTGTGGGGGCCTTTGTGGGGCATTATACTGTGCAGGGCCACTGTGGAACATTATATACCATGTGGAGCATTATACTGTAGGGGAGGGGCTCATACTTCCTGGCAGCCCTGTGTACTATGTCTGCATCACAGCTCCCTCACTATAATCTTGCACATACATGTAGTGCTCGATGGCTGTGTTATTCCCCATACAGTCCTGTTCGTGAACTAGCCATGACGCTATTGGGGCCTGTACAGTACTATAGGGATGACAATGCAGGAACATACTCAGTAATTCCAAATAGTCAGCATACAGTGCCTTGCGAAAGTATTCGGCCCCCTTGAACTTTTCAACCTTTTGCCACATTTCAGGCTTCAAACATAAGGATATTAAATTTAAATTTTTTGGTGAAGAATCAACAACAAGTGGGACACAATTGTGAGGTGGAACGAAATTTATTGGTTATTTTAAACTTTTGTAAAAAATAAAAAACTGAAAAGTGGGGCGTGCAATATTATTCGGCCCCTTTACTTTCAGTGCAGCAAACTCACTCCAGAAGTTCAGTGAGGATCTCTGAATGATCCAATGTTGTCCTAAATGACTGATGATGATAAATATTATCCTTATGTTTGAAGCCTGAAATGTGGCAAAAGGTTGAAAAGTTCAAGGGGGCCGAATACTTTCGCAAGGCACTGTATATGTATATGTAATAGTTTAGCAGGAAACTATTGGGTGGGCCCCCAGAACAAGTTCCTCTGGTGGGTCCTAGCCCCTTCAGTCCAACAATGTATAAGGGGGAACAATTATATATAATGGGGCTATTATAAAGGGAAATTATATATAGGTAGCTATTATTTAAAATGGGGACTATTATTTATAAGGTTAACTATTATTTATGAGAGGCTATTATTAACCCCTTTCTGACATCAACCGTAATAGTACAGCGGATGTCGGGTGTTTAATCCCTTAACGACATTGGACGTACTATTACGTCCTGCGTGCTTGATACTTCGCGCAATAGGACGTAATATTTAACGTACACGGTGAACGTCGGGAACAAAAAACAGAAAAAACCTGCCGGAAGTAATGATTTTTCTCCATCTCACCTTACAAAATATGCCATAAAAAGTGATCAAAAAGTCATATGTATCCCAAAACAGAACCAATAAAAAGCACAGGTTGTCCTGCAAAAAATAAGGCCTCAACCAACTCTGTGAACTGCTAAATAAAAATGTTACGCATCTCAGAAGATGGCAATGCAAAAACAATTAATTTATGTCCCCAAATGGGTTTTTGTTCTGCAAAATTAGTATCACATAAAAAAAACAATATAAATGAGGTATCACCGTAATCGTACCGACCTGTAGAATAAAGGTAACATGTTACTTATGCTTTATGCTGCATGGTGAAAAATTTAAAAGGTAAAACGCAGTGCCAGAGTTGATGGGTTTTTTTTTTAATTCACCAAGAAAGAGTTAATACAATTTATTCAATAAGTTCTAGGCGCCCAAAGATGATGTAATTACAAAATACATCTCACCCCACAAACAACAAGCCATCATATGGCTACATCACCAGAGGAATAAAGAAAATATAGCTTGTACAATGTGAAGACAAAAACCCCAAAAATCGCCAAATCATTAGAACAAAACTGTCTGCGGCAGGAAGGCAATGTATAAGCTGTGCAAGTGTATATCAGGGGACACCCCATATTTAAAGCTTACGAGGGAAAATAAACTAGAAGTGACACCCAGAGTGACCTCCCCAATAATAGGAACTACTGGGGAAATCGAAGGGAATTTGGTGTTCTCAATGCATTCCGCACAGCTTACCTATTCACTTTTCCCCATCCACTGTGTATTCACGCCTGGGATACTAATGCTAACTAAACCCCTTGATAAATTCTTTGAGGGGTGCACTTTTCAAAATGGGGTCACTCCTTTGGGGAATCCACTGTTATGGTACCTTACAGGCTCTGCAAACATGACATGGCATCTAGATCCCAAACATCTGAGTCTGCACTCCAAAAGCCATATAGCGCTCCTTCCCTTCTATGCCCTGCTGGGTGCCCAAACTGCAGTTTATGCCCACATGTATGACACTGGTGTACCCTATGTGACAACTTGGGGAATTAGACTCCTGGTCCGGACAGCGGTGGTTCGTGGTACTGGGCGCTAGAAAGATAGCGTTCAGAGGGTCCAAGTGTAAAATAAAACTGGCTTTATTCAGCTTAACTGCAACATAACAAAACAACAAACACCTAGGCCACAGTTAGGGCACTAACTGACTCCTTGAGCCCCTAACTGTCCTGACTATTGCTCAGCTCCAGCAACAGTCCCCTGTGGACTCCAGCCCTTCTGGGACAGAGCCTCTCTCTCTGTCCTTAGCTGGTCCACCATCTCCTGCTCCCTGCAGGATACTCCAGCCCTTCTGGAGTTACGTGCCACACCCAAAGGTGTGGCTGAGGGCCTTTTCAGGGCTGGCCTGGGTTGCTCCCTAGCGCCCTCTAGGTTCACATACTCACATACCCTCCCCCTCATCTCACTACCCATGGGGTGAGCTACAATGGGACGAGACATCCTATGATGAAGTCCCTCTTCAACCATGCATACCTGTCCAGTATCTCTCCAGAAGTCCCCATCTGGTGGTCTCTTCTTCCAAATTCCGGTTACTCGACATTTCCGGTTTCTCATCACTTTAACTGCTACGCCAAGATCCTGGCCATTCTGTGCAAAGGCAAGTTTTACTTCATCACCTTCACAATTCGCCATACAGGGGATCACATCATTTTCATCACATTTCTCTTCATAGTCTTCAGCCATCCCATTGCATGACTTTGATTCCTTTAGTGAATAGCCGTAAGAATCTTCATCTTCACCTATCACAAATCCACAGGAGCTCAGACACAAACTAACACGTACTTCATGCACATCAATGTCTTTAGAGTATAACTGCTTCACGGGTACTTTTTCCGTAACCTTCATCTCAAAGCAAACTTTGCCATCACCATCAAGGTTTAGAAGTTTAGTGCTTGCTTTCCTCTTTGTTTGAGATACACAAACTCTGTACCGCAATATCTTGTTCTGCACAAGGGCCATACAGTACACCCTCACAAAATAGATCACGCTGAACTACATTTTCTGGTATGTCTTTAACAACTGTCACATCATATATTGGAATGGTTTCTGAATAATGCTTCCACACCTGTATGGCAGCCGGAGAAACACTTCCATACTCTAGTTTTACCTCCTCTTTCTCATACGCATAACTTTCTGGAGGCATGTTGCGTTGCTGTGATAGATTGCAAGAATTTTCGTGCCAACTCCTTTCTGACAGTACAGGAGCTGGTGACATCGTCATCTCAACATTCTCCAAGTTATTATCATTCTCTGTGCTAACACTGGAGGACTGGGATACCAAGTTTTCAACATCACAGTTTTTACTGTCAGTACCCAGATGCTTTTTGGTTACAGGTTCTGGCTGCCTTAATGTCTCAGCTTTCTCTGCCTCTATGCTGGCAGCTTTCTCCAATTCTAGCGCCTTCTGTAGCGCACAAATCTCTGATTCCAGTTCCAGAACTTTCTTCACTGCCACATTTTTCTGAGCAGCCTCAATCTCAGTTTTTACTATTGCACCTTGCAGCTCTGATTCTTTAGAGGTTAACAGGTTCTGCAGCGAGTCTCTCTCAGCTTCTAGTGCTGCCAGCTTTGAAGATAGGGCAGATAGCGACTGTTCAGTATTGGATAAAGACTGCTGCAATCGATCCAATTATTCTCTTTTAGATTCCACTTCAGTTTTTAACTGTTCAATCTGAAAAGTGCGCTCTTCCAACTTTATTTCTGACTCACGCTTCACTTGATCCATCTGAAACTCCAGCTGTTTCTTGATGCGTGCAATTTCCTCCTGCTTGTTCACTTGCACCTTTAGTTTAGCAACAAGCATTTTTAGATCTACAATCTCAGCAGATAAATTAGACAGGTTTCCCTCAAACTGAATCTTCATGTCTTCTATCTGGAGGTCCAATTCTCTCTTGGCCTTTTCCAGCTTGTCATAAGCATTAGCTTTGTTCTCATACAATATCTGCACAGATTCCAGGTTTTTCTCAACTTCATCCTTGGAGCTAACCAAATCCTCCATTTCAGTGCGCAGTTGCTTGTTGAGCCTCTCTAACTTGGCCTTCAATTCAAGGACCTCTTCTAGAGAGCGAGCCAAGGCAAGAGCTTTGGCCTCTTTTCCACAAGCCTCTGCTTCAGCACGGTCACGTTCTTCTGCATATCTAGCAGAAAGAGTTTTCTCTTCACCAAGCAACTGATCAAACTTTTTCTGCTTCCTTTCCAAATTTGACACAATCCGACGTTGATGATCACGATCTACACCTACATCTTCTAGTTCCTGCTGCAGTCTAATTTTCGTCTTCTCAAGTTTGTCATAAGCAGCAACCTTCTCCTCAAACCGTTGATTTGTAGCTTCTAGCTCCTTTTGCAACTTTTCCTTTAGTTCTTCAACAGAGTCCAAGGACCCAATACTATCCTCCTTTTTTTTCTTCATATCAGTCGCCTGAGCCTGTAGTGTTGAAATCTGCTTTGTCAAATCTCTTTTTGCTATCTCCTCTTCCTCTAGTTGCTCAAGGAAACCACTTTTCTCATCTTCCATTTGTTTTAGTTTTGTACTAAGGTCAAGCTTCTGACGGGTTTCTTCTTGCAAAAGTTCCTGAGTGTCCTAAAGCTGAGATTCTAGTGTAGAAAAATCTTTGGAAAGTTTGATAAACTTGCTGTCTGCTTGAGAAAGAAGCCCTGTGACATTATTCATTTCCACCTGTAGTCTGTTTGCCTTGTCTAGCAGTTCTGCTTGTAACCTGTCCCCTTCTGTGACTTTTAGTTGCATCACTTGAAGTTTTTTGTGACTCTCCTGTAAGCTTTGCACTTTCTGGGCATGGACAGACAACATTTCCATCAATTCTTTGTCTTTATTTTGCACCAAAACAGACAACTTCTCATTATCTTCACAACATCCTGACAGCGCCCTCTCCAGGCTACATATTCTAGCTTTGAGTTCCCTTTCTCTTTGTTCCAGAACTCCAGCTCTGCTTCGCCATTCATGGATTTCACCATTTAGGCGAACCTGATGCAAGTTTTGCTCTGACTGCAATGTCTGCACTACAGATTCTAAATCACTCTGTCGGTCAGACACATGCTTCCTCAGCTCGGCAATTTCATTTTCTTTGTCAGTTAATGCAGCCGAAAGTTTTTCACACATCCTGACTTGGTCATCCAGACATTCTGACTGACTCTGCAAAAATTCACTTCTCTCACGTTTAGCAGTTTCAAGGTCATCTCTTAATTTTTCAATGTCACTCTTTTTGGCAATGGAGTCTTGAACATGCTGCTACTTTAAATCCTGCAATTGCTTCTCAAGCACTTGCTTTTGCTCTACACTCTGTATAACTTTATTAGATAGAGCACATTTCATTTCAGCAAACTCCTTCTTAGTGACACAGTCCATTCCAGGCAAACCCAGTACCGCATTTTCACAATGACTAGGATATAACATCTTCAAAGAGTCAAGCTCATTCTTTAACTTAAGGTTCTCTTTTTCTGATACCAAAAGCTGCCATTTTCAATCAGATATTTCATTCTCATACCTGAACCTGATGGTTTTAATCTCATCTTGAAGCTGCTGCACCATAATATTTTCATCTTTGGCGCTTTCATGCACTCCAGTATGAGACACACAGTCAGCAGGGACATATTCAATCATAGAACAGAGGTGCTTTAGAAAAACTGAGTCACCATCATGCAACCCTTTATCTTTACTTGCACTCCACATGATCTGTTCCGGGTTTTGTGTCTCTCTGCATTCAGACTGCTGCACTCATAAACCTGTGCATAACTTCTCTGCTTTTTTACAAGCTGAAATTCTCTTTTTCTTGCCCATGGTTTACTAACAAGATTACACAATATTCCACAGCAACCTTGGGTTCAACCGGCAGCAACTTTTTACTATCTTCTGCAGTCACATGTATTCAAACAGTTAACTTATGTGGCACTACAACAACCAGCATTTTCTTCTGTCCTCCACAGAAAACACCAACATGGCACCATAGCCTTTCACATAGACTGTTTGCAATATCCAGCTTCTACACACATTGCTTACTTTCTTGCCATCAGCAAGCACTTTACAGACTTCTGTGCCACAGTATACACAAAGTCCATTCCCTGGATTCCTCTTCCAGAGTTTTACTTTCACCAGTTTTTACACACACTTTGCTATGTTGCAATTCACTCACCCCTTCCTGGGTTTCTCAGTTGAAATCACAGATTTCTTCCAGCTGTAGGCCACAATGCACAGTTAGCAGTACTGCAGTCACCAACCACTTGTCTTCCAGGACTTGCGTGGATCTCTTTATGCCCGAATCCATAGCACCATATGTGACAACTTGGGGAATTAGACTCAAAATGGCAGCAGACTCCCGATAATGGTGGTTCGTGGTACTGGGCGCAAGAAAGATAGCCTTCAGACGGTCCAAGTGTAAAATAAAACTGGCTTTATTCAGCTTAACTGCAACATAACAAAACAACAAACACCTAGGCCACAGTAAGGGCACTAACTGACTCCTTGAGCCCCTAACTGTCCTGACTATTGCTCAGCTCCAGCAACAGTCCCCTGTGGACCCCAGCCCTTCTGGGACAGAGCCTCTCTCTCTCTCTGTCCTTAGCTGGTCCACCATCTCCTGCTCCCTGCAGGATACTCCAGCCCTTCTGGAGTTACGCATCACACCCAAAGGTGTGGCTGAGGGCCTTTTCAGGGCTGGCCTGGGTCGCTCCCTAGCGCCCTCTAGGTTCACATACTCACACCAGGGTAACATACTTAATGTCATATGTGGGTATAAACTGCTGTTTGGGCACAGCCGGGCACAGAATGGAAGGAGCGCTGTTTGGTTTTTGGAGCACAAGCTTGGACGGTTTAGTTTTTGGATGCCATTGCACTTTTGCAGAGCTGAAACACCAGTAAAGTGGAATCCCCTGACATGTCACCCCATTTTGGAGTCTACACTCCTGAAGGAATTTATCCAGGGATACAGTGAGCATTTTTAACCCCCAAGGTTGCTATAATTTAATATCCATAAATGAATACGCAGCGGATGGTGAAAGGTGAAAATGACAATTTTTCCAGGAATACGTCATTTCAGTACGTAATATGTTGTGCCCGGCTTGTATCAGAGGCAAATGCTCCAAAAGCTGTTGTACCTGGGATACCCGCTTAACAGTTTTTGGAGTATGTGTCTGTGCAGACATAAGCTGGGCACAACATATTGGGCACTGAAATGGCGAATCTCTGGAAAAATGTTATTTTTAACTTTTCATTATCAGCTGCGCATTCATTTCTGGAAATTAAAAGAATGCAACACTTAAGGGTTAATAATGCTCGCTACACCACTTGATAAATCCTTTGAAGGGTGTAGTTTCCAAAATGGGGTGACATGTCTGCGGATTCCACTTTACTGGCAATTCTTGGGCTCTGCAAAAGTGACATGGTGTCCAAAAACCAAACTGTGCTCCAAAAACCAAAATAGCGCTCCTTCCCTTCTGTGCCCAGCTGTTCCCAAACAGCAGTTTATACCCACATATGGCGTTTCTAAGTTCATTATCCTGGGTACACCAGTGTCATACATGTGGGCATAAACCGCCATTTGGGCACACAGCAGGGTGCAGATGTGAAAGAGCACTATGTACTTTTAGAGCGCAGATTTAGATTGTTGGTTTTTGGACGCCATGTCACATTTGTAGAGACCCTAAAATTGCCCTTACAAAATGGAGTCACTTCTTTGGGCGTTCCAGTTTACTGGCACCTCCAGGGCTCTGCAAAAACAATATGGTGTCCAGAAAGTCCCTCTAAATCTGTACTCCAAAAGCTAAAAAAAGCACAGTGCTCCTTCCCTTCTGAGCCCTGCTGTTTGCCCAACCAGCAGCTTACACCCACATATATAATTTTTTTGTCACCGGGATAGCCCACTTAATAATTTTAGGAGTGCATGTCTCTGATGCCACAAAGTGGTCGCAATGTATTAGGCACTGAAATTGGATATTTCTTTAAAAACTTTAATTTTCACTTTGTACATTAATTTTTGGGAAGCATTTTTAGGCTCAAAATGATAATACCCCTTGATACATTCCTTGAGGGGTGTAGTTTTTTAAAATGGGGTCACTTTTGAGGGGTTTCCATTGTATCGGTACTTTAGGGGCTCTGCAAATGCGACATGGCACCTGAAAACTATTCCAGCCACATCTGCCCTCCAAAAGCCAAATAGCGCTCTTTCCATTCTGAGCCCCACCATGTGCCCATACAGCAGTTTACAACCACATATGGGGCATTTCTTTGTTGAGAAGAAATTGTGTAACAAACTGTGGGGTGTTTTTTCTTCTTTAACCACTTGCAAAAATTTAAAATATGTCGCTAAAAAGACAGTTTATTGGAAAAAAAAAGTAATTTTTCATTTTTATGTCCCAATGTTAATAAAATCTGTGAAACAGCTGTGAGGTCAAAATGCTCACTATACCCCTAGATAAATTCTATGAGGGGTGTAGTTTCCAAAATAGGGTCACTTTTGGGATTTTCCATTGTATTGGTACTTTAGGGGCTCTGCAAATGCAACATGGCACCCAAAAACTATTCCAGCAAAATCAGCCCTCCAAAAGCTAAATAGCGCTCTTTCCATTCTGAGCTCCACCATGTACCCAAACAGCAGATTACGATCGCATATGGAGTATTTCTGTGTTCAGGAGAAATTGTGTAACGAACTTTGGGGAGCTTTTTCTCCTTTGTCCTCTTGTGAAAATGAAAAATTTAGGGTTAAATTGATGTTTTATTGGAAAAAAAGTAATTTTTCATTTTCATGTCCCAATGTTAATAAAATCTGTGAAACAGCTGTAGGGTCAAAATGCTCACTATACCCCTTGACATATTCTGTGAGGGGTGTGATTTCCAAAATGGGGTAACTTTTAGGGGGTTTCCACTGTATTGGTACTTTGGAGGCTCTGCACATGCAACATGGCACCTGAAAACTATTCTAGCAAAATCTGCCCTACAAAAGCAAAATAGCACTCTTTCCATTCCGAGACCCCACAATGTACCCATTCAGCAGTTTACGACCACATATGGGGTATTGCCGTGTTCAGGAGAATTTGTTTAACAAACTATGGGGTCCTTTGTCTCCTTTAACCCCTTGTGAAAATGAAAACTTTGGGGATAAATTGGATGTTTTAGTAATTTTTCATTTATACATCCCAATGTTAGTAAAATCTGTGAAAAAGCTGTGGGGTCAAAATGCTCACTATACCCCTTGATGAATTCTGTGAGGGGTGTAGTTTCCAAAATGAGATCACTTTTAGAGGGTTTCCATTGTTTTGGTACTCTAGGGGCTTTGCAAATGAGACATGGCACCTGAAAACTATTCCAGCAAAATCTGCTTTTCAAACGTCCAGTGTCTCTCCTTCCCTTCTGTGCACTGCCGAATGCCCAAACATCAGTTTACATCCACATGTGGGGTATTTCTGTGCTCTGGAGAAATTGTATAACAAACTGTGAGATGCATTTTCTCCTTTGACCCTTTGTGTATGTGTTAATTTTAGGGCTAAATGAAGGGATTAGTGGAAAAAAATGAAATGTCTAAATTTCACCTCGATATCATTTTAATTCTTGTGAAATGCTTAAAGGGTTAACAAACTTCCCAAATACTGTTTTGAATTATTTCAGGGGTGCACTTTTGAAAATCAGGTAATTTATGGGGGGTTTCTAATACAGTGCTGGCCAAAAGTATTGTCACCCCTGCAATTCTGTCAGATAATACTCAATTTCTTCCAGAAAATGATTGCAATCACAAAATGCTTTGGTAATAATATCTTCATTTATTTTGCTTGCAATGAAAAAACACAAAAGAGAATGAAAAAAAAAGTCAAATCATTGATCATTTTACACAATACTCCAAAAATGGGCCGGACAAAAGTATCGGCACCCTCAGCCTAATACTTGGTAGCACAACCTTTAGACAAAATAACTGCGATAACCGCTTCCGGTAACCATCAATGAGTTTCTTACAATGCTCTGCTGGAATTTTAGACCATTCTTCTTTGGCAAATTTCTCCAGGTCTCTGAGATTTGAAGGATGCCTTCTCCAAACTGCCATTTTGAGATCTCTCCACAGGTGTTCTATGGGATTCAGGTCTGGACTCATTGCTGGCCACTTTAGAAGTTTCCAGTGCTTTCTCTCAAACCATTTTCTAGTGCTTTTTGAAGTGTGTTTTGGGTCATTGTCCTGCTGAGGGTGAGACCTCTGAGGGAGACCCAGCTTTCTCACACTGGGCCCTACATTATGCTGCAAAATTTATTGGTAGTCTTCAGACTTCATAATGCCATGCACACGGTCAAGCAGTCCAATGCCAGAGGCAGCAAAGCAACCCCAAAACATCAGGGAACCTCTGCCATGTTTGACTGTAGGGACCGTGTTCTTTTCTTTGAAGGCCTCTTTTTTTTTTTTTCCTGTAAACTCTATGTTGATGCCTTTTCCCAAAAAGCTCTACTTTTGTCTCATCTGACCAGAGAACATTGTTCCAAAAAGTTTTTGGCTTTCTCAGGTAAGATTTGGCAAACTCCAGCCTGGCTTTTTTATGTCTCTGGGTCAGAAGTGGGGTCTTCCTGGGTATCCTACCATAGAGTCCCTTTTCATTCAGACGCCGACGGATAGTACGGGTTGACACTGTTGTACCCTCGGACTGCAGGGCAGCTAGAACTTGTTTGGATGTTAGTCGAGGTTCTTTAGCCACCATCCGCACAATCTTTCGTTTAAATCTCTCGTCAATTTTTCTTTTCCGTCCACATCTAGGGAGGTTAGCCACAGTGCCATGGGCTTTAAACTTCTTGATGACACTGCGCACGATAGACACAGGAACATTCAGGTCTTTGGAGATGGACTTGTAGCCTTGAGATTGCTCATGCTTCCTCACAATTTTGCTTCTCAAGTCCTAAGACAGTTTTTTGGTCTTCTTTCTTTTCTCCATGCTCAATGTGGTACACACAAGGACACAGGTGTCTTTTATACTGATAACAATGTCAAACAGGTGCCATTATTACAGGTAATGAGTGGAGGACAGAGGAGCCTCTTAAAGAAGAAGTTACAGGTCTGTGAGAGCCAGAAATCTTGCTTGTTTGTAGATGATCAAATACTTATTTTCCACCATAATTTGCAAATAAATTCTTAAAAAATCAAACAATGTGATTTTCTGGATTTGTTTTCTCATTTTGTCTCTCATAGTTGAGGTCTACCTATGATGACAATTACAGGCCGGCCTCATCTTTTTTAAGTGGGAGAACTTGCACAATTGGTGGCTGACTAAATACTTTTTTTCCCCACTGTATATCAGCATTTTGGACTCCACTTTTAATTTTGCCCAAGCCACACTTTGTCTAAAACCCATCCTGATCTTAAGCAATTCCAAAGTAATAGAATTGCTGTTCAAGCAATTTACAAATACACTGCAGGAAACTGGAAGATCAAAGATTGCACACAAAACAAGCTACCTATAATCCAACACTATTCTGGCCAGTGAAGTCTTAGGTCAGCCTAGAGCCTGCTGCAAGGCAGTGTGGACTTTACCAATCAGGGGCCTAAGGTCACAATCAGGTTGCATTTTTAAAACAATTGCAAATAAATGAAAATTTGCTTTTTACTTGGCCAGTTGCAATAATGTAACACACTGTGTGGACAGTCACAGATCACAGTGCAATACTGATGGCAGGTCTATACTGTATTTTAAATAAAACCTCTATTGTAAAAAAAACAAAAAAAAACCAGTAAGTAATAGAGTGGCACCCACTGTGAAGAATAATAAGTTTTAAAATTAAAGGGCATATAACATGTAAAACAAAAGGTGTAATTTAAGTATTAAAATGACCTTGCAATAAACTATATGTTGGTTGTACATAAAGAAGCCTATGTAAAGATTTTTAGGGCATCCACTATGAAGACATTTTGTAGAAAAGCACAATAAAGAAGTGAAAGGATTGGAATTTGTGTGTTTTGGGGGAAGAATAACTAAGAACTGGAGAAAGGGGAATTTTAATAAACAAATGTCAGATGTAAGATAGAATCAAAATAGATTTTTGGCTTGAATACCCTTGCTCCTAATAGTTTGTATCGGGAAATTTGCTCCTCCTTCGCTCATGTTAGTGAACAGAGTCACATTGTGACCCTGAGGGTGCTGTGAATTATAATCACAAAAAAGTTGAACATTTTGGTCACGTAATGATAGTCATTGCCAAAGTTACTTTGTGGCCCTAGTCTCAATGGTGCAGTCATCATGCTGTCACTTTTCTAGCACTTTCTGGAAGCTGTATTACACACTGACTCCTTAGAGGTTAAAGGGAGTCTATCACTGCCGTTTCGCATTTTTAAATAAGCTTATCTTAATGTAGCTTTTAGAAAGGCTATTCTAGGCACCTCTTCCTTTCTGATCCTTGCAGCCATTTTCCAAAAAAAACGCTTTTATTCATTTGCTAATTTGTCTTCGGGAGCACAACTGTGTCATCAACCTGGACCTTTCTTCACCGTCCCCTTTTGCTTCAAGATCCCTCCTGCTCCTCCTCTTCACTGCTTCCATGAGAAGCTAGTCCCGTCGGCTCGTACAGCGCATGCACGAGATTTTATCCCTATTAGGGATATAACTTTTTGTTTGGTTTCTACTTTTAGCAACTAATATGTATTTATTTGCATTTTTTTTTTTTTTTTTTTTTTATAAAACATTCACTTTAAATCAAAATTGCATGAAGGTGCCTGTTCGCATACAGTACCAAGGGGCATTCTGACAATGCTGCAGGTGTCTACTTTAAGAAAATATATAGGTATGGGTGGTTAGTATGAGTTTTTAATTTTGCAATTTAGGTTTTATTTGTCCATCTCAAAACTGTGAAAATTGCTTTGGCTACCGGAGGTGCAAATTTTCCGGAGACTCCTGGGAGTGAAAGAGTTAAAGGAAGTTGTGCTTATGAGTTGCACTATGGGTGTGTTGTTGTTCCCATGCTGTGATTAAATTTCATCAGGTATTTAACAAGTTACTCAGAGTGGGGGTGGCTCCCTATTTAAGGACCTTACAGTAGAGTGCATCAGCTTGGAGGACAACTTCAGTAGAGGACTGCTTAAAGGGCCAGAGCACAGTTTAAAATGTGGTGTGCTTGGAAGCTTGCTGCATAGCTATTGGAGCTATGCAGCCTCTTAGCCAATTGATGCCAATCAGTACCATGTACCAACAAATATAAAGACATTTGTGAGTAGGAGAACAGGTTCTCTGGTGGTAGGCAGGGAAAGTACACGTCATTCAGCCATTATTATGTTCTGTCAACTTGTCAACCATATTTCCACTGAAACATTCCAATTGCTGGGTATGCAACATCTACCTCAGTAAAGGGAAACAAAGTGTCCATGTGATTCTTTGCTAGTGGGCAGCTTCAGGTGACTTACAGGTGTTTGGGTATTAGCTCAGGAGGATACAGGCCGGAAGCAGCAGTGTGTTAGCCATGAAGGAGTATGGTGTTGGCAATATAGTAGAAGCAATATTGCCAACAACCTGGCACTGGCACACCTGTGGGTGCCTATTACACAAAACACATACTAAATAGCATGTTGAAAGAACCATGATGCATGATTGCCATTGAAATCAATGGGACACTGTTTTCAGGCATATTTAATGCATCCAGACATAGCCTTTGCCAAGTGAATGTTAGGTTCATGCTATGGCACACTAAACAAATTACGCTGCATGGCCACATTCATTTAAACTGAATGTGTGACCACAGTATGCTAATAGTGTCAGTGCGAAACAAAATGTCATTAGAGTGTTAGGAAAGTTCATTTCGTGAAGGCTACATCTGTATTAGACCAAGGTCCCATGTTTTGAAAATGCAGCGTTTTACATGACCTGCAGTGTGGATGGAATTCTAGCTAATCCCATCCACACATTGCAGAAAAAAATCTGCAGTGGAAATGCTGCAATTTCAAAAACGCTTGCGTTTTTGTAAATTGCAGCATGTCAATTATACCTACAGAAATGCTGGCGTTTTCCGTACAGGTGTAATAGAGTCAAAAAATAGAGAAAAACTTGGACTTTCTGTGAAAAATGCTTTGGAAAAAAAATCTGATGCGTTTCTGCCGTGATCTTTTCCGTAGCATTTTTTTTTTTTTTTAAGCAATTCGCTGCGTAGGGCATTAGCCTTACAATGCATAATACTAGCATTTTACATATCAAAATACCCTTCAAAAATTGCTGTATGAACATGTCCTTAAACTTCTAGTGGGAGGTGCGACTGGGATCGACCCTGAAAGTACCAGTTACGTTTCTGCCTATAAGATTAAAATCTTAACTACTAATCAATAAAATGTAGGATTTGATCAATACTTGAAAGCCTTTATTAATTAAAAAATAAATAAAAAAGTAAACTTTTAATACAATACCCTAGGTCAATTTAACCATGGCCATACTGTAATGGAAAAATAAAAAATGATATTCTTCTAAGAATTACATAAAGTTACATAAAAATATAGAAAAACAAATAACCACATATACTTTGCAGTCTACATTTCATTCCAGCATGATAAAAGATACTATGCCATTAAAAGCTAGAGCTACCAGCATTTATGCAAATGTTTCTCTAATGAAGTCCATCCTGAAATGGCCCTTTATTCTTTATGTGGAAAGGTTGGGTATTTTTGACTCTTAGTATCACTAATGCATTTTTTCTGGGAAGCACAGCTACAGCCCAACAAAAGTTCAGTGCATACTGATATAAAATAAAATGCTAAATGGATCTCCTTTGAGAAAAAGACAGGTCTAATCAAAGTAATAATATGTGAGGCATACTGACTCTATGGAGGTGGCATCAGTAAGCACTTAAAAAGACAGGAAAACCAGTGAGCATGAGATTGATACAGAAGTTTATCAGCAGGGATAACACATTATCAAGTGAACCAATTCCCCTTCAGATCACTACACACAATGCTAGGCTGTGAATCACGGCATGAGGCTACATATCACTGAAACTGAGTCTTTAGAAAGCAGACCTTCTGAATACTTGAAAAGTAATTCTTCTCTGTGACCTTGGGGAATTTTTTACATTTCTTAAAAGGGATTTATATATCACCCTAAGCAGTGAATTGCGGTTACTTCTACTTCCATACCCAGAAAATATATAATGTTTTACTGTATATGTATTATTAGGCATTATTATCAGTTCCTCCATAAAGTAACCAAAAATCAATCGAACCTCTCCAAAATAAATTATGAATCCAAATATAACATCCATAATGCCAACAATTAACGATTTTGCAGTGTTTTAAGGCATTAAAGATATTTGTCATATGTAGACTCGATCATGGCAAATCACAAAACCAAACAGCCAGGTCAGGTGTGTTGTATTACATCATCTGGCTCTCTATAAAGCATTGTTCACATGTCAGTGTTTTGGCCAGTGTTTTGCATCAGTGTAAGCCAAAACCAGGAGTGAGATACCTACAGGAAGACCTAGCAGCAGCAGCAGAATCAGGAAGTGGAGATGCATGGCATTGTGTATTGGTCCACCAAACCTGAAATGTTTGCAATATTTGCAATGAGCACCTTAGGGGACACTATGGAACATAATACTGTGTGAAGGGGTCACTATGGGACATAATACTGTGTGAAGGGGCCACTATGGGACATTATACTGTATGGAGGTCACTATGTGAAATTATACTGTGTGGAGGGGCCGCTATGTGATACTATACTGTGGGGAGGGGCCACTGTGGGACATTACACTGTATAAGGCCGCTATGCAACATTATAATGTGTGGAGGGGCCACTGTAGGACATTATACTGTATGGAGGGGCCACTATGTAACATTATACTGTGTGGAGGTGCCATTATGGAACATTTTAATTTGTGCCGGGGCCACCATGTGACATTATACTCTGTGGATGGCCGCTGTGTGACATTATTCTGTCTGAAGGGGCCACTATGTAACATTATACTGTGTGGAGGGGCCACTACGTGACATTATACTGTGTGGGGGGGCCGCTATGTGATATTATACTGGGTGGAGGGGCCGCTATGGAACATTTTAATTTGTGCCGGGGCCACTATGTGACATTATACTCTGTGGATGGCCGCTGTGTGACATTATTCTGTCTGAAGGGGCCACTATGTAACATTATACTGTGTGGAGGGGCCACTACGTGATATTATACTGTGTGGAGGGACTGCTGTAGGACATTATACTGTATGGAGGGGCCACTATGTAACATTATTCTGTATGGAGGGGCCACTATGGAACATTTTAATTTGTGCCAGGGCCACTATGTGACATTATACTCTGTGGATGGCCGCTGTGTGACATTATTCTGTCTGAAGGGGCCACTATATAACATTATACTGTGTGGAGGGGCCACTACGTGACATTATACTGTATGAAGAGGCTAACAATAGGTCATCAATTTCATATCAGTGAGGGTTTGACTCCAGAACCTCCACCAATCAGCTATTCTAAGCAGCTAACACACAGAGAATGGGGCAAGAATGGCGTAAACACTGCGGTAAAAACCACAGCATTTTACAGGCCCTTCAAAGTGGATGGGATTCTAGAGATTCCCATCCATACATTGCAGGAAAATACCCCCAGCAGAAATACTGTGAATTCCAAAACCATTGCATTTTTGGAAATCACAGCATGTCAATTATACCTATGGAAACGCTGGTGGTTTCCCTATAGGTATAATTGAAGCAAAAAGTCCTCAGTGAAAAGCACTGTTGGGAAAACCACAATGCATTTCCGTTTTTTCCCGCTACGTGGGGTGTTAGCCTTAATCTGGAAAGTCCCTAAAAAGTAGAGCTCTGATTAAAATCAAGTGATTTCCTAGATACTTATTAGGAATTTAGCAGTTTGTATCACAACTTATAGATACACACCAGTCACCAAGAACAACACTCCTTATGTTTGTCGCTTGGAGATCTCCACTTTTTTAACTTAGTTTAAAGTAAAGTATCTGCCATAGATTTAAATGAGACTCTGTGCATGCAAAGTTACACATTAAGCTTTTTAATAATCCCCTGAGCTCCCTCATCTATTATGCCAGATAAGCCTGGCTATGCTCCTTAAGAGCTCATTTTATGACTATCAAGTGAGCAACATTATTAACTGGATTTTTCTAATTTGGCTATGTGTATTTTTTAGAACCAGGGCTTCAGTTTCAGTTATTTTCTGAAATGGAAAACCAATCATTCCTTCATTAGTCCTCCAAAAGTATTAGTCTATACAAATGAACTCATTTTTATCTAAAAATAAGAATTCTATTTATAATTTGATATTACAGGAAAAACATATGAGTGCCACCAGACACTGAAATCATCAGTAGAGGGTAGTCCTACTATCTCTGTATTGAAGTTATACCTAGATTTATTTAGTATAAAGTAGAAGAACTGTTCATTATCCAATTAATCATAATACGGCTTTAGTGCACTGAGCTTGTATTGCCTCAGCGTTGAACTCTTGAACGGTTGCACTAGGGGAATACTGAACAAACAGAATGTGTTATATAGGTGTTTTAACAGATTAGGTTTTAATAATAACATCATAGTAATGTAGCAGAACTGTCTTCAAGGAAGGTGCTCAGGGAATGAACAGTTTAGTACCTGCCACCAACAATAATCATCTGCCATTATATGTGATGCAATGAAGTATTCTATTACAATATTCTTGCATTCCCACTTCTGTACATTTAATAAAGTGCTAACTGGAAAACAGAGCATGAATATTATTTTTCTACTTTCTATCACGTTTAATGAATTGCTCTCCTTTCATGGAATCAGAAATGTAATTATTTTATATAAACTTATCACTCTTTATTTACTTTTTACTTCTGTTTCTCCACCCTAGGGGTCGTTCACACTACCGCTGGTGACCGTCAGTAGTGTCCGCTGCTATTGTCCGTTACAAGATTTTAGCAATGGACACTAGCAGAACTGTCACAAATCCGTTAAAAATTCCATTGATTTCAGTGGGATTTTATCTGGTGTCCGTTAGTGACTGTTAGCATCAATTTACATCAAATTCATCACATGTCCGTTATTTTTGACGGACAAAAATTCCTGCATGAGTCCGTGAAAAAGAACAGTTTCATGACTGACGTCAAGCGTCCATTATTTTTTAACATTAAAGTCTATGGGTAACAGACAGTAATGGACGGGCGTCCAATATACTATCCCTTATTATTGTCCGTTTTTTTTTCTGCGCATACTCAGAAAGTAGAAACAAAAAAAAAATAAAAACAGTATAAAAACGGACACTAATTGACAGTAACTGATGCTAATGGGTCCGTTTTTTTTTTTTTTTAATGATCCATTAAATGGATCAGTTAAAAAACGGACACAATAACATCAGTTAGTGTCCGTTAATGTCTGTTATAAATGAATAAATGGATATGCAGGGAACACGCTCAGCAATCACTTAGTCACTTTGCATAGTCATGGTCTTGTGGCTGGGCAAAATGGGGGAGTTATTGAGCACCCACTGATCTGGCAATTATCATATATTAAGTGAACAGGGGATAAGTACTTCTGGCTGCTATAACGCTTAAGGCTAAGGCCCCATGTAGCGAGCCACAGCCAAAAAGCGCTGCTGAAAAATTCATCGCAGTTTTTCCCGCAGTTCTTTTTACAGTAAGTTTTCTTCTGTGGACTATCTGCTTCTATTATAACTATACGGAAAACGCCAGTGTTTCCGTAGGTATAATCGACATGCTTGCGTTTTTTGAAATCGCAGCATATCTGCTGCGGATTTTTTTCTGCAATGTGTGGATGGGATTACCCATTTCCGCTGTGTATTCACAAAATGGGGCCTCCACCTAAAGAAACGTTTTACTCTATGGTGAGGATTTTTCTACTTACCTTGGGCTTTGAAAAAGAATTGTTATTTTAAAAGCAATTTTACAAACATACAAAAATGAACCTAACTAATTTTGTGCATCAATGGGTGGGAATATGGCCTGAAGCACTCTTTAGCATTATCACCAGTTATTAAATCTTACACAGTGTGTCTATTTCAATTTTTCATTGTAAATCATAAAAATGCACATGTCAGATTGATCAAATTGATATTGTATAGCAGTGCCTACCATGCAGTTTAATGCAATACTACAACCCCAATTCCAATTAAGTTGGGACGTTGTCTAAAACATAAATAAAAACAGAATACGATGATTTGCAAATCCATTTCAACCTATATCCAATTGAATACACTACAAAGACAAGATATTTAATGTTCAAATGGATAAACTTTATTGCTTTTTTGCAAATATTCACTCATTTTGAATTTGATGCCTGCAACACATTCCAAAAAAGCTGGGACAGGGGCAACAAAAGACAGGGACAGTTCAGGAATGCTCAGAAAACACCTGTTTGGAACATTCCAGAGTTGAACACTTTAATTGGAAAAAGGTGAGTGCCATGATTGGGTATAAAGAGAGCATCCCCGAAAGGCTCAGCCGCTCACAAGCAAGGATGGGGCGAGGTTCGCCACTTTGCGAACAACTGCATGTGCAACTAGTCCAACAGTTTAAGAACAACATTTCTCAACATACAATTTAGGGATTTCATCATCTACGGTCCATAATATCATCAAAAGATTCAGAGAATCTGGACAAATCTCTGCAAGTAAGCTCCAAGGCAAAAAAACGAACATTGAATGCCCCTGACCTTCGATCGCTCAGGCGGCACTGCATTAAAAACCGACATCATTCTGTAACGGATATTACCACATGGGCTCAGGAACACTTCAGAAAACCATTGTCAGTGAACACAGTTCGTCACTACATCTACAAGTGTAAGTTGTGCAAAGCAAAATCTATATATCGACAACATCCAGAAATGCTGCCGGCTTCTCTGGGCCCGAGCTCATCTGAGATGGACTGACACAAAGTGGAAAAGTGTCCTGTGGTCTGACCAGTCCACATTTCACATTGTTTTTTGAAATCATGGACGTCGTGTCCTCTGGGCCAAAGTGGAAATGGATTGTCTGGATTGTTATCAGCGCAAAGTTCAAAATCCAGCATATCTGATGGTATGGGGAAGTGTTAGTGCCCATGGCATGGGTAACTTGCACATCTGTGAAGGCACCATTAAAGCTGAAAGGTACATACAGGTTTTGGAGCAACATATGTTGCCATCCAGGCGACGTCTTTTTCAGGGACATTCCCTGCTTATTTCAGCAAGACAATGCCAAGCCACATTCTGCACATGTTACAACAGCGTGGCTTCGTAGTAAAAGAGTGCAGGTACTAGACTTTTGTGCACATACACTTTAACTTGCCATCCGAGTTCACACATTAATTTCCAGAAATGATAATTCTTAAAGATTTATGGTCAGATTCATCTATACTGTTCGGTTGTATCAAATAGATCTCCCTGTCAACTGTTCTAATCCCCCAACCACAATCCACTTCTCCACCAACCACTATAACCTATACCCCCTGTGACCTAATTAATTAATCTGTCTGTCTTCCTGATTATAGAATCCTCTATAAACACTAACTGTCTTGGCCTACCTGCACTACCGAGTTCCAGACTACTAGCTAGACTGTCCTTCTGGCTGTTTGTGAGAGTAGTATCCACTAGGGCTGCCATTTTTGACACTGATATCCTCACATCATCACCCAACTTGGCAATTTTGTTTGGAAGAACAGAAACAGGAGTGGCCTTCCATTTCTTGGAGCCCCTTTCACCCCTTCTATCTTTATTCACCCAGTTCCTTGCCTGGTCTTCCTGATGTCCCTCCAGCTCTCCAACCCCCATATCTAACCCACTAACTGCTTGCTCAGTGAGCAGCATGTTCCTCTCAAGATAGTCAGTTACTCTAAGTGCTGAATTCTGCTCCTCCAGATCTCTAATCAAGATTCCAGAGGGGTAACATGTTCAATTCTACCACCCTGGAACTTTTGCTCCAGTAGTACATATACAGTGCTGGCCAAAAGTATTGGCACCCCTGCAATTCTGTCAGATAATACTCAATTTCTTCCAGAAAATGATTGCAATCACAAATGATTTGGTAATAATATCTTCATTTATTTTGCTTGCAATGAAAAAACACAAAAGAGAATGAAAAAAAAAGTCAAATCATTGATCATTTTACACAAAACTCCAAAAATGGGCCGGACAAAAGTATTGGCACCCTCAGCCTAATACTTGGTAGCACAACCTTTATACAAAATAACTGCGAACAACCGCTTCCGGTAACCATCAATGAGTTTCTTACAATGCTCAGCTGGAAATTTAGACCATTCTTCTTTGGCAAATTTCTCCAGGTCCCTGAGATTTGAAGGGTGCCTTCTCCAAACTGCCATTTTGAGATCTCTCCACAGGTGTTCTATGGGATTCAGGTCTGGACTCATTGCTGGCCACTTTAGAAGTCTCCAGTGCTTTCTCTCAAACCATTTTCTAGTGCTTTTTGAAGTGTGTTTTGGGTCATTGTCCTGCTGGAAGACCCATGACCTCTGAGGGAGACCCAGCTTTCTCACACTGGGCCCTACATTATGCTGCAAAATTTGTTGGTAGTATTCAGACTTCATAATGCCATGCACACGGTCAAGCAGTCCAGTGCCAGAGGCAGAAAAGCAACCCCAAAACATCAAGGAACCTCCGCCATGTTTGACTGTAGGGACCGTGTTCTTTTCTTTGAAGGCCTCTTTTTTTTTCCTGTAAACTCTATGTTGATGCCTTTTCCCAAAAAGCTCTACTTTTGTTTCATCTGACCAGAGAACATTCTTCCAAAAAGTTTTTGGCTTTCTCAGGTAAGTTTTGGCAAACTCCAGCCTGGCTTTTTTATGTCTCTGGGTCAGAAGTGGGGTCTTCCTGGGTATCCTACCATAGAGTCCCTTTTCATTCAGACGCCGACGGATAGTACGGGTTGACACTGTTGTACCCTCGGACTGCAGGGCAGCTAGAACTTGTTCGGATGTTAGTCGAGGTTCTTTAGCCACCATCCGCACAATCTTTCGTTGAAATCTCTCGTCAATTTTTCTTTTCCGTCCACATCTAGGGAGGTTAGCCACAGTGCCATGGGCTTTAAACTTCTTGATGACACTGCGCACGATAGACACAGGAACAGTCAGGTCTTTGGAGATGGACTTGTAGCCTTGAGATTGCTCATGCTTCCTCACAATTTTGCTTCTCAAGTCCTCAGACAGTTCTTTGGTCTTCTTTCTTTTCTCCATGCTCAATGTGGTACACACAAGGACACAGGACAGAGGTTGAGTCAACTTTAATCCATTTCAACTGGCTGCAAGTGTGATTTAGTTATTGCCACCACCTGTTATGTGCCACAGGTAACAGGTGCTGTTAATTATACAAATTAGAGAAGCATCACCTGATTTTTCAAAGGGTGCCAATACTTTTGTCCACCCCCTTTTTTATGTTTGGTGTGGAATTATATCCAATTTGGCTTTTTGACAATTCTTTTTGTGGTTTTCCATTGACGACAAATTAAATGAAGATATTATTACCAAAGCATTTGTGATTGCAATCATTTTCTGGAAGAAATTGAGTATTATCTGACAGAATTGCAGGGGTCCCAATACTTTTGGCCAGCACTGTATAACTAGAACCGGATTCGTCTCGAATATTTCAAATTGTTCATCTTTTACTGAAACTGTCCAATTTGGGATTTGTCTCAGGCGAACTAAAATGGCCACCGTGATATGATTTGTGGTATATACCATACTGTGCACTGAAGTAAATGTCCAAACTTGCTAGGCATCATCCAAATTACAATAAACAGTAAAGTATTAAAGTAAAGTAAGTTATTTCCAGGTTTGCTCAACTCCACTTTTTAATTCCACTTAGTAAGCCAGTCACTTAGGGAAGCAAGCCCAAGCAGTGAGCAAGAGCAAGGAGCCAGAGATTCTTTTTTTTTGCAGATCATTCATAGCTTTAAGGTACAGTGTTTCAGGCAGCCCTCCAAGGACAAGTAAGACTAACGTGTAACTGACCCATAGATGTAATTCAACAGGATCAGTTTAGTGAGTGGCATTAAGTTTTAATTAAAAGTGTCTAGCTCAAACTTTTTTTTCTTATTCCAATTCTTAAAACTTTAGACTTCTCTTGTTAAATGGTTTTATTGTACTTACTGTAAGTTTGTGCTCTGCAAAAAAAAAAAAATGCTTTTCTTTGCTGAACCAGCTAAATAGAGCCAGATACAAAATAGAGTGATTTTTTATTAGAAAGAAAAAGGATGAGAGGAAAAATGGATTTTAGAGCCTTAGGCAGAGACAAATTAAACTTGAACATTGAAAGACTGATTGTGGAATACATGATGAGATGTAAAACATTTTGAACAAGTGATGGGCAACAATGGATCCGAGACAGATTTAAAGGTACAGCCACTATGTTAATCATAAAATATCACTGCATCTTATAGAGAAATGGTGTGATATTTGACACTATTACAGTCTTTATAGGTACTGGTAATTGTACTGTAGAGTATTAATAAATGAAAACTCTTGTTTATTTGAAGGGGTTCTTTCATCATGACTGGGTTAGACGCAGACAACTGAGGGACCCTGTACCAGAACAGTTATAGGCCCCTTGTTTTCCAATATATTAGCATACAGCACCCCCTTTTATCCCTTTAACAATCAACCAGCAACCATTGCCTATGAAATTCATTAGCTTAGCCATTTTGTAATAGACAGTAGAAAGCTGATGTTAAGGTGATGGGACCCTCTGATCCACTTGGTTACCTCTATCCATATGTCCTATTAGAGTATATAGATCTCACAGGAAAATATGAGGTGGTTCTATGCTTGCAGTGGTTACTTCTCTAGCTCCCTAGGTCCTTCTATGTATTGCAGTGACAAATATTCAGTAGCTGTAAGTTAATAAAGTAGTAACAACTTCTCTTGGAAAAATCAGTTGTATAGAAAGAGTCTTGGGAGCTCAATCCTCATATCCAATGTGTTGTCTTTGATAAGAATACCCCTTAAAGTAGTGGAAGAGTACTTATTAATGTGTGTCGAGTTTGTTGCTCACTTTATTTGGATGGACAATATGCATATCATATTCTTTACAGTGCTGGCCAAAAGTATTGGCACCCCTGCAATTCTGTCAGATAATACTCAATTTCTTCCAGAAAATGATTGCAATCACAAATGATTTGGTAATAATATCTTCATTTATTTTGCTTGCAATGAAAAAACACAAAAGAGAATGAAAAAAAGTCAAATCATTGATCATTTTACACAAAACTCCAAAAATGGGCCGGACAAAAGTATTGGCACCCTCGGCCTAATACTTGGTAGCACAACCTTTAGACAAAATAACTGCGAACAACCGCTTCCGGTAACCATCAATTAGTTTCTTACAATGCTCTGCTGGAATTTTAGACCAATCTTCTTTGGCAAATTTCTCCAGGTCCCTGAGATTTGAAGGGTGCCTTCTCCAAACTGCCATTTTGAGATCTCTCCACAGGTGTTCTATGGGATTCAGGTCTGGACTCATTGCTGGCCACTTTAGAAGTCTCCAGTGCTTTCTCTCAAACCATTTTCTAGTGCTTTTTGAAGTGTGTTTTGGGTCATTGTCCTGCTGGAAGACCCATGACCTCTGAGGGAGACCCAGCTTTCTCACACTGGGCCCTACATTATGCTGCAAAATTTGTTGGTAGTCTTCAGACTTCATAATGCCATGCACACGGTCAAGCAGTCCAGTGCCAGAGGCAGCAAAGCAACCCCAAAACATCAGGGAATCTCTGCCATGTTTGACTGTAGGGACCGTGTTCTTTTCTTTGAAGGCCTCTTTTTTTTCCTGTAAACTCTATGTTGATGCCTTTTCCCAAAAAGTTCTACTTTTGTCTCATCTGACCAGAGAACATTCTTCCAAAAAGTTTTTGGCTTTCTCAGGTAAGTTTTGGCAAACTCCAGCCTGGCTTTTTTATGTCTCTGGGTCAGAAGTGGGGTCTTCCTGGGTATCCTACCATAGAGTCCCTTTTCATTCAGACGCCGACGGATAGTACGGGTTGAAACTGTTGTACCCTCGGACTGCAGGGCAGCTAGAACTTGTTTGGATGTTAGTCGAGGTTCTTTAGCCACCATCCGCACAATCTTTCGTTGAAATCTCTCGTCAATTTTTCTTTTCCGTCCACATCTAGGGAGGTTAGCCACAGTGCCATGGGCTTTAAACTTCTTGATGACACTGTGCACGGTAGACACAGGAACATTCAGGTCTTTGGAGATGGACTTGTAGCCTTGAGATTGCTCATGCTTCCTCACAATTTTGCTTCTCAAGTCCTCAGACAGTTCTTTGGTCTTCTTTCTTTTCTCCATGCTCAATGTGGTACACACAAGGACACAGGACAGAGGTTGAGTCAACTTTAATCCATTTCAACTGGCTGCAAGTGTGATTTAGTTATTGCCACCACCTGTTATGTGCCACAGGTAACAGGTGCTGTTAATTATACAAATTAGAGAAGCATCACCTGATTTTTCAAAGGGTGCCAATACTTTTGTCCACCCCCTTTTTTATGTTTGGTGTGGAATTGTATCCAATTTGGCTTTTTGACAATTCTTTTTGTGGTTTTCCATTGACGACAAATTAAATGAAGATATTATTACCAAAGCATTTGTGATTGCAATCATTTTCTGGAAGAAATTGAGTATTATCTGACAGAATTGCAGGGGTGCCAATACTTTTGGCCAACACTGTATATGCATGAGAGGAAACACAGAGCCACTCTACAATGTTGGTTATCAAGCTAATCTGAGGTAACCTTAGCAAAATGATGAAGTCCATCATCTGGTTAGATGACGTGAAGGCCTAATGAGACAAAATAATAAGTGTTTGAACAAAATGTACAAAGAAGTAGTTAAATGTGAATGTTCTCAGTTGTATTTATAGAGCTTTGGATCAATCCAGCCGCACAATCCTCACCATTTATACACAATGGACAGCTAAAACATTGCCATACTAAGCATTACAGATTTCTATTACACAAGTCTCTGCAGATTCAGTAGTCTGTGAAATCAGACTTCAAAATGTGCCTCAACAAACAATTATTTGCTTTATAGAGTACATTGTATTTTTTTCATTTTCTTTTCTATACATGTCTTCTTTTGCTTTTGAGTATCAATGCTATTTGCCATAACTGAAAGTTTTATAAAAATGGCATTTACAAAATAAGCCAGTTTATTTGACTAATGTTCCCTTCAACCTAAGCAACCCAGGAAAGAAAGAGTTACATAGTCAATCCAATAAACACTTTACCCTGGAGGGCTTCATTCTCAAACAGCTGTATTTTATCCAGAGCTATAACTGGATTCTGAACACCAGTTTCAAGCCGGTCAGCTTAGAGGGAACATTACATTCAACCCACAGATAACAATGTGATAGACAAAGCACACATAAATGCTTGGGAGGCACATCTAGATATACAAATTCCAGATTTAACTATGTGTATCTGTTGAACTTATCTAGCATATAACAACTGGAGTGAAACAAAAAGGCTTTGCTGGATATTAACCTAACCCTTTGAAGATGCAGCCAGTTTTTTATTTTATGGACACAAAATGTTTTTATGGTCGCATTCGATAAGCCATAACTTTTTTATTTTTCTGTCAATGTATCAGTATTTGGGCTTGGTTTAATGGAATGAGCTGTATTTATGCATTTATGGAGTCATTTTGGAATGCCTATAATTTACAGAGTAAATTCTATTAACTTATTCCAGAAGTGAGGTTAAAAATGTATGTTGAATGTAGAATTTTGTACCAATCACTGTACATCAGAAATACTTGTTACTAGAGATGAGCGAAGTTTTCAAATATTTGATTCGGCAACTTTGCCGAATTTTCCGATACGGTTCTCTTCGATCCGAATTAATTCGCGGCGAATAAACAGCTATTTCCTGTCTGCAGAGAGCCGGGGTGGGGTGGGTGGCTGGCAAAATGGCGGAAGCCCTTGGATGCCAAGGTCATGTCTATCTCTCTCCAGCACAGACAACTTTTATTCATGTGGAAGGATCTGCTAACAAGCAAAGACACGCCTACCCAATCACATCACTAGAGAATATTTTGTGACCGTCTGATGTCACAAAGGTCTTTACTAAATATTCGTTACCACGAAGCATCAGGAAATCTGGATTCCATGCGAATCGAAGATTTCCTGAAATTCGGATCGAATTCCACTTCTGCAGCTTTGATTCGCTCATCTCTACTTGTTACCCTTATTCTATGGATCAGAGAGTTTTATAGGTTTTTTATGTTTTCCTAATTCTGCACAATAAAAACACATAAAAAAAAACTTTCTGCTTTGCCATATTCTCAGATCTACTCTGTGATTTTTCTATTTTTATCACAATAGAGCAGGTTGAAATCTTCATTGTTTGTAGGACAAGCCATACTTTCATTGATACTATTCTTTGAGACCATTTTAAATAGCATTCACTATACAGGTTTATTAGTGCATTAATTTAAATGGAGTCTGTCAACAGAAAGATGATAATCAAAGTAATGACAGTATCTTATAGTGCTCTTTGCACATTTTCCAAATATGTCTTGGTTATTCAGCATTGCAGTTCTATTATTGAGAAAATTACAAATTTGATGAAAAGGGCTTTTGGAGCCGGGCTTTGCTCTATGCTGTAGATTACCACTGCTAACTAACACACGTGGTCTCCCAAGGGGAAGCTATCAATCAAAGGATGGAAGATTGAGTTGGGCATCAGTTGGGGAGGTAATCTACAGCACAGAGCAAAGCCCAGAGAAGATAAGAAAGGCCTGAAAAGCCTTTTTCAACTAATTTGCATATGAATAAAACAGCGATTTTCTTATGTAACACCCCTTTTTGCCAAACTCTGTAGGCAGGTTGTGTTGTAGTTCTCACCTCACTATGGCGCAGTGCCTCCACCCGAATCTTGCTAGGAGCTCTATAGGAAATCAGGAGGGTCTTCCTCTTCTGCTAGGGGTCAACTCGGGAAATCCCCGCCTAAGCTCAGTACACACTCACAAATGTTGACAGTAAAACTACTAAATAGGTTTATTATGGGAAGGATAGACAAGGGTAAACTTACTAAAAATGATAAAATGTGAACAAAAAATGTTTCAGTGATTCACAATGCGCAGGTACATCCTATAGTATTAAACCCCTGGTGGTGGGAATAGGATATGTTATGTCCCAGGCCTGGAAGGTATAATAAAATATGGGGAATAACACAGTGTTAAGATAGTGTTTTATCTTCACAGGAGAACAGTGACCCACACACAAGCAATCATACAGCAGGTATCAGCTTTCACTCCTAAATAATGGCACACAATGCAGAATTAATAATGGCTGCAGCTATGAAAAGAACAGTCCATGCATTGGGGCTCAGTTGCCGTGGAGGGTGGCGCGCATTCAGGAAATGTTGGTGCTCTGTAGACATAGTAGATCCTTTTTACAATAGTTCTCAGAAACTCTCTAACAGCAGTACAGCAAATTCCAGTAAAATCTACTGACTTGCAGGAAATCTGGTGCCAACCTGGGTGCTGCAGCTCTCAGATGAGAGAACACTAATGGAGTGTAAGGCAGGAATCCTTGGATGCAGTCCTGGGTACCTATTGGACGTCTGGTCAATCTGGACAGGTGTTGGGGATGTTGCTTCTTCCCTCAGAGTGAGCTGGTGAGCTGGCAGGACAGTCTCTATGTCCTGGGTTACCCAAAACCAAGCTGTGTGCCCTCTGACATTTGCTAAAAGAACCTTTTTCTGCAGCCCATGTTGCTGTGACCTCTCTTTCCTGTGCAGACCTTTCCCATTTATCCCGCTCCTACACACCTATGCCAGCACTCCATGAGGATGCATAGCGCGTAGAAGTGGGTGGTCTGAGGGCCAGTGAGACTGGGCATTGAATTCCCATATACCGGGTCAGTATTTGTATTATGGTGCTATTGATTTCATTTTGCTACTATCTGGGGTGATCTATATGGGGTATTACCTAGAATTGAATTGTGACACTGTTCATTCACTTATACACGTACTCCACTGATATTAATGGATAATATTTTCTATCTAATTTTTTGTTGCACTATTTACATACCGCTACCTTTTTGTTTGGGTATCTTTGTGTATCTAGTAGTAATTATGTATTTTTGTACCTGCAATTGCTATCTTTACTCTATTACATTGAATTGATCCACTAACTACTGTCAGGTATTGCTTATATTGTATATGTGTATTGTTTCTTATATGATGTTGGGCACATTATGAAATTCCCCATCTATCATTACCCACGGACTACCATACTATATTTTTAATATTGTGATATTTACTGTTTTTAATATATATATTTTTTTCAATAAATTATCTTTATATCAAACTTAGTATGGATTGTGGTATTTTTTGATTTAATAGGTGTTCATATATATTGGTATAAGGGATACGTGATAGATTGTTATATGTCTTTGGGTCTGTTGTAGGTGTATCAATTTACAATTGTGTATTCAACATCAAAATAGCCATCTTAATAGTAAATCCTTTTAAGAAGTTTTTCTTATCGGTAAAGCCAGAAGCATAGTTTCACATCACCTTCTTCCTCAAACTCTGATGAAAGCCACTGCTGATGTCCTAGTTTCCGGATAGTGAAGGACCTTTGCAAGAGTAGAGGAAACTAATGCACAAGCGGTGGCTTTCATCAGAGGTTGTTGACTGTTGTCTCATCATGTGCCCCTCCATATTAGACCTAGAAGTGCACTGTTGGGGAAAGAAGGAGATGTGAAACAAGAGCTATGAATTCACAAATTGGGTAAAATGACAGAGAACTTCTGAATTGAATTTAGCAAATTAGTAAATTTACTATTTTGATTTTTAATACAGTCGGTTATAATTTTTGTAAAGTGGTCAACCCCTTTACTTACTTTGAAACACAGAAAAATTCCTTTGATAGAAAACAGTAAATATACTTGATGTGCTATGTGATTATGTTTTTATTCTTTTGCCTTGATTCCTTTAGTTCTTTTGGAAACATCAATCAAGATGAACATGAGAAGATGAGCACTTTCTATTTCACTGCTGTTTGATTTCCTTGTCTATCTTTCCTTTATCTCATGTATTCCTCTGTAAGCTCCTGGGCACTGAATTGTACATCTATTTGTAATTGTGCACCTAAAGATACAGCTCGATTTTAAAATTACATTATTATTAGATTACCACGAAGAACATGAAGAAGGATGCAACTGGTAACTAGAGACTCTAAAGCAATCCTGCAAAAATTACTTTCTATGACTAGCATGACTAAAAGCTGGGAACCTTGTCATTTTCATTCACTGTAGGTACAAAGAATATTACATAGCCACACTTATTACATTTCATTCACAAAGATGCCATTTCTCTCTCTTTTAGCTCACTATATTAACTGCTCATACACATAATAACGGCTACAGTATAAAAACTCATTGATATAAAGTCCATAATGTTATTTCATTTGGTATGATGGATCAGTTCAGTTGTAGTCACGCTGGTGGAAATAATATAATGCTTCCTTTTGTGCATTATTATTAGTAACCAGATTCATTTAAATTAATCGCTACAGTATATATTTTTGTATTCTGGCTGCCTGAGCTTTCTGGTGTAATAGTCAAAGGTATTTAACACAATAACATACCTTAACACAATATTAGTTATTGTAAATTATATAATAATAATAATACATTTTATTTATTTACTAGCAGAAGGACCCGGCTTCGCACGGGTACATTTCATTTTTTGTTTGTGTAGTGGTCCCATAAGAATTGGCCAGTTTTGCACTTGACATCCAGTATGGTAGTCCAGTATAGGTATAATCTATTTATGGCTGTGTTGCCATGGAAACCTGGTAAATGAAATGTGAACTTATATTGGCTGATGCATGTCATATGACTGAATATTTAAGGACCTGCGAACTGCTATTGACTCATACAGGTCATAAATCGCTTGGCTGCTATGGAAACCTGATGTAAAGCTGTATGTATGTCAAGACTGAAGAACCTGTGATTTTTCCATTGGTCCATAAGCGTCATGTGTATCTCAGTTTGGATATCAGTGAAAGACCTGCGATCGGTTGTTATGGAAAACCTGGAGTAAAGCTGTGTGTACGTGACCTTGTGTAACAGTGTCATCCAGAACACCCTGCCCCTTTAAAGCTGACCTACAGCAGTGAATAAAAATGGCTGGGTTGTTATGGAAACATGGAGTGCAGCTGTGTGCATGTGGCTGACAATACCTTGTCATATTGGAGACGGGCTTGGGTCTGCTGGGTTGTTTCAGCAACTTGTTGTTATCTGTGACATACCTTTTCAGATTGGAGACAGGCTTGGGTCTGCTGAGAGTTTTCATTAGCTCGAGCAGCAGCCATGCATTTTGCTGCAGGGGGCATGAGCAGTTTAAAAACATTTCAATTTATAAGAATGCTGAAATCCAGTATGGCAGTCCAGTCAGTGGTGTAAATACAAGGGTAGCAGTGGTTGCGGCTGCCATAGAGTCGGGGACATTAGGGGTCCCGGCAGGCCCCTGATGTTTTTTTTTTTTAATAAGCCATTACCTGCTGGTGTAACATCAGCAGGTAACGGGCCCTATTTACTTACCGATCCTCGCTCCTGCTCACGGCCGCCTGCGCTTCACCTTCTGTGGAGGTGGCTGTGAGCAGGAGCGGGGATCGTTAAGTAAGGCCTGCGGGCCGTGAACCCCACAAACACTGCTATCATTATACTCTGGGGTCTTTTCAGACCCCAGAGTATAATGATCGAAGGCCCCGAGGAGTTGAGGGAACATAAAAAACACTGTTACTTACCTCTCCTGCGCTCCAACAGGCTTCGGGCCTCCTTGGTGACGTGCCAGACGTCGGTGGGCCAGTCCAACATCATTATGCGTCGCGATGCATGCCTGGCTCACGTGACATCTGGTCCAACATTGAAGAGGTAGCGGAGAGTGCGCATAATACTATATGAAGGGGCCACTATGGGACATAATACTGTGTGCAGGGGCCACTATGGGGCGTAATAGTTTGTGCAGGGGCCACTATGGCGCATAATAGTGTGCGCAGGAATGCAGTTTGTGCGGGGGGGCGGTTGCCAGGGGAAGGGGTCCCATGTAAAATGTTCGCCTTGGGACCCAGCCATTCCTAGTTACGCCACTGAGTCCAGTATAGGTGCAGTCTATTTATGGCTGTGTTGTTATGGAAACCTGATAAATGAAATGTGAACTTATATTGGCTGATACACGTGATATGACTGAATATTTAAGGACCTGCAAACTGCTATTGACTAATACAGGTCATAAATAGCTTGGTTGCTATGGAAACCTGTGTGCCTGAGGAAAATAAATGCCTTCGAGCTTCTATTGGCTGATAAGGGACATGTGACCGTATGTATGTCAGTTGGAATATGAGTGAAAGACTTGCAGGCTTGTATTAGCTAATGCTGGTCATTTTTTGGGAATACTGTATCTCAGGAACGGTACATCCTTTAGAGCTGAGACCCAGTCTAAAATATTCCCGGACACCTGATGTACATGTGTGCCAAATTTGGTAAGGATCAGTCCAGTCGTTTGGTCGCGCATAAACAGATATATAACAGACAGACAGAAACTCATTTTTATATATATATATAAGAGATATAGCACCAACCTATTCCACCAACCTATTCCTAGTTCGCTCTGATCGCGGGCATTGTTGTTTATGAGGCTCCCCCAAAGTAAAATTTTGTCCCCACCAGCCCCTAACCATATCCAGATGGCTCCCACACAGTGAGATCACAGGAGCCGTCCTTGTCCTATGGCAGCCAGGAGCCTAATGAAGGCTCCAAGGTCTGTCATAGGAATACAGGAAAAATGAATGGGTCAATGTGCTAGCCGTGAAAAAAACAACTAGCCCACTGACAGTGCATATGGTTGTGTGTATGAGGCCATTGCCTACACATTGTCGCAAACCCTCAGCAATGTGGACAAGACAAAAAGTTAGATAGATTTGAGAAATATATACAGTATGAGTGAGAGCCTCTAGTTCGAGCTCCACAGGGAATATTTATTATTATTCTGTGCCAGATTTCCCAAGATTTGCAACTTTTTAAAAGTCAGTTGAGACATATATTGTCGCTGCTAACATTTTTGAGCCACCCATGCTACTTTCCACCACCAAAAGGGGTATGGTGTGCTGTGTGCAAAGCCATCAACCCTGCCAAATTTTTTTTATCATTTATGCCAGAAAACTTGCATAAATGATGTTGGGAATCAATGTCAAAAAACTGGCACAGATTTTGCTCCAGACAGACTTTGTCATAAATGAGGTACATGGTTCATGGGATAAGAAGACTGGCATTGAATATGCTAGTCTTCATAAATCTTCCCTATGTCATGATATCGGGCAGAGCTGTAATACAGTGCGGACAGGCAATGGAAGGCTGTCCTCAGAGCCAGCTTCCAGTACCGCTGGGACAACTAAAAAAGACATTACCATGTCAATACTAGAATATACAAGAATCCACACATCTGTTCTTTGCCCAGACATCTAATGTGGCCTGTACTTTCATGAATCTGTGCACCAGAGGCAATAATCTGGTCAGGGTGTAATGATGGAAGAGCCAGAAATCATGTATTTTATGCTTCATTATATTACACAGAATCAGGTATCACATCAACATATCACATCAACATATCACACAGAACCAGACTTAGACTGGGACTAACAAAATGGCCAGGGTATTGTATACAAGTTGGTGCAACCCACATACATAACCTATCTTTTTCCCCTGATGGGAAGTGCACATTTTCTAGTTCAAAATAGCCTTACCATTATTAGTCACCAGCATGGCTCCCCCTCTCATCGGCATCGACACGTTTAAAGTGAAATATAGACATGCTCTGACTTCTGCTGATGAAGAACATAAGTTTTGACCGAAACATTTAGGAGGGAGTAAAAGCAAAGAAACTTCTATTTTCGATTAACTGCCGCATGATTGTGTACATAACTTTCTAATAAATACTAACTGCAAGTTCTTATTTTGGAGAGTGCTGTTGGTTTTTCTTAAGTGGCTCCCCCCTCTCATTGCTGTTTCACAGCACAGTATCCCTTTAAATAGCGGTTCTCAGCCTGGTCCCCCAGAATGCCAATTTTAGTGTGGGCTATACATAAAACTCATCCCATTATTAGACCCATTTCTCAAGATTGTCTTGGCAAAATTGGGACTGTTGGTATGTATACGTGGCACCACAGTGGCAGATTCCATTGACTATTACTTGTGCTCTCTGCTCATAATGTCTCTTACAAGTCTTTTGTTCTTGCTTGCTGCAATCTAGGGATGCGGCACTGCACAGAGCTGCATCTGTATTAGTTTAACAGTGTATGTAAGTCCAACGTGTGGTTTGCTCAAAGAAGTGGTCTTTGGTTGAATAAGAGGGTGGTCTGCTTACAAAGAGTCAGCTTCCTTAGAATATAATGGGAATAAAATTGGTTACTGTAAAAAATTGGTATTTAAGAGGGGGGTCTTCTCAAAGAAGTGTCTGGAGACAGTATTGTGTTTGTATTTATGCTATGTAGCAGGATGCTCAGTAGTATTTTTTTCCTAATTATATGTCATCTAAAACTTAATCTAGTAGGAAGCTTTACTTGAAGTCAGTATGAAATATTCATGATATAATTACGGTGTCTCCTAATGGGTCAGCCCACTTCTTACATTGCTGAGTACAGCACTAATTGGAAAGAAGCAGGCATCCAACACAATCCATAATTTACATCTGCATCATATATATTTTATAACACTGATTCCAAATATAATATGGAAATAAACACATATTCACAAATAAATATGTCTAACACTATACAGCTCTGTGAATGATATCTTGTATCATTTAAACTGTGTAGCATTACAATTGCTTTAATGTCTTTGTGAACTGAAAAGGTTATTTGCTTAACATGAGATAAGTTCATTATCTGTACATTATTGATGGCTTGTTAACTCTAGACTGAGGGATCACTGGAGTAATGTCACAAGGGATTTATGAAAGGTCACCAATAACAAGAACATGTAAATCTAGCTTTAGTTAGTCCCACTGTGAGTTTTGTATTCTTTATGTAGGTTTAGGCTAATTCAGCCAAGTCACTAGCAACCAAATATGTTAGGATATGTAGTATAATGAAATAAATGTATACCTAACTAGCCCAAAATGAGTAACTCATCTGATTCAATAAAAATCTATAGTGTTTTCTTTAAATCTAAAGATATGTGGAGGACCGTAATGTATCCTAACAAAAAAATAAAAACTAATTTGAACTAATCTTATCAATGTTAGGCATTAAAGGTGCGATATCATGGAGCTGATGACAATGACCTAGGCTTTATAAAACCCTGGCAATAAACTATTACTGCTGGGAATTTGTGACCAGCCATTTATTTCTCTTAACAGACTGGGTCCACCAGACTGGTGAGTCAGTGAAAAGTATTGACTTTTTGATCTGGCTAATAAAGGGGGTTCATAGTTTGAAACCCCCTCTAAGGCCGGGACAGTACATCGCGAACATGCAGTGTTCTGGCCGTGGCAAAAAAAGCTGTGTTTTACATTAACTGCCAAGTGGATGGGATTCTGGCTAATCCCTTCCATACACTGCAGAAAAATCTGCAGCGAAATTGTTGAGATTTAAAAAATGCTTGCCTTTTTGAAAATCTCAGCATGTCAATTATACCTATGGAAACGCTGACGTTTTCTGTATTAGTATAATGAAGGCAGAAAGTCCACAGAGGAAAACACTTCATTTTTTGGCTCTGGCTTGCTACGTGGGGCCTTAGCCTAAAATGTTCATATGCCCTATGGAAACAGTTGTCTTAAGGAAATAACCTCCTTAAAGTATGGTTTTCTATATTGCCAAATGATTGCAATAGAAACCAATAATGTTCTTATTATGTACTTTCTATTTGTGATAATAGTTTTATGTCTTTTCTAAATTACAGAAAATATTTATGTATAGTATATTTTTTTCATATATTTATTTTTGTTATTTGTACACTTAATGTATTCACTGGCATTTACTATTCATTTCATCAATTTAAGATTAAATAGTTTGACATTCTAAAGATAGAATGACAATGTATGTAAAGCTCTGTGGAATTTCTGGTTCTAAGATCAATCAATAATAAATAAAGAGGGCAATACAGTTGTGCTAAAAAGTTTACATACCCCGGCAGATTTTTTGTTTTTTTGGCCTTTTTTTCAGAGAATATGAATGATAACACAAAAACTTTTTCTCCGCTCATGGTTAGTGGTTGGTTGAAGCCATTTATTGTCAAACTTCTGTGTTTTCTCTTTTTAACCTTCCTCTAGTGTTAGCTTTCTGTTACTCTTTCTTATGTTAACGGGTCGGTTTTGACCCGTGTCTTAAATCACCCCTAGGATACCCTAAAAACAGTTATTTATGATCCAATTTGTTTCTTACCTCTTAGTTACCTTGTTAGGGTTTCTCATCCATGGAAGGATTGATTTTAATATTTTTGTTGTGGCCCCCTGGGCCTTTCATTTGAGAGCGTACCCTTCATTTTCAATATAAAAATATTGTCAAATGAACCTCAAGAGAATAATATAAACTTAAAAAAAGTTTGTTATATTACCTGACTATTACTGAAGGGTTTTAGAACACATTTCTTAAATGTAAAAAAAATATACATATATATATTTTATATTATTAACTCTAGTAACATCTATGGTGTTACGGGTCAATTTTGACCCATATCTAACTACTTTATGAAAAAGGCAAAAAACAGATTTTTTTTTTTTATAGAACTTTAATACAAATAAAAGATGAAAATTATATTAACATTAATAGCAATAATAATAAAAAGTAGCTTTTCTAGGTCAAACAAACAAACAACAATCAATCAAGCAAATCAAATCAACAGAAATCAAGTACTAGTTTTTAGATGCATTAGTATTTAGATGCATGTGTGGCAAAAAGTGACACTTTTTGTGTGTTCTTTGCAGAGGTATTTTTTGCAGGCGAAGCACGATGTGTTTGTCTTTCTGTCCTTATTGCTAGGGCAGACCTGACACCTCTTTCTTTTAGAATCAGGTGGTCTCACTGGGGTTGTGGCTGTTGTGGTTGATGTTGAGGCAGGGCTGGTTGAGGAGGATGCTGGTGATGATGCTCTTTGTGTTGCTGTGGGTGTGGACGAAGCACTTGTTGAGCTCTGGAGTTGTCGGACCAAGGCTGCAGCGGCTGGGTCTCGGGGCACCCCTTCCCTTTGGCCAATGTGCGCCTTGACAAGGGATCTTCCTAGTTCCTCAAGAAACATCCTCCGCTTGTTTTTTTTCTTTGAATTCCATCCTTGGTGAATGTGGGTCCACAACACAAATGCATTGTATGCTGACACATCAAGGATGTTGGAAAATACAACCATTGGCCATCTCCTAGTCATTCGCTGGCAAGTGTAGGTGGCAGTCAGCTTGTCCAGGTTGTCCACTCCTCCTTTGTTTTTGTTATAGTCCAGGATGATTCTGGGCTTTTTGTCACTTCCTGATGACACAGCTGCATCTTTGTGAAGTGTGGACATCAGTACCACATTCCGTCGTTTTTTGGGGCAGTATGAAACAGCAGTGGTGGTGTCTGTAAAAACAAACTTTGAGGAAAGTGGAGCCCTGTTCTTCATCTGCAACAATTCAGCGGGCAGCTCAGGTTTGTTTTTTTTTCACTGTGCCCAACATGGTGATTTTCCTCCTGAGAAGTTCTTGTCCAAGGTCATAGCTGGTAAAAAAATTGTCACAAGTAATGTTGTGACCCTGCAGTCCAGTAGTCATATCGAGGACTACACGTTTTCCTTGGTTTTTTTCAGGGATGCCGCTTGCAGACTTGCCTGTGTAAATCTGTAGATTCCATGCATAGCTAGTTTTTGCATCACAGGCTGCCCAGATTTTTATGCCGTATTTGCCTGGCTTACTTGGCATGTATTGCCGGAAGGGGCATTTTCCGCGGAAAGGGAGAAAACGTTCGTCTACTGTCACCTCTGGCCCTGGGTTGAACATCAGTGGAAGGAGCTGCACCCATTTCTCCCAAACATCCCTGATGGGAGCAAGTTTGTCAGATTTTGTTCTGGTACCTCTGTTGTCAAATCTGAGGACTCTTGATATCATTTGAAACTTTTGAAGTGACATTGTTGCCCGGAAAATATTCCTGCCTGTCGATGCGTCCCAGAGACTATCAGTGGCCTCACTGCAGGATTTGTACACTCCAGCAAGGAGAAGAACACCAATGTAGGCATCCAGGTCATCATCATGAAGGTCATTCCACATGTTGCCGTGGACTTTTTTTCCTTCAAGGTTTGTCATAGCAATAATGACTTTTTTTATTGACAATGGCATAAACAGATCAAAACATGTCTTGATGTCACTTACTCTTGTCACAGCAAACCTGTGATCCCAGGGGTCATTTTTATGACATTTGCAGCATCTGCCCTGCCATGTACATCTGGAGATACTGAGCTCCAAATGATCTTGCCACTTTTGGATTTGAATCTTTCAGCGGGAGCAGCTTCAGCATCGGTGACCTCCTCATCAGACTGATCAGAACTGTCTGTGTCTTCCGGTTGATACTCCACATCATCTTCCTCCTCAGAAACCTGTTCATCTGTATCAGTTTGCTGCTGTGTGTCCTCTGATTCATTATCATCCAAGATATAATCCAGAATTTGGCTTGCATCTAATCTTCTCCTCATTGTTGCATGGTGTAAACTGAAGATGTATACTCTGCAAAGTACCAACTATAAGCTGATTTGGCCATACATGCCTGGACATGTCACTAACTCAAGTTGTTGGAGGTAGAGCTGGCTGTGGGCTGTTGGTTTATATTGTGTTTATGACTTCAGTTTTGGGACTTATTATTGTTTTTTTACTCTTATATTAGACCTGGGTCGAAATTGACCCCAACAACACAAATGTTATAATTTTAATAAGAGCATTTTACAATTTATTAAAATAGTTTTATTTTATTGTATTTTGTTTAAAAATAAGTTCCTGAAAAAGTCAAAAAGTTTTGATGCAATAAACAAATGTATGTAGAATTTGTATGCATTTAAAACCTAAAACGGGTCGGTCACGACCCTAACACTAGAGGAAGGTTTAATGACAACCAAAAACATCAAAATAACCCTGTTCAAAAGTTCACATACCCTGGTGATTTTGGCCTGATAACATGCCCAGAAACCAAATCACGGTCAAGTAGCCCAACCAAAATTTCGGCCACAACTGCCCGGAAAATTGTTCAGGTTGCAAAGAAAAACCCATACATAACATCAGCTGAAATACAGGACTCTCTGAAAACTATCAGTGTGGCTGTTTCAAGATGCTCAATAAGGAGGCACTTGAAGAAAAATGGGCTGCATGGTCGAGTTGTCAGAACTGCACAAATGCCACAAAGAATCTTGCTTTCAAAACGCCAAACAGCACAGAGACAAGCCACAAAACTTCTGGAACAAGGTAATTTGGAGTGATGAGACAAAAATCGAACTTTTTGGCAACAACCATAAAGTTACATTTGGAGAGGTGTCAACAAGGCCTATGGTGAAAGGAATACCATTCTTACTGTAAAGCACGGAGGTGGATCACTGATGATGTGGGGATGTGTGAGCTTCAAAGGCACAGGAAACTTGGTCAAAGTTGAAGGAAAGATGAATGCAGCACGTTATCAGCAAATACTGGAGGCAAATTTGCACTCATCAGACAGGAAGCTGCGCATGGGACATACTTGGACGTTCCAACATGACAACAATCCAAAACAAAAGGCCAAGTCAACCTGTCATTGGCTACAGCAGAAGAAAATGAAGGTTCTGGAGTTGCCATCTCAGTCTCCTGACCTCAATATCATTGAGCAACTCTGGAGAGATCTCAAGCGCACAGTACATGCAAGACAGTCCGGGAATTTACAGGAACTGGAGACTTTTTGCCAAGAAGAATGGGCAGTTTACCATCTGAGAAAATAAAGAGCCTCATCCACAACTACCACAAAATACTTCAAGCTGTCACTGATGTTAGAGGGGGCAATACACAGTGTTAAGAACTGGGGTATGTGAACTTTTGAACAGGGTCATTTTAATGTTTTTGGTTGTCATTATGATTTAAAAAGAGAAAACACAGAAGTTTGACAATAAATGACTTCAACCAACCACTAACCATGAGTGGAGAAAAAGTTTTTGTGTTATCATTCATATTCTCTGAAAAAAGGCCAAAAAACCAAAAAATCTGCAGGGGTATGTAGACTTTTTAGCACAACTGTATACCTTAGTTAACTGTTGGCTGTGGACTGCTTGACCTAACAGGTATGTATTTAGATCCAACAGACACATGCTTGGTTTAGCCAAATGTGCCTGTATTCTCAGGAATAGGCAAACAAGCTTCTACCATACACCTCTGGCAGTGGTTTATCTCCCTTGAGAACAAAAGGATTAGTTATGTGGAAGTCCATGAATGACAGTCAGGACATATCTGCAGTATACACATGAAAATGGTGAGTTGGGTCAATATTCGTCTACTGTTTATGGCCATCTTTGATTGTAAAACCATTGTCATTGGATGCTGCTCTACAGAGGACAGCAGTATAGCTTTGTGGGAAATGGGGTACAGGGCGGCACTCGACTCCGAAAGGCTCAAAATAATTTCGGGTGCATGATCACTAGGGAACTGCCCAACTCCTAAGTAGAAACCATGTATACAGCGGTATAGCTTTGAACTCATTTGATCCAATTAAAACAGAAATTAGTTTTTATTAAGGAAATACCTTTGTTAACTAGATATCACAGTAATACCTCTTATCTTTGCTTTCCAATAGCAAAATTAAGCTTGTCAGACATCACTCAACATATCTGTGCTGCTGAAATCTTTATTATTCTTAGACACTAAGATGAATCCATGTACCATATGTTAACTCACACCATAGTAGAAAAAACATACAGAAACAGTTTAAACATAATAGGAAAAGAAAATATTCAGTTTGATTCAGTTCAATATGTGTTTCCTTCTTCTCCAGTACCTGCCACTTACAGTACATTCCAATATTTAACATCTAATTTTTATTGACATAGTTTTCTTTTATTTGTGTGCAAAGAAACCTATTCATGAGTTATAGTACTTTGCCCTTGCAAACTCTTAAATGTGAGTAATGCACCATCTAGAGAAATAAAGTGTGCTTATCATACAGTATATTATATAGAAATAATTTTTTTCTATTATAAATCGATAGTATATGTGGATTTTGAAACTTTATAATATATCGCATTAGGCCAAAGGAGCTTGTTTTACACCTGCTCTTCTTTCTCTGCTTGCAGTTTTCGTTTAAATGTTTAAACACCTCCCTTCCCCAACCACCATAAATCCATCTAGAGTAATACTGTAATACTGGGAGTAGGGGGGAACGACCTGTAGGGGGAACGCCTTCACGCTTGAAACCTACCAGGAGCTCGTCTGTGGCCGTCTATTGGTCATAGACGGTTCCTGGGCAGGAGAGCCCATTAGGCTCATCAACGTGTACGCTTCCCCCATGAAGAACGAGCGACTGGAGCTTTTCCAGATCCTGCGCACTCAGCTCGCTACCACCAGGGCAGTTTTTCTGGCCGGGGACTTCAACTGTCCTGTGGAGGGAGATGGAAGAAGTTCTTCTGCAGCAGCGAAGCTTGATGTAACATCTAAACTGCTGATCGAGATGGTGACCGAGGCCTCTCTTAGGGACGCGGTGGATTCCATGGGGCCGGCATCAGTCAACTATACCTGGTGTCGACCCGATGGCTCATTGCGTTCCAGGATTGATTTCGTGTTCACCTCTCGGTCAGTAGCACAGGTAAGCCACTCTATGATCCCCTGCTTCTTCTCTGACCACAGGGGCATTCTCTTTGAGGGTACTGTGGGCAACGGTTTTCCTCCCGGCCCTGGTTCCTGGAAGTTGAATTGCTCTTTGTTGGAAAATGGGGAGTTGTTGGAGGAGATTAGAGATGTTTACGTGTGCCTTCGTAACGACAAATTTTCCTTTAGCAGGTTGTCAGATTGGTGGGAATATGTTAAAGTTAACATCCGTTGTTTCTTTCAGGCGGGAGGCCGCCAGCAGGTGGCCCGGCACAAGGGTGACCTGATCGAGATGCAGCTCGAGCTGCGTTCCCTTCAAGATCTCGAGTGCTGTGGCTGGGACGTCAGGGATATGCTGGAGGACACCAAGAGGGGTCTCAAGAGGCACTTTGAGGAGGAATCACGGCAGATCATCTTCCGTTTCAAGGTGGAGCATCTGGAAAAGGGTGAGAAATGTAACTCTTTCTTTTTCAGAAAGGTCCACTCAGGCCACACGCCTGTTACAGAGATGAGGGATGGAGACGGCAACATGAGAAGGGGGAAGACGGAAGTGATAGACGTCGTCCACGACTTCTACCGCGACCTCTACTCCCTGAAACCCACCGATGAAGATGCAGCGGAAGAGTTCCTGTCAGGTATCACTAACACTCTTGATCCTGCAGGCGCTGAGACTTTGAACGCCCCTCTGACGGCGGCTGAAGTCCTCGCTGCCGCCAAATCCTTTAAGGTCGGAAGGAGTCCGGGCAGTGACGGTCTCCCGACCGAGCTATACGTAGCTCTGGAGGACCTGATCTGTTCGGATCTGAAAGATCTCTATGAGGAGATGGTGGCGGAGGGGACGATGCCGCCGTCGTTGAGGGAAGGATTGATCACGATCTTGTACAAGCAGAAGGGGGAAAGATGCGACCTGAAGAGTTGGCGTCCCATCTCGCTCCTCAACGTGGACTACAAGATCCTGGCCAAGGTAATGTCAACGAGACTGAAGGCTGTCATCGGCAGAGTCATCCACCCGGACCACATCTGCGCCATCCCTGGTTGGAGGATAGCGGATAGCTTAGCCCTGGTGAGAGACACATTGCACTATATCGGAGACCGCCGTGCACACGCGGACCTGATCAGTTTGGATCAGGAGAAGGCCTTCGATCGTGTCTCTCACGCTTTCATGGCGAAAGCTCTCCGCTAACTTGGTATAGGTGAGTGGTTTTGTCGTATGGTTAACCTGATGTACTTTGACATCCACAGCTCGGTGATGGTGAACAGCTGGAAGACTGACCCCTTTCCGGTGTGCTCCGGGGTCAGACAAGGCTGTCCTCTGTCTCCTCTCCTTTTTGTTTGTGTTATAGAACTGTTCGCAGAGTCTATCTGGCAGAATCGAGAGATCAGAGGGATCATCGCACCGGGTCCAGGAAGTCTGGAAGTCAAGTGTTCGCTGTACATGGATGATGTGACCGTCTTCTGTGCTGACCAGTCGTCGGTGTAAACGCTCGTCCAGACCTGCGAACGCTTCGGCCAAGCCTCAGGAGCTAAGGTGAACTGTGGAAAGTCAGAGGCCATGCTCTTCGGAGAGTGGCACCTGGCCTCCCCTGATTTCTTTCCTTTCACAGTGCAACCGGACTTCATCAAGATCTTGGGAGTCTGGTTCGGAAAGGAAGGCGCCGCCCTGAAGTCTTGGGACGAAAGACTTAAGAAGATCAATCAGCAAATCGAGTTATGGAGCCTACGTCAGCTTACCATCGAGGGGAAGGCGCGCGTCCTGAGGAATGAGATCCTGCTAGTGCTCCAGTACACCCCACAGGCTTGGCCCCCACTGGCAACGGTGGCGCGGGCCATCACCAGGACCGTCTTCTACTTCGTGTGGGGCTCCAAGATGGACAGGGTGAAGCGGACTGTCATGTACAAGGACCGGCTCAAAGGAGGTAAGGGAATACCCGATATTCCAACCCTTCTAAGATCGGCTTTTGTTTGTGATTGTGTTCGCAGAACCCTGAGTACAGTCAACGGATCTGCGGGGAAGGCCATGTCTCATTTGTTCCTGCTCCCTCTCTGGAGAGGGCTCAGCTGGGAGAAGTGGGACAGCTCCGTCCCTTACAACTGAACCGTCCCGTGGTTCTACAAGGATGTGCCCAAGTTTGTGAGGGAGTTCCAACTGGAGAGTCTGAAACTGGATCTGTGGAAGCAAAAGACCATCCACAAGCTCATCCGAGCTAGGGATGTCATGGAGGAAGTTCCAGGACTCATAGCGGATGCCACGAAGGTCGTCTGGGAGAACGTCTCTTCACATCTGCTGACCAACGGGCATAAGGATTTGTCGTGGATGGCCATCCGAGGGGGTCTGCCCCTTAGGTCGTTCATGCATGCCCGCAACTTGAGCAAGACGAGGTACTGCCCCCGGTGCCCCTACAAGGAGGAAACATCTCTGCACGTCTTCTGGGAGTGCCCTTTTGCTCAAGGCCTGTTGGATGAGCTGGAAGATGACTTTGAGGACTGTATACCCAGGAGGGGCCTGACATACCACGCGGTATTGTATGGGCTCTTTCAGGGAACTCACAGAGAGAGCGACATTCTGGAGGCCTGGCGACTTTTTCAAGGACGCTATCTGGTTCGCCAGAAAGAGACTCACTTTGCGAAGAGAGAACATCACTTACCAGGATTGTTGCAGGCTTATCCACAGCTTGCAGCGGGACTATGCCATTCTGGATAGCCTGGCCGGTGAAGAGGAGGGAGAAGAGGACTGAGTCTTCGGCGACGTCTGTTTTTTCCCTCCCCCGTTCTCCCTTCATGTCTGTTGTGTTACTCAATAAAGCTTCGGGCCCTGTGATTATCCCCTCCCCCTCCCCCTCCTTCCACTCCCCCATCCCATCACATGTCTTGATGCTTTTGTTGTTTAACTTTTGCTTTTCAGCTCATTGTTTAGTGCTAGGGTAGGAAGTAGTGGTAGTATAGGGAGTATATTATTTCCTGTATTGTACCTGTCCTTCCCTCATTTGTGTTGTGGTCAATCAATAAAGCTCCGGGCCTGTGACTCCCCCTCCCCTCCCCCTCTGTATTGTCACTTGACTGTCTTTGTTGATTTGACCAAAATGTATGTCAGATAGGTTTGTAGTGCAGCATGTAGTGTTAGGATGTATTTCCTCTCGCCGTATGCTGCACCGCATCCCTTAAGGATGAAAGATTTAGTCTGAATTGTGGTATTGTAACTCAGTTGCGCTGCGTCGCAGTACCTTTGTTATACTTGCTTGAGACTTGGATGAAAATAAAAGCTTTATTCAATCCAAAAATACTGTAAATACAAGAAAGTGAGGAGTGAGGAAGAGGGGGACACAGCAGCTGCTTCTTAAAGTGACCTGAGAATTTTGGCAGTACTCTACTTGAATGTAGATGGGGAAGGAACTAATGTGGATTTCAACATGCCAATCCTTTATTCTTATAGGACAGTGATGGCGAACCTTTTAGAGTGCCCAAACTGCAACCCAAAGCCCACTAAATTATCGCAAAGTGCCAACACGGCAATTTCACCTTAAATTAACCTGCCTCCCCAGCATCCCCCCCTCTTGCTCGCAAGCAGCCTGCACCCCCATTCCTCCCTCTTGCAAGCAGCCTACATCCCACATCTCTCCCCCCCCCACACTACACCCTGCATCTTCCCCCACACTACACTCTGCATCTCCCCCCACACTACACTCTGCATCTCTCCCCCCCACACTACACCCTGTATCCCACACTACACCCTGCACCCCACACTGCACCCTGCATCTCTGCACCCCACAATACACCCTGCATCTCTGCACCCCACACTACACCCTGCATCTCTGCACCCCACACTACACCCTGCTTCTCTACCCTCCACTTCACCCTGCACCCCATATCTCTAACCCCCACACTACACCCTGCATACTGCACCCCACATTCTCCTCCCCCACATCTCTACCCCCCACACTACACTCTGCATCTCTCCCCCACACTACACCCTGCACCCCCACACATCTCTACCCCCCACACTACACCCTGCACCCTACATCTCTCCCCCACACTACACCCTGCACCCCACATCTCTCCCCCCACACTACACCCTGCACCCCATATCTCTAACCCCCACACTACACCCTGCACCCTACATACTGCACCCCACATTCTCATCCCCCACATCTCTCCCCCACACTACACCCTGCCCCCCACACATCTCTACCCCCCACACCCTACATCTCTCCCCCACACTACACCCTGCACCCCACATCTCTCCCCCCACACTACACCCTGCACCCCACATCTCTCCCCCCAAACTACACCCTGCACCCCACATCTCTCCCCCCACGCTACACCCTGCACCCTACAGCTCTCCCCCCACACTACACCCTACATACTGCACCCCACATCTCTCCTCCCCCACATCTCTACCCCCCCCACACTACACTCTGCATCTCTCCCCCACACTACACCCTGCACCCCCACACATCTCTCCCCCAACACTACACCCTGAGCCCCACATCTCTCCATGTTCCTCCACTGCTCGGGATACTTCTTTTCATGTGGAAGGATCTTCTTACAAGCAAAGACACGCCTACCCTGTCATGTGACAGAAGGTCCTTCCAGAGTACAGCAGTTAGCCTTTATCAATTTAGCACGTACTGTGTAAGCCGCGGTCCGCAGGATCGCGGCTTACACTGACAGTTTTCAGCTGTATGTACATTTGCATATACAGCTGAAAGAAGCGATCACTCACTAATGGGGAATCCTGTACCGGATTCCCCGTTAGTGAGATATGGTGACGGCGCGTGTGCCAACTGAGAGGGCTCTGCGTGCCCTCTCTGGCACGCGTGCCATAGGTTCGCCATCACGGTTATAGGAGATATTCTGTCAGAGGTGCCTGAAAGCAGCTTATTGACCTCTCTGTACTGAGAACACATGCTTGTTGAGCCATACTCACAATACATCACATAGAGGCTGCATAGATAGCATGCATGGAGACATGTTAATTTGCAGAAAGCAGGAGTAGGAAGGAAATACACTCAAAATATGTTCTGTAGGTTAAATACAACATATCTGGCTAAAGTATGTCTTATATGCATTTACAGCTGCTTAAACAGGTATATAGATCTATAAAGAGAGGTATAACCTTGGATGGGGGGTCGGCCCTCCCTGCCACCATCTCCTGCCTCATCACCGGCATCTCTACTCCAGGGCCCTGCACTGGGAGCCTCACAACCCTCCATGCAGCCCCTACAGGTTAGGACCGGTCCTCTTCCACTTCTGCACAGCTGTACTGTGGTGGCTCCTGCATCAGCCCCTCCTGCTGGCCTGACTCCTCTGCCCGCGGACCATCAGACTGCTCCTTCTGGCACAAGGGGATCTTCTGCTGCCACTCTGCATGGCTCTGCCTCTCCACAAGATGGCCCTGCACCCTTGTTGTTCTCAGGTCAGTCATCACATCTTCGTGCCCCTCCGGCAACTTCTCCTGGCATGGAGCTGGCTCCTCCTGGAAGTGGTGCTGTGGACTCCTCTCATACTGGCGGACTCGGGGCTTCTCCCACTTCAGATACCCTGGATGAACTCCGTCATTTAAGTGCCCCCCTTCCCGCAATTCCAACTAAGTCTGATATGGAGGCGTACATGTCCTGACTGGAACAGTCTTACAAGTCTGAGCTTTCTGCTGTCCGCTCTACTGTGCAACATCTGGAGGAGAGGGTAGACAGCCTAGAGTCCTCGTCCGCCTCCTTTGCATCTCAACTCTCTGCCCATGATTCCGCCATTTCTTCTCACATTCAGCAGCTTTAGGATTTGGCGGACCTCCTCGACGACCTTGAAAACAGGAACAGGCGGAACAACATCAGGGTTAGGGGTCTTCCTGAATCTATTGAACCCCTGCAACTGGACGCTACTTTATGCCTGATTTTCAACTCACTGGAGGTTCAGCAGGGGTCTCCGCTTGAACTCGATCGTGCACATCGCTCCTTGGGCCCACATCCTCCTGACTCTGCAAATCCCAGAGATGTCATCTGTATAGTTTACAGGTACCGGCTGAAGGAAGCCATCATGCGCAAAGCCAGAGAGTCTCGCCAGGTTATGTTCTAGGACATTCCCATCAATCTACTCCCGGACTTGTCTCGGCTTACTCTCGCTAAGCCGCTTCTTGACTTGCTAATTCAATATCAAGTACCATACTCCTGGGGCTTCCCCTTCCACCTGCAGGTTCGTCGCGGGGGCCGTACCCTCGCCTTGACACACCCAAATGACATCCCGGCTTTCACGGCGGCCCTTGGATTACTTCCAGTGTCGGCCTTCGATTGGCCTTCTCTGCCTGGCGACTCCGTTCCGGTTCCACCAGCCCAGCCCCAGCATCTCCCTAGGAGACGCCGACAAGACCGGGTTCCTGCTTCAGATGATCAGCCGAGTTCCAGTCTGGCTCCTCCGACTTGATGCCATGAACTTTTTGTCATTTTGCTGTTTGACTTTTGATTTTTCATGACCTCTGTGGTTGTTGTTCTCCCTGTGGGGCCGCGGAGTGCTGCGAGCATGGTCCGTTTGCAGAGCCCCCGCGCTCCCTCAGGGACTACACTTCTTTTCCCTCTATTCCTTTTCCTCTTCCTTCTCCTCCCTCTCTTTTCTCTTTCTCTCTCTAAGTTTCCCTTACCTTCTCTTTCTCTTTTCCCTTGGTTCTCATTTTCTCGTCTCTTCCTTCCTCTTGCTTAGATCTCCCCCATACGCTTTGTTTGCTTGTTTAGCCGGACAGCTCTAGCAAACTGTTATTGTTGTTTATCCACTAGAGTGGCCTGGGGGTCCTGGAGGGAGACGGCTCCTTTATTAGAAAGCCCGTTTCCCACCGATGTCTCCGTGCTACTGTGTAGCACATGTTTTGGCACCTATTTTCTGCCTTTTCCCCACCCCTCTTGAGTGGAGGTTGTTTTCTCCACCCCATAAATTTGGTTAATTTCTTGTTAACTGTAGTTTCATTTTGTCTTAGTTTCCCTGTACTTGTCTGTCTTTTCCTTCCTATTGTCTGTTCTTTTTGTGTCATCCTCTCTCCCCTCCGTTCCCCTGACTATGACCTCCCTTAATATTTGCACTCTTAAGACTCGGGGGCTTTACGTCCCTCAGAAGCATAATCAAATCCTGTATCAGCTTCACAAGAAACGTTCCCATAATCTTATCTTGCGGGAGACCCACTTTAAGAAGGGCCATGTTCCAGATATCCACAACTGTCACTACCCAGTTTGGTTCCACAGCGTCAACTTGGTCGCCAAGTCCAAGGGAGTTTCCATCGCACTTCATAGATCTCTGCAACATGAGGTATTAGACACCCTGATTGACCCTGAGGGCAGATTTGTGTTTCTGAAATTGCGCATTGCAAACACTGTGCTCACTGTAGCTGGCTGTTATCTCCCGAACCAAGGGTAGCTACTGTATTGCAAGAACTTAGTTGGCAGGCTGACAGAATTTAGTGAAGGGGTGGTGGTACGTGGGGGTGACTTTAATTCCTTTTTTGGATACATCACTCGACTCCTCCACTTCCCGCCCCAACCCACGCCCAGTCGCACTTGCAACGGCTAGCGACTACAACTCCCAGCTGACCTTGCACCAGACTCTCTCCGTGATAAAATCCAGGAGTACGTGACTGACATGTCTCTTCCCACATCTGCGTTCGGTTTCCGTTTGGGAAGTCTGCTTGGGGACCCCCTGACCGGAAACCTGTACTCATAGAAAAGTGGTTTACCTAAGGAAACCTGCAGACCCCATAGACTATAATGGGGTCCTTGTGGTTTCTGCTTGGTTTCCGCACGAAACATGTGGAAACATGCGGAGAGGAAAGTGCTGCTTGCAGCACTTTTTTCTCCGCTTGCTTAATGCGGAAACCGAGCAGAAACTTTCCTCTCCACATGTTTCGTGCGGAAACCGAGTGGAAACCACAAGGACCCCATTATAGTCTATGGGGTCCGCAGGTTTCCTTAGGTAAACCGATTTTCCATGCATATAGGTTTCTATTCGGGGGGGTCCCTAAGCGGACTCCCCGAACGGAAACCGATCGCAGATGTGAACCGGCCCTTGCAAATGTTTCAGGGATCTCCTCTCTCCCACAATGACTCTGGTATTTAATAGTGTTGATGACTCTTCCCCCTTTGCGGTGCAGTCCCTCTCGGCCCTGATCATGGTCCTTCCCAAGCTGGACAAAGATCTGATTAGTTGTGCCAGCTACCACCCAATCTCCCTAATTAATATCGATGTCAAATTGTTTTCCAAGTTGCTGGCCGATCGTTTGTCTCCCCCTAATGCCGGGCCTGATCCACACTATCGGTCGCGAGGTTTGGAATAACGTATGTAAGACCCTTCTGTCAATCTTCCTGGGTCGTTCTAACAACTCTCCTATGTGCCTACTTTCTGTAGACGCTGAAAAAGAGTTCGACCGAGTACACTGGGGCTTTCTGCATGCGACGTTTCAGCAGGTGGGTGTGGGTCCTGTTTTCTTGAGTAAGGTGTTTGCCCTCTATGGCGATGCGACTGCGAAGGTTCGAGCAAACGGGATACTCTCTGATTCTTTCCCAGTACCGAATGGCACTCGGCAGGGCTGCCCCCTGTCACTGCTGCTGTATGCCCTGGTTATGGAGCATTTGGCAGTGGCAATACAGCGGTGTCTGGACATCCATTGCCTTCAGATGGGCAGTCGCCAGGTTTAGGCGGCACTGTATGCTGACGACCTCTTTCTTTACGTCTCTCAGCCATGCATGTCTTTTCCATCTATATTATGTGAGTTCAGCTGATTCGGTCACCTTAGTAACTTTAAAGTAAACCTTTCCAAAAGTGAGGCCCTTAACATCACGCTACCCCACGCAGAGGTTGCCCATCTTGCAGGCAACTCCCTGTTTAAGTGGCAGATCACTTCCCTCAAATACCTGTGGATTCATATCCCCCCTGACTCTTCCCACTTGTATCGTCTCAACTATCTCCCACTGCTCTTACTTGGTTCGGCCGTATTCACGCCCTCAAGATGGATATGGTCCCTTGGCTCTTATATCTGTTCCAGGAGCTCCCCATTCACCTTCTGCGCATCTTTTTCATTAGCGTTTAGTCCCTGTTTGGGAGGTTTGTGTGGGGTTCGGTGCGGAGTAGGATAAAATATCAGACATTGACCCGCCGCAAGGACAATGGGAAGTGCGGGCCTGCTGCGGTTCTGCTCCGTCTTTTTGACTGGCGCTACCACAGCATGGACAAGCAATGGGTTTCTATCAAGGCTGATCTGCTATCGGTCCCCCTCCCCTCATTGCTGTGGATTCCAGCTCATTTCCACCTAAGATCTGTCGGGCACTCGTTCCTCTCTTCTCATTTCCTTAAGACCTGGGATTCGGTGTGTCCCAGTGGGAGAGTGGCTAGAGTCCCTGGCCCCCTTAGTCCTCTCTTCTGCAATCCTATGTTCCCCCCCCCCCCGGGTTGCTCCGCAGATAGATTCCTTTGCTGGTGAAGCAGTGACGACATTAGACTTAGACAGGTCGCTGGGGATCCGCCCCTTCCTATGTTGCCCCAGCTGTGCACTTCTCACCCAGACCTTCACTTATCCTGGCTGGATATGGTCAACTTGTGGCCTTTCTGTGGAAATTCTCTTTGCCCCCTCTTCTTTCTTCTACCATGACTGACCTAGAGTCCGTCCTTTCCCACGCTGACTCTTTCCCGTGTGCACTCTCGGTTCCTTACAGCATTCTTCTCTGAGACGCTACCCCTGGGTCCCCCTCTTACACAGGCCCCTGAGACTCAGACCTTCGCGCGGGCTTTTCCCCCGCCGACAGGGATAGGACTTTCCTGTTCGCACATAAGCTTCCATTGCCATGCAGTGTGCAAGAAAAGACTTTCAAGATCCTGTCTCGGTGGTCCCGTGCCCTGATTTCCTCCACAGAATTTATCCTGCTGTGACTGACCGGTGTTGGTGCTGTGGTACTGAGAAAGGCACTCTCTATCACATCTGGTGAGAGGGCGACTTTCTTAGGCCCATTTGGGACACTGTGTTCGCCCTGTATGCTAAAGTGTGTGGTCGCACCATCGCAGCAACTCCTCAACTGGCCCTTTTTTTGGTTATCCCTGGCAGGATCTCTGCTGTGAAGAAGGACCTCCTGCGACACTTTCTCACGGCTGCTAGAACCATCAGTCCCAGGCACTGGCGGAGCACTGTTGTGCCCTCCCTGGTTGAATTTCTTCAGGAGCTTCTGCTAATAAGGAGAATGGAGGCCCTGGTGGCAGAGGATTCCCCCAAGCCCTCCAAATTTGACGCTCTCTGGCGGCCTTGGGTGATGTTCCAGGAATCGTCTGAGTTCTCTTCTTTCTTTTCCTGCTACAGTGATACCTTGCTATTTCTTTTTTTATTTTTTTTTTCTCTTTTTCTCTCCTCCTTCCTTTGGAAAAGGTTACTGGTCGTTGTACCCTCCCACTGTTACCCCCCCTCCCTCTTTCTCTCCAGTATGTGTTTTCCTGATTGCAGTTCCCATTATGTGTTCCTTTATCTGTTTGTTCTTCTCCCATTACCTTCAAGAGGTTGTTTTTATGGTCCCGTATATCTGGGCCTTCTGTTCCTCTGTTATTGTATTGTGCTACACAGTGTTAGTTTGGGTCTTACCCCAAGGTTCTTGTTTATAGGCGAGTCCTGCGTGTCTTGTCCCATTTGTTTGCTCACACTGTTTTTGTCCTTTTTACTTAAAAATCTTTAATAAACTTTGATTAAACGTAAAGAGAGGTATACTTTAAAGAAGAGGTGTTTTTCTCATGTTATAGATATTACTGATCCTGCTCTTTACCATTATGTAGTATAGCAGTCTTTAGAAAAACATAAAAAGGGGCAGTTCCATGAAATATGCATACTGTTTGCTGACTTTATTCCAAGTGTCTCATGTATATCCATAGAGGTCTTTGATAAAAAGAGAAGTTTATTTAGGGGATTTTCCAGGATTTTGATAACCTACATTTTAAGAAATAACAAAGATATGCAGAGTTATTGAAACATAAGATAAGATACCTCCTAGTTTATAAAAAGCTGTATTGTGAATACACTGTATGTTACTTAGGTAGTACTTACTGTACTGCCCTTTGCTCATTTTCCATCAGGGAACTAAGGAACAAAAATTTGAAGTAGAAAATAAAACTTGAAGTACAGTATGTAAAGCTATAATGTATGGCATAAAATGTGTGAAGTACTGCTATCATTTGAGGTTCTTATTCATCTAACTTGGCATCAGCTTTCTCAAATGAAACAATAAGCTTCATATACTGTGAGCTGGCATAACATTTCCTGCATAATTCTTGCAAAATTAATTTTGAAGTGTTATTCTGCTGATGTAGTTTGTTAAATTAAAATAAGAAAGCATAATGGCATAAAGGCTCCTGGATAAATAAAAGAAGGCAATGAACTTCTGTCTTTTTTAGAAATATACTAAAACATTAATGTTCTGCCTTGGATAAATAAACATAATAAGCAGCATGAAACTTCTACACATATTAATAACACCAATACAGTACATGCACAATGCTTGACACGTACAACACTTGGAGCAGAGTATTCTATCCTCAATTTTTCAGATGTAGAACTAACTCCACACCTAAAAAAATTCTATTAATCTTCATGAAAAATGCTGAAATTTATGTACCTATATTCTACTGTACCTCTGTATGACTGCAATTGAATATAGAAGCACTTGGAAATTTTTCTTCTCTCATATATTCTGTTATGGTTGAGCATTTTTATCGCATGCTGTATCATGGAGGTATTCTTTTCTAGAAGCAATTTTAGGGTAGAATATGGCACAATATAGGGGCACTAAAGGGTGGTACACTGAATGCCTATTTATTATACTACCGTGTGGACTTAGTGTCTCCATACAACTATACACACTAGTGTCATTTATACAGAACACATGATGGGTATGAGAGACCTTATTACCTTCTAATAGGTCCTTTTAGATTTCTAATATTATGACTGTCAAAATGCAAGAGTGATGTGATACAAAAGAAAACCAAATTTTAATTTAACTTAGTCCTTTCCCACCAGGCTATAGTTAATCCTTGAGGGTCAGCATATTTTACCATATTTCACCATATTTTATTTTATTTTAGTGAAAAAAGCACAGTAACTTAATGGGTATATTGTAAGGCTCTGTTCACACTACTTTTCAGAAACTCTTTTTATGACAAGAGTAGTGCACAACACAAAGTGCTACCTTGATAAAATCCCAATAAGGTCAATTTATTTACTCTTGATCCATCACATTGTCATTGCTTCAGTTATAGTGTACAAACTTAAGTCATGACACTAGGGTAAACATAGCCTGTTTTTCCTGTCAATTATGTTGGCCAATGTTTAAAGGGGTATTCTGGTTATTACAAGTTATACCCTATCCTATGCACAGGATAGAAGATAAGTGTCTGATTGGTGGTACCCCCACCCATCAGGAAAACAGGGAGCTATGTGCCCTGAATGAATAGAAAGCTATGTCACGCATGTACATGCATCTCTATAACTCTCTAAGGGACAGAGTACAGCTCTCGGCTATCTCAGTCAGTCCTATAGAAGCGAATTTGTTGACATATCGTACATTATATACTTATATGTTTTAATAAATTGTCAAAATCCTCTTACATGTTCAGTATAGTAGCATCAAAGGTGAAAACACACAAGTGGTCTATTTTATTATTTTATTTATATACAGTACAGGAAAATGAATATTAGAAATAGAGATGGAAGAACCTCACAAGGTTTGTTTCGCGAATATTCATGAGGTTCTTGTTCGTCTCGTGCCAAATCAACACTGTCTTCAACTCATCCCTAATTACAAACATAGAAAAACATTCCACAAAAATGCAAGGATTAAAATTTTAGATAAGTGCTCAAGGACCATAAAATTACGGTTAACATATCAGTGTTGTTTTGCATATAAATTTAATAGGGATAATCCATATTCTGTCTCAATTGTTTTGTTTTAACCTGGATGATACATATTCACATAAGTAACATTAAAGGGGTTGTCCGGGATAAAATATGAATTAACCCCTAACTAAACCCCCTACCCCTCCTAACTTCTAATTTACTTATATTTAAAAAATTTATAATTACCCATATCCCTGGGGTGGTCATGTGACACTTTGTGAATCCAGTACTCTCCCCCCCAACCCCATCAATACTTATGTGTCTTAATCTCTGGGAATGGCTCCTCCCCTCTTCCTCTCTGCAATCGCTTGCGCAGTCTGGAGGTGCCTGCGACACAATGTTCAGTAGAGATGGCACTCCATCTTTACTGCGCAGGCGTCACAGGTACTTCCGGTCTGTGCACGCACTAGGAGAGTGGAAGAGAAGTGTCTCCAGCCTCCAGCACAGTGAAAAGGAGGAGCCTTCTCTCAGAGAGGAAGATAGGTAGGTATGATGCGGTGGGGGGGGATAGTAGTGGGCGAGACAGCTTAGCTAGGGAGATAGGGAGAGTAGTGTAATAGATTGAGAGAGGAGGGGGCAGTGAGAGGGAGGTAGTGTGGAAGGTACCCAGGAAGCTACATAGCAGGAAGCTACACCATGTAAACAAATGCAGAAGATGTCAGGAGCTCCCAGAGAAACCCAGAAAACCCTCAAAACACTGCTAAAAGTATATGAGTGTACATATTAACCCATTAATAGCACTAACAGACCTTTTTAAAAAAAAAAAAAAAAAAAAAAAGATTTTTTTGCCCAGAAAACCCCTTTAAAGACAGTAGGAATTTAGTTATGCCATGGTACTAGTATATCCATTTCTATATTAGTAAGTCATTTTCTAAGCTGTTCTTATGTCTCCTCTTTAGGCATTTAAAGTAGAGGATAGTGTTACTACTGCTCTAACAAGGTTTCTTCTATATTCAATAAAATACAAGCAAATATTCTTTGTGAGGTCAAAATTCAGATTATGACATTACATTCTGTTATTTGGACAGACATTTATAACAGATTGGGTGATACCAGGCTAAATTAAGGTTGTGGCTACTTGTTTGGATATTTGCAGGCACTTCTAAAGGGCTTTTGTATAGCCAGTCTTGATAAATTACACCCCTCCCCCCCAGTCTGTCAGTACACCCTCTTTGAATTTTAAGGTTTTTACATATCAGGACATAATAAAGAAAAAATCAGATCTTAAAATTAGGTAAATACAACCTCAGTTAAACAGCAACACATGACAAATACCATGTCAAAAATTAGGCCAACATTCAGAAGCAGTGTGTGAAAAATTAAGCAGTAACCTGAAATAATAGTTTTCTTTGTGACTTTATCAGCTTCTCACATCATTTTAGAGGAGTTTTGGACCAGTTTTCTTTACATTGTTTGCTTTTATGCCCAGCTCTCTTAAGGTTCTTCCACATGGAATTTGACTGGGCTATTTCAACTCCTTAAATTCTTTTCATTATCAGCCATTATGTTGTAGATTCGCTGGTGTGCTTGGGATCATTGTTCTTTTACATGGCACAGTTACGGGCAAGTCTTAGGTTCAATAGATGGCCTCATATTTGACTTTAGAATACTTTGGTATACAAAAGAATTCATGGCCAACTCGCTAACTTTAGGGTGCTCAGGTCCTGTGGCTACAAAACAATCCCCTCCACAACCGTGCTTGACTATAGGCATGAGGTGTATGTACTGAAATGCTGTGCTTGGCTTTGCCAAAGTGTCGCTGTGCATTATTGCCAAACACCTCAACTTTGGTCTCATCTGTCTGCAGGGCACCATTCCAGAAGACCTGTGGTTTGTTCAGATGCAACTTTGCAAACTTAAGCTATGCTGCCTTGTTCTGTGTTTTCATGGACATGAACATTTAACATTAACAACTGAGACATGTAGATGAAGCTCTTGGGGATTTTTGCAATGTTTCTGAGTATGTTTCTGAGCATCTTACCTTGGGGTCTATTTGGTGGGACATCAGTCCTGGAAAGATTGTCAGCTGTTTTCCACTTGTAAATAATCTTTCTCACTCTAGAATGATAGATTTCAAATTGTTTAAAAAGTTGCTTCTCTGAAATCATTGCTGATGCCTTGTGTTAACACAACCTGAATGCTCCAGAACAGCAAACTGCCAAAACTTCTTATTTTATAGATATGGCCACACTTGCTGATGATCAATTAATCAAGGGCATTTGACTATCAGTTTCTGGATTCTACTTATCCTCTTGAGGCCTTATTCACATATCCGTTATCACATACATGTGACGTCCACATTTTTCATGGATGCTATATGTACCCATTCATTTCAATGTATTTATTCAGATGGAAGCATATCCTTTATTTTCACTGACGCTGATGCATCATGGATGCATCACACCAATGAAAGTCAATGGGTCTGTGAAGAAAAAATGAATGACAACCTTGCAGATGTGTGAATGAGGCCTAATTCCTACGTAAGCAGCAAGGATGTACTTAATTTTTAACAATGCTTCTGCATTCCGGCTTAGGTACAGTTAAATAAATAATGACACAATGTACGTTGTCATGTAATAATAATAAATTTTATTGATATAGCGCCAACATATTCCGCAGCACTGTACAATTTGTAGGGTTCAAGTACAGACAAAAAAGATACATTACAAAGAAATAGTCAATTCACACACTGGGACTGAGGGCCCTGCTCGCAAGAGCTTACAATCTATGAGGTAGAGGGGGTGACACAAGAGGTACACCTGTAGATGTTGTTCATCTACAGGTGTATTTACCTAACCTTTAAGACATTCTAAGGATTAGAGTTTTATTATTATGCCCTGATATGTAAAACCTTATAATTCAAAGAGGGCGTACTTTAATTGTTTTTCTTTCTCAAGACTGGATGCAGTGAAATATTTAATACTTAACAGCACTTTCCCATATCATTTATTTTATTCCACTGCTGTTTCCCTTGTTGAAGTATCCTGCTGCTCATTGGTAATTGGCACTGAAAGAACTCACATAGAGATGATCTGAAGGGATGTGGTACACATCCTGGGTTTAAAGGTATATGCAGTATGATCATTATACATTGCTTTCTACATACTACATTAAAAGTAAGAATTTGGTATATGACAAGAGAATGGATCCCTTGGGAGTGTGACACAACTTTCCCTTCAATATTGCTGTTATATTATTATGTGAATTCATGTTCTCTTCAATAGCTTGTCAAGAACTGAGATTGACAATCATTCCAAGTGTCTTAAACTAGCATTCTGAGCAGATACAGTAACAGTATGTTAAACCCATATGCATTTTTTTAAATGCCTCCTATCTGATTTCACATTAGGTGTCTCCTACTTTGGTGGAAGGACAGCTACATAAAATTACCATTTTCTGCTTTTTTAGAGCCGTATGAAAATTTGATCTGCTATACTGTAACGAGAAAACAGAGAGAATACAGTAGATTGTGATGAGAATAACTCTGGGAAGTTCATGAATATTAATGCACCAATCATTTGCATCTTAAATATTCGAATGCACTTAGGGGGCAGCAGTTGTCCAGATAAGAAATAAATGATTATCAATATTAAGCTACTAAACTCCTCGAGATTCGGAGATATAGAAACTCCATTATTATCTTTTCACCTTTGCTAGCTGAAAATTTAGTATTTTGTTTACTTAAAATTAAATTAACATCGCAGATCTTTTATAAGCTAGGTTCTCTTCATTATTAATGACTGGTCTCAATATATAATAGTATGGCTGACACTCAATACAAAACAGTATGGCTGAAACTCAATATATAACAGTGTGGCTGAAAATCTATACATAACAGTATGGCTGATATTCAATACATAACAGTATGGTACACTTCAACACTCACTGTTTTCAGAAGTATAACTTGAAGCTCCTGGTGTATGCAGCCCTAAAGTCATGGTCATAGTACACCAACCAATATTTATGACAGGCAGCACTCTCAGAATAATATGAGTGGGTGCGCAATTTCACAGGGGGAGACAACATCCACCCAGCCAGCACAAAGGCACATTCAGAAAGTACAACGCACAAGACGCGCCAGGTGACAGCAGAAGCAACCGCCCTGTCAGAAACCAGGGAATCATCACAACAGTGGCGTAACTAGGAATGGCTGGGCCCCAAGGCGAACATTTGACATGGGCCCCCCCCCCCCCGAACCGGTTATGGGTCCCCAAACAGTAAAATATGCTCAACGGTGGCCCCAGATAGTATTATATGCTCAACAGTGGCCCCCACACAGCATTATATGCTTCACAGTCGCCCCATACAGCATTATATGCTCTACATTGCTCCCCCCACACACAGTATAATATGCTACCCACAGTGGCCCCACACAGTATAATATGCTCCACACAGTGGTCCCCACCCAGTATTATATGCTTCCCACAGTGGTACCCACGCAGTATTATATGCCCCCCATAGTGGGCCCCACCCAGTATTATATGCTATCTACAGTGGCCCCCACACAGTATAATATGCCCCCCACAGTGACCCCCACCCAGTAGTATATGCTCTACAGTGGCCCCCACCCAGTAGTATATGCTCTACAGTGGCCCCCACCCAGTATTATATGCTCTACAGTGACCCCCACCCAGTATTATATGCTCTACAGTGGCCCACACCCAGTATTATATGCTCTACAGTGCTCCATAGTATTATAAGCTCCCAACAGCCCCCTCCACTTCGGTGCTATTATTATACTTTGGGGTCTCCACAGACTCCAGAGTATAATAATCGGAGACCCAGGGAAGGTGATTAAAAATAACAAACATTCATACCTACCTTGCCTTACCTTTCCTTGGCATCCTCGCTCCATCCTGCCACCTTCAGTGTCTTCAGGCCCTCTTCCGACGTCGCTGCCGAGGCCTGTGATTGGGCCTCAGCGGTCACATGGGAGCGCACTGACGTCATTACGCGCCCGCGCCCCATGTGAACGCTGGGGCCTAATCACAGGCCTCAGTGATGACGCTGCGTCCAGGAGAGGTGAGAATATGTGTTTATTATTTTCAGTCACCTCCCCTGGACTGCCATCTATTGGAAAGGGGCCTACAATATGACAGGGCCCCTTTCCAATAACAGTATGTATAGCGGTCGGGGAACCAGGCTTTCCCCGACCGCTATCATAATGGTCCAGGGCCCGGCCATCTCCAGCTGGCCGCGGGCTCCGTACCCTGCCGGGTCCGTTCGCGGTCGCACCCTCTGCGACCGTGATCATTACTGGTTTGTGGGGTTCGCGGTAGCGGTTGCCACAGGGCTCCGGGGCCCCTAATGTCCCGGGCCCTGTGGCAGCCGCTACCGCAGCTACCCCGATAGTTACGCCCCTGCATCACAACCAGATCACAGACGAGACAGTGGAGAACCTGGTGTTCAATATCTCTGGCACACTACTGAGCCCATCACAAATGACAGTGGCTTATCCTTCTGCCCCACATATCACACTAACTTGTATGAACTTGACAGGCATGGATCAGTTTTTTTGAAAATTGAAAATTCGTGCCTATATCGAGGAAGAACAAACGGCTTGGGCAATGGTAGTTTTCAAGGACCGTACTCGTTCTTTCAAACCTGTAACAACCCCTAAGGTATTTCCAGCTATCAAGACATTTACAAATTTTGTAAAACAGGATATAAAAGCCATTATGGCACATCAGGCACCATAGTGTAAGATAAGCCCTAACCTCGATAAAGAACAACAATGTGCATTGTCATCTCTGTGTGAGTCACACGACATATTAATTAAAGCAGCCAATAAAACCTCGGGTATCGTGATACAAAACACAAGCGATTATAAAGCAGAAAACTATCGTCATTTAAACGACGTCCCAGTTTACACCCCACTTCCATGGGACCCCACCCCTACACTCTGTATTGAATTGACAGAGATGATTAAGAAATCCCACCAAGATGGCATTATCTCTGAGAGACTTTCTAATTATATGCTTCCCTCCTACCCACGCATCCCTGTACTGTACACACAGCTGAAGGTACATAAAAATCTAAATAAACCACCAAGTAGAACTATTGTTTCTGGTACTAATTCTATTTTTCAGGCACCTGCATGGGTACTAAACAGCCTCTTGAGACCATATGCGCAACAGAGTGAGTCTTACATTAAGGACACAACAGATTTCCTCAATAAGGCCAGTGTTTTAACCTGTTCCTGGCCTGACTGTACCTGTACTGACTGTAATGGCAATAATGGACATTACAAGTTTGTATATGAATATCCCTATGTTGGAAGGGATCAATGCACTGAGGGAAACTCTTAACCCTAAGGGGGAATATAAGCAAAAAGAAATTAACGTCATTATAGACTTGCTAACATTTGCCTTATCTAAAAACTTTTTTCTTTTCGAATCTATGTATTATTTACAGACAACAGGCACCACAATGGGGTACAACTTGGCACCGACATTTGTAGTCTTCTTTATGAATGCATTCATGAATAACTTTGTCTATCCTAACACCTTGTACCAACAACATGTAATTTCATGGGTTAGATATATTGATGATATTTTTATTATGTGGCAGGGGTTCTCTCCAAAACTGTCTGAATTCCACCAGTACCTGAATTCATGTCTTCCTTCAATCAACTTTTCTATTTAATTTAGTACCAACAGTGTCTCCTTTCTGGATGTAATGGTGGAAGTTGTCAATAACCATTTATCCTTCCATTTCTGCTCGAAGCTGACAGGAATAGTCTTTTAAGGTATCACAGTTTCCATAACCCCATACTTATGCAATTGCTACCCAAGTCCCAACTTATGAGGGTAAAATGTACTGTATCTGACGAGGCCCGTTACCATTAGAGACTTAGACAGATGACCAAAAAATGAAATTTATGGGTTACCCTGACTCCCTACTTAAAAAACACCTTAGGGATTTGAGTCAACATACAGGACACTCCTTACTACAACCTAAAAATACTCCTAGATCCCTAGACATACATCCCGTATGTGTAACCACATATTCGCTAGAGAATAGTGCCATCAAAAGGATCATTAACAAACATTGGTACATACTTAAAAAAACACCCTATGGTATTTAATAAACATCCTCTGATGTTGTGTCGGAGATCTCCCAACCTCAGGGACAAATTGGTAAGGGCTGACATTGGTCCTGCATCCACCACCACACAACTAACCCTCACAGGTGCCAAAAGGGTAGGTACTTTCCCCTGCCTGAGTAGTGCCCCCTTGAGCAATGTGACTATACCCTATTGGGCAGATGGTTTCCCATTAAGGAACACTTTACGTGCAATTCTGAGTATGTTAATTAAGTACTCCTGTGGACTTGGTTATGTAGGAGAGATGACGAATAAAATAAAAGCGAGAATCTCTAAACATAAATCCATAAGGAATAAAATGACAGATCTCCCCATCCCCCACTATTTAATTGTCCATAATGACACACCTCAACAGTTACGTTTCCAGGTCATTGATTGACAAGAACGCGTGCCGAGACGCGGTGGTGACTGTAAAACACTTCTAATGCAATGTGAAATGCAGTGGATCGCTAGACTGAATACTTTAGATCTGCAAAGAATGAAGAATGAATAAGGAATGTTCCAAATTAAGAAAAAACTCTCAATTCATCTCTTTATCCTGCCTTTGGGATTTGTCATATATGTTAAGTATCTTACCTCGTAATAACTACAGCACATCATTTTGCATAACTATCCCTTCATTATTAAGTAGACTCAATTATCTTTTTATTTTTTTCACTCTACTTAGTAGTGTAGGGAACTGCCATTTCTACTAGTATATAATGTATCTGGCTTCTTTTCCCCTGCAGTTTGGCTTCAGAGACCCCAGGCATTCAGTGCAAGTTTTGTTTTGTAAATACAGTGAGTCAGACACATGTGAGGCAGAGCTGCTGGGGGGAGAGATGTGAGCAGAGCTGCTGAGACAGACATGTTATGTCTGGGGGAGTCTAAGAGCCACTTGTTCCTCTTTACTTCACAGTATATAGTTAGGTATGTGTTACCCCCTATATACTCACAGGACCTAGCTAGTAACCGTAGTTAGGGATCCATATATATATATAGTTCAGGGCAGTGATAGGTTAGGCTTCCGAAGGCCAACTAGCTAGTTATAGGCCCGGTGGCACTAGTAGTTTAGCTGGCAGGTTAAGGACTCAGTGTTAGGGTAGTCAGGCCTGCATCTACTGCCGTCACCGTCGCCCTGTTTGCTGCCTGTGAAGAATCTCACCATCATCATCATCTCCTGATCGGCTGTCTGTCATCTCCTGGAAGAATCCGAGGATCCACAGTCATCCACAGGGGCTACTAACTGTACTTCATGGGTAAGTCCCAGGAAGAGATCCTCCCTGTAATACAGAGGCTCTATCCTGGGTGGAGGCACTGATATATTTCATATATGTTCCCACTCTTCCCTTCAGCGAAGGCTTCAGGTCCCATTATACACACAGGTCAGCGCCAGAGTCTATTGTGGGAGGGATAATACTCATACCCCCCCCCCAAATAGGGCTACAGTAGTTAGTTGCTTTATCCTTCTATTACCCTCCCCCATTATATATAATAACATATAATTTGTCATTTTCAGTATATGCAGCTCTGCAGCATACTATATCCACTGTAGCATACTGTCCATGGCGGGGTAGCAGTAGTTCTCTAAAGTCCCGATGCTTGCCCCGACGTTTTCAGCCCCTCCCGCGGCTTTACACGTGTGGCAAATGTCACATCTTGTATATATACCAGTGAGATTCCAATCTGGCTGCTACAGCCACCTTCCAAAAACACAAGGTAAGATATAATATTGTGGGTGTTGGTCCTCTCCACTTGTCCCCTGACCTCCTCAACATTCAGCTCCTGAGCAGACTAATGTCTCTTGTCATTTATCTCCGGAGCAGACTTATGTGATTTATGGGTAGTGATGCATATTCCTCCCTTTTACAATCCTTAATCTTTCCTGTCATACTTTCAGTAGGCACTTGTGTTCTAATTAAATGCAGTAGTCCCCCTGCCACTTTCTGCTTTGCCTTTATATGTAATGCCTTTCTTTATAATACTCTTCTGAATTTTGCATGCGTCAGGTGCAGCTTGCAGAGGCCTCATGGGCCTTCCTATATAATGCATGCCACATGTGAGATTAACTGTTTTGTATAATGCACGCATCGTGTGCTGTTGGTTTTCCTATATTATGCATGCCTCATGTGTGATCCTTTATATAATGCATGTCTCATCTGGGACCTGCTTGTCTATATAATGCAGGACATATGGGAACTTCTGTGTAAGATGCATCCTCTTAGGAAATTCTCTATAACTTGCCTTCCTCCATAATGCATGTTACATGTGAAACTCACCATATCATTTCAATACCATGATGCCTGAAAATGTGTTTTGTGTTTGTCAGTTATGTGATTATGACTATTCTGATGATTTTTTATTGTTTATTTTTACTTTGTTCAATATTTCATATGCTTTATCATTTACTGTTTTAGGTCACCTTCTAGGGACCCTACATCCTTCCAGACATATGACTTTTCGATACCTTTTGTATGAATGTACCCAATTCCCACACCCTCCCCCACTTTCCTTTCCCCCCTTCCCTCCCCTTTTTTCTTCCCCCTTGCGCCTCTTCCCCCCCACCTTCTCCATTTCTTGTCCTGCTTTATCATCTCTCCCTTGTTCCCCTAAAAAGTAGTCATACTTTGTCAGTATGTTGTATCATTATCCAATTCTAAAACATATTTTTTCTGAGCCTGATGAAGGGCACTCAAAATGTTTCTCATCAACTGTATATTAAGATTTATTAACCATTGTGAAATACTACATGTGACTTTGAATCATACGTGAATTCTCAAACTCTGTAAATACAATATAAGCAAGCTCAAAAGATACCATTTGGAGTGCTTTCCATCCTTTTTAAGTGTTATAGTAGTGTTTTTTGGGGGCTCTAAAATGGGTAAAATGTAGCAGACTGTTATGTACAAGGAGCTCTGCAAGGGAAGGAAAGGCATGCCAGACATCCCCGTCCAGCTGCAGACCTTTTTTATTACAGTATCTGACTGTGTATAAAGATCAAGTGACTCTGTGTCTTTTTTCCATCTACCTGGTGGGGGTTTGCACTGGACAAGGAGATCCACAAGATCTTTAGAACTAAGAACTTGATGGAATCTATTCCAAGACTCACTATCACCACTGTAGAAACTGTTTGGACTAATAATGCATTTAGCAGGTTAACCAATGGCATAATGACTTGTAATGAATAGTTATTCTGAGATAATTCATTGCTGGGCCTACAGCTGAGCCTGCAATGAATGGTGTGCAAACTGGCTTCCGGAGGCCAAATTCTCTATAGCTGGTATACTGGCACCATACTATCATTACAGGGTTTGTGAAGCGACAAAATTATTATGTGGAACAAATCAGACCAATTAGACGCCCACCTCTTCTATTTACATTTATAGTTATTCTTTTATTAGGCAAAATGTTAAAAAAAAATCCAGCAAACACAATGTGTGCTAAAAGTTATGTGAAATATATATATATATATATATATATATATATATATAAATATATAAACAATAAACATCACTAAACAAGTTATAAATCAAACTGAATCATATTTACATGAATAAAAGATAATGTTTTTTCCTCTTGTTAATTTAAAGTTTTCCAGATGTGTGGTATTCGCAGAAACAGTCTACAATGCAGAGTGCAGGCTTTGATGGGCACTGTGGGCAGTAGTATCTTGAGTCCCTCCGAACACCCTGTTTGACACAAACCCTGCACCTTTTCTGGGATTTTGTTTATTTTCTGTTGGTGGAAGGCTGTCAGGAAAGTGTCTGCCATGCAGCCTGCTGACAGATTCTGACTCAATGCTCACAGGAACAGTACCAGATGGATTGCCATGTAGCTTGGCAGTTCATGGATAGTCACTCAGATGACTTTGGTCGCTACCTCTTTGTCAAGGGTAAAATAGCAGGCACAATATTCACCTTGGGCACAGCGTACTTACCTAACTCTGGCCAGGCCATGTACTTGGACTTTATCACGGGGGAGGTTGAGGATTTCCTAGAGGAAGGTGTTGTGTTTGGGGGTGACCTCAACATGGTGGTCAACCCTTTGTCTGATATCTATTGGCTCCTCCCCACTGTCCTATGTGACGCTCCTTCGGGCAAAACTCTCCCTACAATCCTAGCAAATGACTCTTGGCGTTACTTCCACCTGTTGGGTTGAGATTACATTCCACTCCCATCACTACAATGCTTACTCCGGAATCAATTATCTCTTTCTCTCTCATGGTCAATCTCTCACTCCTGCAGGTGGTTCACGCACTTATTTCCTTAGTCATCTCCTTGCCATCTTCCCAACCTCATACCCAGTAATGAAAACTCAATGATAGCCTGTTCCTTAACCCTGCAGTGATAGAGGAGATAAGTTAAGACCTGTCCGATATGTGGCACACTACTCTGTGGGAATCCCACAAATATGTTCCTTTACGCAAGAGCTCAAATCACTCACTCACCCTCACCCATGCTTTGAGTCTCCTTCACATAAAGCCACCATAGTTTCTTTGAGTGTGACATCAAACCCAGTAGAACCCTGGCACATGCCCTTCACATTCAGAGGGGATGCTCCTTTATTTCAGCAGTCACTACCTCCTCAGGAACTCGCTGTCAAGCCAAATTGCCTGCTCTTTCACTGAATATTTGTTAAGGTCTTGCCAGACGTAGCAATACCCTCACACTACTGCAGGGGACTGGGAGGAAGGACAGAGACAAGTGAGCCCTAATCTCACCCCAGCCACTGTCCCTTCCTATTGCCTCAGTTTACCCTAAACAGTAAAAGGACAACCTGAAGACAAGGCCCTATACTGGGTAAAGTGACAACACAGAACACAGACAGAATAAACGACAAAAGGGAGGTCAGAAAGCCAAGGGTTCGGTAACAGACGAGCAATGCAGTACAGAATCAAAATCCAAGAGAATAGTCAAAAGTCAAGGCCAGAGGTCAGGAATACAAATACAAGTAACAAAACAGCAAGGAATAGTAGCCAGAATGCAAGAAGCAATAACCAGCGCCAATGTGAATGTGAGCAAAGAATAAATAGGAAGACAGAACCCGCCCTAGACTTGATAGGAGGAAAGGCTGTCAATCACTCACACAGGCAAGGCAAAATTAACTCTATGCGGTCAAGAGAGAAACAATGCTCAGAACATGGGTGTGGCTGGGAATCTATTACACAGCAACGGAACTAGGACCGTGTTCAGACTAAGCAACAAAAAACCTACGCAAGGAATCAAACTGAGCACGCCTCCTTCGCCGCAGCATGCGAGCGGAGGGTGGCGCAGAGACCCGAACAGGCAGAGATGTTACAATATTATTCCTTTCTCTATAACCTCCAACCCAAACCCTATCCAGCATATGCTCAATGACAATGCTCTGAAACGCTGACTTCCTGACCCACTATGCTCTCCCCAAAATTGCCTCCAACATGGTAGAAGATCTAGAGGCTCCTCTCTCAAAGGATGCTCTCACAGGCCCTTAAAGATTCCCATACTTCAAAGTCTTTCATTCCCTCCTGCTAATACACCTCAACCAGGCACTGAATTCTGTATCTCAGCACACTCTCTCTGCCCAGATTCCCTCTGGGTGCACAGAGCCATAATCCACAAAGAGGGTAAGGACACTGAGATTTGCTCTAATTATCATCCCATATCCTACACAACATATACCTTAAGCTATTCACCAAAGCCCTCACTATGCATCTCACACCACTCCTGTAATAGATCATCCATAGGGATCAGATGGGCTTCATGTCAACTTAAGAAGCGCGTAACAACACGACAGCGTTTAACCTCCTCCACTTTGTTGGAACCAAGTCCATACTGGCCCTTCTCCTCTCCACTGACGTCAAGAAGGTGTTAAATCATGTCGATTGGAGCTTTCTCTTTGGGACGCCTAGATTGCCAGCTTGTACTCCTGTCCCTTGGTGTTGGTAAGAATGAATAACCTACTGTTCAACCCCTTTCCCATCACTAATAGCATCCGCCAGGGCTGCCCTCTCTCACCGCTCAAATTCATCCTCACCCTGGAACCTCTTCTCTGCTTAGTCTGTGCTAACCCTGATGTCTCGGGAGCTGAGGTAGGGGGGATGGCACATAAAGTATCTGCTTATGCTGACGACTTACTGTTCTTTGTCACCAACCCTGTGGTCTCCCTTCCCTGCCTGATCTCCTAGCTGTCAGCTTATTCAGCCTTATCAAACTACAAGATCAATTAGCAAAAATCAGAAGCCCTTAATATCTCCCACATACCCTCCCTAGTGGCATCAATTGCTCAGTCATTCCGTTTTTTACTGGGCCTCGTCCTCCTTGAAGTATTTGGGAGTTCAGCTGATTAGTCACCTCTCCAGTCTCTATCAGGCCAATTCCCCCCCTCCTCCAATCTATCAACCTAGATCTGTCCTGACCTAAATCAATGGCCCCAAGGCAGTTTTACTTGATTTGGTAGGTTTTCCATTTTCAAAATGAATGTGCTCCCCCGAATATTATATGTACTTTGACAAAATTTGTATGGGTCAATAAACCTGCCTGGGTATCAAGATTCATCCTTCTCCACCTGAAACTTGCAGGTGGCAAGGGTTTTCTAAACAACCATCCATATTATGTTTCCACTAGTTGATTGGCATAGCCATGCTGATTCTAAACTTTGGGTGAGTTTAGAATCATCATTTTCCATGGTCCCTCTGGTCACTGCTCCCTGGTTGCTCACTAACCCCTGCAAGCTGATCCCCCACCCCACTATCTCCCCTACTTTGCGAGTTGCAACACATAACTTTGCAAATATTCATCTGTCTCCGTGACATTCTCCGATGTTCCAGATTCTCCGCAAACCATCATTTATGCTGGGGATGGACGACTCTTTTTTCCTCCGTTGGTTCGTTGGTTCAGAGTGGGCCTTGGTAGAACTCTGTTCTTTAGGATTTTGAAGGGAAAACCAGCTCTCTCATTTCTTAACCTCCATACCAAAGCCCTCCACATGCATCGCGCTAATGTTACATATTTTGAATGGGCTATTAAATGGTGATGGTGATGTAACTACTATTCTATCCCTGGGACATTCTGACCCTTCTGACCCTATGCTATCCTACCCTACGCATGTATCACCAGCATTGTGTCCGGCTTCCTCTTGTTTTAATTGAGTATATTTATACATAGCTTTTTAGCAGCATATCAAATAATAAATGTTAAGTTTTATTTTTACTATATCCCGTCACTGCTTCTTTCTCTTCTTTGTCTTATTATATAGTGATTATATTGGTGGTCTACATTGCATTGGTGCACAACAAATACTGCTGGGAAAGACTATTCAGCTTTTTATAGGAGTAGGTCCTTTTATGTTACTGTTCCAAGTTTTGAGCTATTTCATTAATACAATAGAGACAATCTCCAAATATACCAAAATAGATTGTCCGATATAGTATAAAGAGCCACCTCAAATTATTAAACATAACTCACCAGACAGTATCACTAGTAAAGAGCCATGTGCCTGCATCAGATGCAGGCACATGTCCGGGATCTTAAATCAGTCCCTCTGTATGTACGTCATACAGGGACGACGTACACGTGAGCATGTCACATCGTCTATTTCCCAGCATGAAGTGCGCTTATTATAGTGAGTGTTACATGAGGGGAATGTCTTATGATCGGAATATTGATATTAAACATCTAATACTAAGAAGTATAAGATTCTTAGTATTGAGACACAACTGAGTACTATTCTACCGTGGGTCGAGTGAACAAAGACACAGGAAAAAACATCACGGTCTTTACATGATTATAGGAAAAATATTGAACAAACCAAGAGATCAAAATTTATGTGAGATGCTGAATATTACCAATTGAATAGAGTCTATAGATGCAGGACTCCAGGAGATACCAATTATATAATCGTACTCATAACTCGTCCTTCGATCGAGAATCCTCTATTTATGTTAGTGATTATTATTATACATCTAGGACATGTTTTTTAGGACGGAACAGGAGAAGAAGAGGCCTCAGAAATAAGCAAGGGGTGGTAGACAGAGACACCGAGTTAAAACAAATCCAGACGAGATCACAGGTAATCAATTGGATTTATCAATTAACTTATCTCCAGCAGAGATTATAGTTTTACAGAAAAGATTGTCCTTTTCTCCAATGACATCATTAGACACGTTCACATTAAAATGAGAGACGCGGCAGTTCTTTTATACAGTGAGTTTGAAAGCACATTTTGTTAATACTGAGGATCCTCTAAGGGATGGTAATGGCCAATCTATAGATAATACAATTTCTTTGAGATATCTGGGATTACGCTTGAAAAGTACATTTATGCCTTCAAAAAATTGTTTATTTGTGAACCATTCCATTGTAGATTTTGCTTTATGCTTGGGATCATTGTCTTGTTGGAAGATAAATCTCCGTCCCTGTCTCAGGTCTTTTGCAGACTCCAACAGGTTTTCTTCCAGAATGGTCCTGTATTTGGCTCCATCCATCTTCCCATCAATTTTAACCATCTTCCCTGTCCCTGCTGAAGAAAAGCAGGCCCAATCCATGATGCTGCCACCACCATGTTTGACAGTGGGGATGGTGTGTTCAGGGTGATGAGCTGTGTTGCTTTTACGCCAAACATATCGTTTTGCATTGTGGCCAAAAAGTTCGATTTTGGTTTCATCTGACCAGAGCACCTTCTTCCACATGTTTGGTGTGTCTCCCAGGTGGCTTGTGGCAAACTTTAAACAAGACTTTTTATGGATATCTTTGAGAAATGGCTTTCTTCTTGCCACTCTTCCATAAAGGCCAGATTTGTGCAGTGTATGACTGATTGTTGTCCTATGGACAGACTCTCCCACCTCAGCTGTAGATCTCTGCAGTTCATCCAGAGTGATCATGAGCTTCTTGGCTGCATCTCTGATCAGTCTTCTCCTTGTTTGAGATGAAAGTTTAGAGGGACGGCCGGGTCTTGGTATATTTGCAGTGGTCTGATACTCCTTCCATTTCAATATGATCGCTTGCACAGTGCTCCTTGGGATGTTTAAAGTTTTGGAAATCTTTTTGTATCCAAATCCGGCTTTAAACTTCTCCACAACAGTATCACGGACCTGCCTGGTGTGTTCCTTGGTCTTCATGATGCTCTCTGCACTTTAAACAGAACCCTGAGACTATCACAGAGCAGGTGCATTTATACGGAGACTTGATTACACACAGGTGGATTATATTTATCATCATCAGTCATTTAGGACAACATTGGATCATTCAGAGATCCTCACTGAACTTCTGGAGTGAGTTTGCTGCACTGAAAGTAAAGGGGCCGAATAATATTGCCGCCCCACTTTTCAGTTTTTTATTTTTTACAAAAGTTTAAAATAACCAATAAATTTTGTTCCACTTCACAATTGTGTCCCACTTGTTGTTGATTCTTCACCAAAAAATTAAAATTTTATATCCTTATGTTTGAAGCCTGAAATGTGGCAAAAGGTTGAAAAGTTCAAGAGTTCAAGGGGGCCGAATACTTTCGCAAGGCACTGTATATATATATATATATATATATATATATATATATATATATATACATGCTTATTTATTTATTTATTTATTTATGTTTTGGTATGGTGATATGGGGCTTTATTATTTTGTACTTTGTATACAATAAGATGAATTGTTTCATGTATAGTTATATATTTGTGTGGGTGCTACTTTTACATGTACATTCATCACGATGGCAATCTATTAAATGTATTGATTTTTGTCACTAACTCTGTTGTAGACCCTGCTGAAGAAGGTCAAATATTTGACTGAAACGTGCAGATTGGCTAATGACAAGCTATGAAACAAATTTTGTGCCTTGATGCTGCATGATTTGTGTTTGTTTTACTCATAAATATTAATTGAAAGTTGAAACTCATTGGAAGCAATGTAGATTATCTACTAACATTGATTGGGTTGGATAACTCCCATGAGCATACCAGCACCCCAGCCATAAGAAGCAATGCCTGCAGAGGTGTAGCTAGGGGTTCAGCACAGGGGGAGCAAACATGTCCAAGTGGGCCCTCAACCCAAGTTATACCAATATTAACAATATACTGTACATTAGTAGTATATTACAGTAGTAGTAGTAGTAGTATATATCGGCTCTACACAGGGCTCTGCAGGTCATTTAGGTAAATACAGTGCAGTTACATGTAGTAACTTACAAGTGACTTACATTTCCTGTCTCTTCCCTCTGGACCGCCATGACCACTTATTACAGCTGTGACTTTTCTCTGTAAAATCTGCAGCACAGACATCTTTGGCTCCTCACTTTTCCAGGCACCTGACCCATATTGTCCTCACCTACACAAAGCCCCCATCCTGCTGCTAGCCCCAATTATAAAATATATAATATAAAAATCCCCTATAAATGAATAATACCACTGTATGTATCTTTAAATGAATGCCACTGTGTGCCC